>VZRF01011436.1:1311734-1581346 GCA_013396875.1 Vireo altiloquus
CGCAGCGGCGGCGGCGGGCGGCGCACGGCGCCTGCGCGCGGAGACCTCACCCCGCCGGGCAGTCGAGCGTGAGTGCCGCGCCAGAGCGCCCCGCTGCGCGGGTTGCGGCGCCGCCAGCGCCGCCTGGCGGACGGCTGCCTCCAGCGCGGGGCCGAGGGCGGAGGCGAGGCCGGAGCGGAACATCCCGCCCGCCCCGCCGGGGACAAGAGACGGGACGGGAGCGGACGGGGGCAGGCGACGGAGGGGAGCCACTGCGGACCCGGCGCGGGGGCCTCCGTTTTGCGTAGGGGTGCCACCAGCAGCTCCGCAAGCTGGGCTGTGTAGGGCGGGCCCGGCGCTCCGCGGGCCGTCGTGTCCCTCGGGCCGGCGGCGCCGGTGCCCTCGGCTGCCCCGGGGCGGCCGTGTTCCCGTGCCTGCCCGCCGCACCCGGCAGCGGCTGTGACCCACACGGGGTGTCGCCGTGCTTCTGCAGCCCCGCGCAGCCACGGCAAACCCGGTGCCTGTGACTGAAGGACCGATGGCAGAGCTGATAAGTTGGAGCGACTGAAAGGTGACAAAAGCGCTGCCACAGGTCCCAGTGAGCCTGGCCCCGGGAAAGGCGCACAAAGGTAAAGCGGTTCTGCAGCCCCTGCGTCGGGACGGGAGTCCTGCGAGATGATCCAGCCCCGCTGATCCATCCACAGAATGCCATGAACGATCGTGTTTCCAGGGACTATGCTGCTGATTAACCTGAGATAAAAAAGTGAAAATGAAGCAGTGGACATATGAAATTGCTTCATCCACTACAGAAGCGACTGCATCGAGGGGAAGAAACTTTTTTATTCTTGTTTCTCTCTTCCCACACTGAAGTATACATAAAAATATGTTCTGTAGCCAGTTAGCAATGGTTTATACCAAGTGCTGTACTCCCATCGTAGGGAAGAAGTGTGCATGCTTGCGTGTGTGTGTGTGTGTGTGTGAATTCTAGTAGCTGGGCAGAGAAGCCTGGTGGCTATGGGTCAGCAGGACACCAACATTGTGATGTGTCACTGCTTGGTCTCCTTTACAAGCACAGAAAACCTGAGCAATTTTTGTCATGTTCAATCCCTAGTTCACACCTGTTGAATCAAGGATCTTTTGCCCGTGGAGAAAGGCAGGTGTGGAGGAAAGGTCCCAAGACTTTTCAGTCAGGAGAGATATCAAGAAAACCACATTGTTAGGTAGCGAAAAAGCTTTGTCCTCTCTGGTGGAAAAGCTGGACTTTATGTTCATTTGTTGTTAAATTGCAGGAAATTCATAGAGAAGATGCACCATGAATCCTCAAGAAAATATTCGACTGTGAATTCAAGTGAGATGCAAATCTTCAAGAAAACTATCTTTCTTTAGAAATTACCTTTTCTCTTCTTTAATATTCTTTCTTTTAATTTAGAGGTGATCATTGATCCTTTTCTATCTAGGATGGTTTGTTTAGATTTCTCTTGCAGTGAATATGACTTACAGACAGCATTTGTATTTTTAGCCCCCATCTACTGTTCATTGTACTGGTACTTAGCATTTATATACCTGGGTTCTATGGGCCAGTTTACTGACTAAGCTTTTGAAAGTCTGTTCTTCTCAAATAGGGAATTCCTGTTGCAAGCATCCTTTAATTTATCCTCCTGATCTATTCACTCTATTTGAGTTCTCTTGTGATGAGTTTACTCACAGTTATTTCCTGCAGGCAGATCTCTCCCACTATTCTTGCTGTTTGTTGTGGTTACTCAATATTGTCAAGAGACTTGTTACTTCCCTTATGAGGGAATATATGTATTTAAACACTTTCAGGGGCATTTGTTTTCCAGCCTACACTGTGGAAGCCAAAATGTAACTTTCAAATAACTTGACAGATGCTTTTTCAATATTCAAATTTGGTTTGGGTTGCATTACAGTTGACTCCCACCAGACAAGATACACTGGCTTTACCCAACGTTACCTTGTCCTAAAGCAACCCTGTTGGGTTTGCATTAGGCCCTCTTATTCTTTTATTCAGAATATGTTATTTTTATTCTTTTCTCCTATTCAGTCTGTAACATTAAAGGGTGCCATCATGTTGATTTGGGTAATGTTTTTTTTTTAAATAGCTCATGTTCTTCCTGCTTCTAAACACTATTATACCACATTTCAGTTATCCCTCAATTAACTAGTGTCACATCTTGGATCAGCAGCTTTAATTTCGTCATCTGGTAAAGTTGTAGTAATCTTAAACCTTTTGGTGCCTCCAGAAAGGAGCAGAAATTATTTTCTACCATTCTTTGCATATATTTAGATTTTCTTTATGTGGTGCTCCTGAATGTTCTCTTTCTTCTGAAGCTATGGAAACTGGCTACAGCAAGAGACAGGATGCTGGCAGGGAGGCTGAATTGTCTAGTTACTAAGAAACGCTGCAAGCATCTGATCTCTAACTCCTGTGCAGGTTTAAACCAACTGCCAGAGTTGAGTCAGGAAGGAATTTCTCTTCTAGTTTGGACTGACAGTTCTGCACTTGTGGGAACACCAAAATATTCTAGCTTACCAAACTCTTTCCTGTGACAATGATCTTTCCTCCTCTGACACACTGTAAATTGGATCAGACACTGGGATGCCATTGTGTGCACGTAGTAAATACTTTCCTCTGAACCAAGTGTTTGGTACGCAGGTTCCCTGGCACTGTAGGAGCAGTTGATCGTTCAGGTGGTCCTCTCCTTTATCTTCTGACAAGACTCCTCGAGCTAATAGTCAAGTTTTTTGTCTTACCAATTATACTCAATTAATGAAAATTTCCTGATGTGTTTGCTCACTCTCAATACTTTCTTCTGCTCATCCTCCAACTGTCCTAACACATTTTTAGCAATTGCCTTATACCTATTCCAGATTCCTCCTTCTTTTACTAAAACAAGGCAGAGTAAAAGGAATAAAAGATTTCAGTAAATGAGCACATTTACTCTGATTCCTACTTACAGTTCATGCTAAGTACATATATTTTCATTAAGTCCTTGCAAAACGCATTCTGCTGGCAGGTATATGTTCTGCAAATTCATCAGGCTGCTGTGCCTTTGACCTCTTCTGTGTCAGAAAGACTTTTATCAAATGTTACCATAAGTGTCCATTCCTTTCTTCTTTCTTCTCTAGTCTCCTTTCATTTGTATTAATTCAAGTGAAGTTTTTTGCACTAGAGCCATCCTAGTTAATTATTGACTCAAAGAAGTCTTTCAAAACTAGAATTATTCTGAAAAGCAAGTTACGGAGACCTAATCCTACAACTGTTTCTCAGTCCTCACTTGGCTAAACATTGGCTTCAAGTGTTCATGACAATACTTGATCCCTAGCTTAAAGAAATTTGGATTGGATTGAGAGAACAAAACTAAGGATATTATTTTTGAAGCATACATATTAAACACTAACTGTAAAATCTCTCCATTGTTGGCTACTTTCTTCCTGGCTGGAGGTGGAGAAAATGAACTCCAATTGTGTTGGACTGGAAAGGGCTAAGTTTTCAAAGTGTCAATATGCTGTTATTTCAGGGATGTTTAATAGGTGAGCCTGCAACAAGCGAAGAGCTAAGCATGAGAGGTAGGTCTGATGTGTTCCCAAAGTTTCCTGCAGTATCTGTAGAGGTATGGTGCTAGCAAGGAAGTTACTAGGATGTCAGAGCATTTCCCAAGGACAGGAAATTATCTTGGACTGCATGCTGTTCAGCATACCAACAGCCAAGTTCAGCTATTATAGAATTGTTAAGGTTGGAAGAGATCTCTAAGGCCACCGAGTCCAACCATTAACACAGCACTGCCAAATCCACAACCAAACCATGTCTCTAAGCACCCACGTTCACACTTTTTTTTAACACTTCCAGGTACAGTGATTCCACTACTTCCTTAGGCAGCCTGCTCCAATGCTTGATCGCCCTTTCAGTGAAGAAATTTTTCCCAATATCCAATCTTCCCATGGCACAACTTCAGGCCATTTCCTCTCATCCTGTCACCTGTTAGCTGGGAGAAGAGACCAACACCCACCTGGCTATACCCTCCTTTCTGGTAGTTGTAGACAGTGATAAGGTCTCCCCTGAGCCTTCTTTTCTCCATAGTAAATGACCTCAGTTCCCTCAGCTGCTCATCAGACTTGTGCTCCAGACCCTTCCACAGCTCCACTGCCCTTCTTTGGACATGCTCCAGCACCTCAGTGTCTTGTCTTGTAATGAGGGACCCGGAACTAAACACAGGACTCAAGGTGCTACCTCACCAGTGCCAAGTACTGAGGGAGGATTGCTTTCCTGCTGGCCACACTATTTCTGATACAGGCAAGGATGCTGTAGGCCTTTGTGGCCACCTCTGCATGCAAGCCAGAGTAAGGGGCTACAGAATAAAGCTCTGTTAAGGTTTGGAAATTTTCTTACTTATACCAAGAATATAAATTTTCTGTCTTCTCCTGTACTAGACCTCCAGCATTTTGGCCAGGAAGCATGCTTTGGCATGTTGGCTCCTGATGACTCTCTCCTCACCACACAGCAGAAATCATAAGAGCAAATTATATTGCTAAAAATGAAGGACTAATGGAGGAGCTATGAGAATGCAGAGTTACAGGTTTGAAATACCTTTCCCCCTGCATTTCTCCATGTGGCTTAATCATTTATTTTCCTTCTCTCCTCTGACCACTTCCTTCCCTGCAGCAAATTCTAGAGGTTTCTGGAAGACTCTTTATCTGTAACCATTGTTCTTATTCATTCACAATCACTGTGCTCCCAGCCCACATTAATACCTTTGCCTGTTAGACACTTTCCTTCTTGTCCCTGATACGTAACAAAAATGATAAGGCTTTGAGGTGCGTAGCACCCAAACAAACAGGAGGGAGAGACTCGTCCCAACCCAACCCTGCCCTGCTCTCCACCACTCTAAATGTAAGCAAAAGCACCATGCTGCCAGCTAACCAAGTACAGAAAGTCTGAGCAGAACACTTAACCAAACTTCATTCACGGTGCAGTTGAATAAGAGCCCATCAATTCTGAATCAAAATCTAGACTGCTGGTCTAGACCAACTGGTGCAGCTCTCATGTCTTTTTTCCAGAATGCAGATTCTGATTTAAGTAAACAGGTGTGAGGGAGCTTCCCAGAGGAAAGGGGAAAAAGAAGTTGCAGGTGCAACAGTAAGAAACTTCAAAAATCTTTTGTGGTTTCATCCTCAGGCAGAGTTGCATCATCAATATTTAATTCAGAACACTGAAATAACTTTTTCCAGTTCTGATGCACGCTAGGCAGATTCTTGGTACTGCCATGCTCTGTTTCTCATATGCTTCTCCCAACTGCAGGTAATCAGAACAAGGCAGAGGAAGGATGAATAAAAACAGGCTCTTCAAAATAGCTTTTTCTTAGAAAATCAGGTTAAGAAGTCAGTTTGGTGTTATCCACAGTCCTCTGAGCAGAGTTCCAACAAAAGAAGAAAGCAGGAGGGTTGGAATCAGAAGGACCCTTATCCTGGTTCACAGTTCTGGCATTGATGGCTTGACTGGACAGGTTAGAATCGAGGAGCTCCGTAATCATCTGGCATCCTCTCAATATTGTATCTGAGAAAGAAGGAAAACTTATGGAAACAACATACTCCACAGTGCTCCCCTCCCCACTGCGGTGGTGCATTTACCCCTCCTTCTCCGCAGGGCTGCACTACCATCTCAGGGATTCCTGCTAGGCCTTGGACTTTATGTAATGAGTTGGGTGGTGAAGCATCCCTTGACCATACCAGGAAGTGTTGCATGACTAAGGTGAGAACAGCACTGACTGTAGTGGGAACTCCTGTTGCCTGGCTGTGGTGAAGGATGAGATTGTCAGTCATCCCCTGACAATCCTAAATCATGGCCTGAGTGGAATGGTGCTACTGTTACCAGAGTTTTGGAAACTCTAGTAGTTACCAATCTGGATTATGGCCAAGATGTAAAATTCATGCATGACTAAAAGCAATCATCTTGTGACCGTATAAGCAGAGGTCTTAAGTGAGGCCTTTAGAGCTTTCCTGGATTGCCATGGGCTGCACAAGCACCTCTCTCTGAGCAGAATGCCTCTCAGTCTTAAGGCTGAGATACTTGAAGAACTATTGCTCAAGCCTTGCCTGTTGAGAAATTTGATGTTATTTCACTGAACCTGAGGGGAATTTTTAACTGGTACCTTCATACATTTACATATTGTCCTGGGGTGACTGTATGATACTGTCACCAAGACATATATACGTCTTTGTGTCAGTGTGCATGCATGTGAATTGGTTGAAATACTCTTTACTGAGTATAGTATGAATATTGCTTCTTGAAACGATAATTAAGTCACTGTTTTAATTGTAGTAAACCCTATCGAATACTTTATAAATGTTACATCAGTAAATCATTAAGTGCTTCTAAAATCTAATTAAGACAGAGACTGTTGACCAAGTCTGGGACTAAGACTGGATGCAGCTGCACCTGGACTCCATTAGGAATTTGGAAAGCAAGGAGATCCTTACTGAACCTCGTGACTCAATGAGAGGGTCTTCCTTTGCACTCCCATTGTGCAAATCATTCTAAAGTGATTCTAAGTCGATTTTCCTTTGTGTGTTTCATCCATGTAGTAATAGAATGAACCTTGCCATTGAACTCTGTTAGGTTGCACTGCTACAAACTTATACTAAAAGCTGCTTTTGCTAGTGTACCTTTCTGCAAGGTGATTCTTCAAGTGGACTAAAGCACTCATTTGTGACACCCATGCAGCAACAGGCTTACAGGCAGACTGAATAGCAAGAAGCTTTGTTGCATTTCTATCTGCAGCTCAGATCCCCAGGAAGAAAAATATTACCTCTGAAAGTAAAAAGTCTTCATAAGATTGCTGTTATTCTTTACCTTAAACTCAGCAATTAGGCATCTCAAAAACTCACCATCTCCAGAGAAGGAAAAAAACCTGTGGTTTTGTAAGATCTGACTTAGGATTTAAGAGCAGATCACCACAGAGGATAAAACTTTAGACATTCAACCTGTAGTTCACACAATCATTTAGATTGGAAAAGACCTTCAAGATTACTGAGTCCAGCCTTTGACTGAATACCACCTTGTGAATTAGATCATGGCACTAAGTGCTGTGTAGTTATTTCTTGAACACCCCCAGGGATGGTGACTCCATCACCACCCTTGGTAGCCTGTTCCAGAAGTTTATGGCCACAGTGAATAAGGGGAAAAGATGTTTTGAGAGAAAAATCTTTAGAGCCACATTCTAAGTATAGATCAGCTAAAACTTTACGTATTTATAGCAATCAAGCTCCTCATTTCCAATACGCTGCATTAGTATCCTTCTGCATTGGTTTGGTTTGTAGCTAAGAAGGAAATTCAATCTCTTAGCTGAGGGTACACAAAGCTACCAAATAGAATATGGAACAAGAATGGTTCTTTTCCTCAAGAGCCTGTAGAATGCATTTGCCTGGTATTCCTGCTGCTGCTGGTATACAAAACTACAAGAACACCTCTTTTGCCTTAAGGAAACTACTTCTCCAGGTAAAGACAAGTAAACATGTAGACTGCAATAAAAGTGGGTCTGTGACCAGTCTCTTCCCAGCAGTAGCTATACTTCAACTTCTGTGTAAACACCAGGCCCTTTACTGCAGCCTGCACTACAGACAACAAGGGAGAGAGGTACATGATGAAAGAGTCCCTGTCAGACAAGGATTGCCCTGGGCAGGGTCTTTCCTGTCAGGGGACCCTTACCTGTGCCTGGAAATATACATTATAGGCACTCCAGGGATTTTTCGTATTCTCCGCTTGAGCTCTTTATCCACTGTGGCCACAATGTAACATTTGTGCTGCAAAAGAAGAAGGCAAGTCAGATTCAACACCAGTGAACACACAGAAAGGAGCCATGGCTGACCAAATGTTCCTATTCAGTGAACTCACTGAACAGAAGACTAAGACTCCTTAGCAAGGCATTACCAGGACTTGTACAGAATTCCACAGCAGACTAATAACATCCTTCTGCCTATCAAAAAAACCTCAAGAAATCTCTGAAAGTCTTTCCTGCCTTTCAAGCTGACAGCTTTCCCATCCTACGTGCTTCTTGATGCTATCCTATACAACAAGAATGCTCAGGGAAGATAACACCTTGCATCAAATCAAGTTGTGCTAGAGACTGAAACTGCCCCTGGGTGAAATTTTATAGTTATTTTGTGGGAAATTTAAGTCAGTCAGTAATTAGGAGGGTTCAGGAATTTTTAGTATGTTAGCACAGTATAGAAAATGTCAGAAAGGGAAATACCTGAGTGACCCTCTGCACCAAGCAGTCATCGGCGTAGGTTCCTTTGTGCATACATGGCAAGCGTTCAAACCGAGGGTCCTTGGCAATTCTGTGGGGACATAAAAAGCAGCATCACAGCAATCAGACCAGAAAGTACAGTAACACAGTATGGAACAAGAACACCTCTTTCTGTGATATACAGAACATTGTTCTCAAAACAACGGCTGAAGGGATGGAGTAAATGGTAGACAAAGGTCAACTGAAATGACCTGCAAAAAAAAATGTAATTCGTCTAGTTATTATAGGTTAAGTATTTCTTAGTACTGGTTTGTTGGATTCAAAATCTGTACAACGTTAGGCCACTGCCAAACAAAATAATCCGAAATAAGTTATCTGTGGGAAAAACTAGAACTTCTGGTGTGTGATCATTTGTACCATGCATAAAGGGACACTTCACCTCTTCTCTGAAGGACAACATCAAAGCTGTTTAGGGTATGCACTTGTACACTTTACAACACAGCAGGCCAAAATAAAAAATAAAGAACAATACATCTGAGTGGAGAGCATGAACTACATTGGACTAGTTTTGTACAGATCACACATTATCCTGGCTCTAGATTATCAGTACTTGGTACCTACTCATACAGGAATAACACAAAGTATGAATGAAAAGTTCTGTAAGACGTGGGTCACTTCTTTATTCATTTTCAGAAATTCTATAATTTAAAAAATATTATTTTTTTGAGAAACAGGAAAAAGCATTACTTTGAAAGTCTTAGGAGGTTGAAAGATTTACAGATTCATATTGTGGACTCATACCTAGCATTTCATTTCTAAAACTTGAGCCATTGTACTGATCTCACAGAACCAGAGAAATAAAACCAAGTTCAGGACCCTGCAACAACCTAACCACCCTCTAGTGCAGGAGCACCAGTCATAGCAAGTGTTTTTCATTTATTTATATTAAAGCATTAAGATCTAGAGATAAAAAAGAACACTCTGCACCTACCTTAATGCCACACGGTACTTCTGTCCTAACTTCTCAATTTCACCCATTACACAATCTGTGATACATGGAATACCTAAATGCAAAAAAAGCCTGTATTAAAACAAAGCAGTATTTATTCCTACATACTGCCCACATGCCACAGAAATATCAGGGAACTCTATAACATATTACTTACAGTGACAACTGATAATGTTTCAAGGTGATGAAATGTAGAGCCACTGAGTTTAACCATGCCATGGTAATTTTAGATTTTTTAAGTTACTAGTACTCTGCCTTTGCTGAGATTAGCATTTAAAAACTATTACTTGACTGAAACCAGAGACATTGTCAGGGTTACCATAGCTCCATGATTGTATAGCAAATACTCTTTTTGCAAGATTTCTGTTATTCTCAGCCAGTGGCATGAGGCTGACAAAGCACATTATGAGCATACTGTGGCACTGTGTGGTCAGAAGAAGCTGTGAGTGGTGCAGACACTCACACTTGGCATAGAGACAGTCCATCATCGACTGCACCAGGTCCAGTTTGGCCTTGATGGAGAAGTTGATGAAGTTAGTGTCCACCAGGATGTGGTAAGGGGGGCCCAGCTGTGTATTATACTGGAAGAACAAGCAAGAGGGATGCTGGGGGCTGCCAGGAAGACAAAGAATTCATATCAGTTAATTGTATTTAACATCACGTCCAATCCTACAACTTGCACAGAATGAAAGAGGGATAATGAGCAGAAAGACCCATCAGGCCTCCTGCTGCCTCCCAAGCACAATCCTTTGGTTTGGGACACCACTTCTTACTCTGACAGTATTGCTCAGAAACACCTCCGGTTCCAGCCAGCTGTGGCCGGCTCTCCTTCCTTTCTTCTCTTCCTCCCCCCTTTCTTCTCTCCCTCCCCAGTGCGTCGGCAGCACTTACACCTCCCGCTCTTTGATGGCACTCGGATCCTCCTTCTTCTTCACGGGGGCTTTTGCGCGGTCCTTCTCTTTACTGCAAAGAAACACAGGCACTACTGGGGTACAGCGACAAGGAAGGGCTGCCAGCGGCAGAGAGACCAGGGCCAGGACCTCCTCCCTGTTCTCCCGAGCGGGACACGAGGCCGCTCCAGGGCCCCGCGCGGGACCAGGCCCAGCCGCAGCCACACTCACATGCGCTCATCCCGGAGGCTGATCATGCGCTTCATGACCGCGTACTTCCGCGCCTTCTTCTGCTTCCCCTGCAAGGACACGGACACACAGCCGCGATGAGCCAAGGAGAGACCCGATCCCAGCCAGCCACCCGCCGGCTCGCTCCCGGCTCACCATGCTGATCCTGCCGATCCTGCCGGTGCCGCCGCCGCCACTGCCGGTGTCCCTGGTGCGTCACTGGGCCCCGCCCCGGGAGCGCGTCACCTCCGCCTGCCAGCGCCGGGCAGCGGCAGCGGGCTTGCGGCCGCCGTCGGAGACCACGGTAACAGCGGTACCGGCGTTTCCCTCCCTGCCTCCTCGGGTCCCGGCGCGGGGAACGGGCTCCCGGGGCGAGGGAGCTGCAGCCGCAGCACGGCCGTCCCGCCGTGACGGGCGTCCCCGGGGTGACGGCCCCGCTGCCGGCCCGGAGCACCCGCGGAGGGCCTGTTACAACCCCGGCGGGGTCTCCGCGCTGCCGGCGGCGGGGGTCGCTCCGGGAAGGCCGCGGCAGGGGCGGGCGGGGCCGGAGCTCTCGGCGAGCGGGAGGGGCCGGCTCTGCCTGCCCGGCAGCGGCCTCCGGCTTTTCGGTTCGGCTTAGCCTCGCCCTCTGCGCGGCGCTGCGGGGGTGTCGGGTACGTGGGGGCGAGCTGGCGCCTGTGGAAAGGCCGTGGGGATTACTGGCCCCCCGCGCCCACCGCTGGAGCGGGCTGGAAGGGGAACCGCAGCCACCTTCCCCCTCTTCTTTTCTGTTTAGCAGAGCCGGGATGTTACGGAGGTCTTCAGCCCACTCAAGCCACTTGAGCTTGGTGGACTGTTTTGGTTTTTTTCAGAGTTAATGTAGTGCTGGTTTTGCCACGTTCTAGCTCATGAACTTCTTAATGAAAAGCAGTGTGTTGTCGTTATCGGTAGACCTTACCTGTATTTATGACCAGAAATCTTAGCGAATGAGCATAATTTTAGCTGTACTTTATGCAGCCATAATGGTGTAGTCTGACCCAAAATGTCTTTTCTGCACATGAAAGAAAATGTTCTCCAAGTTCTCGGACTGCTCCGGGGCACTTGGTTTCTCGTGCCCTGTGCAGGAAGGGGAGAGAGGAAGGCCTTTCTCATGAAAGCTTCCGGGATTAATGAGATCTTTTAGCTGTTGGTATTTTCCAGGTACAACCGGTTTTATCTGGTGTGCTGGTCAGAAAAAGCAGCCAATGAAGAACCACTCAGGTGCTTTTACCTGAAGTGGTGACCTCAGTAGAACTGTGACTGATGCTCTGTCAATGAGGAAGAAAATTAGACTGAAAGAAAAACTGTGTTTATTAGCAAAACCACAGCTGAGTTTTCTGCCTGAGTGTTAACTGTTGGTTGAGGAAATGCAGTTGTTGGAGCTCACATGATGCACCTCAGTGGTTTGGGAAGAGAAATAATTGAGGAAGAATCTGCTTTCCCCACTGATGTGCAGCAGGGCAAGGGGCTGAATTTTGTCCTGGCTCAGGAAGCAGAGGTGGTGTCAAGTCGAGACTGGCCTGGAAGTTGCCATCTGGCTGGCTTGCTATGTTCGAGGACAGGAGGAGCTCACAGCACTGATGGTGGTTCATTTGCAATGAGAAGTCCTTAGACTTAAGCAGTTGACGGAAGTCTCTCTTTTTTTGTTCATTTTCTTGTTGCCACTGTTTTATATGGCTTGTATGTAAATGCATATGACAAATTTTATCCCTAATAAGAGAATGACTGCTTTGTGTAGATACTGACCATTGATGCAGCTTTTGTCCTTGACAGCTGATATTGGATCCTGCTTAGTGCTTTTTGCACTGACTTTTCGGTTTTCTGTGAATGTATTTTAAAGTTAGGTTCTCATGGGCATTCTTGTTTGTTGGTTTGTGTGAAAAATACTTATTTATTTTATGAGAAAATACTGTCTCTTTCACTAGAAAATAGTCATCTGTGCATGGCATGAAACTGATGTGCCATTGGTGGTAGATATTTGTGCAAATGGATTGAGAGAAATTCTGCATAGAGATATAAATGGTTCTGTTATTTTGATTGGATGAGGTAGTATTAACCTGCAGAAAGGCTTTAAAACAAAATTAAAGGTTTGTTCTTAAAAGAAGAATGGCAGTTTATCAGTGCACTGAATAAAATTAAGAGGCACAGCAGATTTCCTAAGACCTCAATATGTCCGTTCTGTATAGTGTGCCCCTAGCTGGGTTTGTAGCTGTAGGCAGATGAATGTGCCATTACTGTGTTATAGTTCCTTTTGAATGTGTGGTTACACTTGTGCTTCCTTCTGGAGCTCTGCACTGTGTTCCTCTGGCTTCAACAGCAGCCGTAACACAAACTATATGTATTCCCATTACTGAACTTGCTTTCCTTGTTGACTTGAGAGAAGCAATGGCACTAATGCATTTTATTTTATGATTCCATGCTGTCTACCCTGATTATACCTCTTCTTGAGTCAAACCAAAGTGAAGCTTTCCAAATCCCTGTTTTCCCTGCAGGTGGCAGGAGACCATCACTTGCTCTGTCCTTGGATCAAGATTACTAAGACCTATTGGATAATTCAGCACTTTTTTTTCCAGCCTAGCTATGATGGCACCTTATATTGCTGCTTTTCAGAATTTTTTTCCCAGATTGTTGCCCAGCAGTTCTTAGATACCGTTCACAGATACCGTTTTAATTCACATCTGCATTCTGTTGAGTGGCAATGTATCTTGGATACCACCTACTTGTAACTAGGTTTTTCACCTCAATGTATTCCAGCTGCAAGAGCACCCTTAAAGCTACTGGCAGTGAGTAAGATAGAAGAAGATTGATTGTGTAACAGCCACTTCATCTCTGATGACCACCCAAGTTGGTGTCTTATTTACCACATCATGTAGGGATAATAAAATGACAAGTTGCTGTGCTGATTAACTAATATAACTGAGATAAATGATTCTCCTTGTCCAGTGAGTTCAGAAATTCTGCAAACCAGATCAAGAGATTCAGGTTCCAATTGACTTAAAACCCCTGTAGTTTAAATGATGGTTCTTTCTCTTTTTATGCTCGAGAGAGAGGCTGTGTCACCTGTGGTGTGCCTCACAGAAGGGAAGGAGTTGAGGAGTGAACCAGAAATAGCTTGAGTAGGTGAACCCACAGAGACATCTTAGTGGTTTTTTGTGACATGAAGAGGTTCTGGAAGATGTTGGAGGGAGATTTTGTAGATTCCTAAATATTGATAAATTCCTGTGAAATTCCCCAGCTATGTGGGGAGAAGCCACACACCTTCCACAGCCAGGCCAAGCTGGAGCAGTTTCGACCAGTCGTTTGTAGCACGTCTTGGATATGTACTGTGAAATAACTAAAATACCAAGGAAATTGCTAGGTCTGTGGTCCTTAACAGACAGAGATTTATGAGTTTAGAAACCTGAGGCTCTACCTAGAAGAAGAATGAGAACTTATGCCCTGGGGACTGCAACACTGTTGCAGTGAGGAAAAGAAGAGGAAGGAGGAAAATAGATGAGTGGGTAGGACTTTCCTTGAGATGTGGGCGAGGAAAAGACAGTGAAAGTCTTGCTGTTTCTGCAGTGCAACCAAAAAGCTCCACACAGGCTTACCGGTTGATTTTCATGTGCATTAGAAAGGTTTGTAGAAGTGTGTAAAGGCAGCCAGATCTGTGTGATTATTGGCATGGAGGGAAATAAGAGGCATCTGAAGAGGAATGCAAAGGAGGGGGGACTAAGGAAGAAGTGACAGCTGAGGTGGTAGCTTGGCAGGCGGGGGGAGCACATCACATCCCCAGAAGAGGTGACTATCTTAACAGACAGCTGCCTTGGTGAGCCTGGCTCTGTTCTTTTCATTCTCACTCCTTTATGTAATCTGTGCTCTGAATGAGTAGATACTGATTATGTAGGTTCTGTGGTGTTTCTTCTGGCATGTGTCCTGGTTTTTGTGGACTGCGTCAATCCTTGCTGTTAAATTTTAATTTTTTTTTATCTCAATCCTGACAGTAAACTGTAATTTAGTGGATAGCGCTGCTGAAGCTGAAATCCCTTATGAAGATCTCAGTTTCCTGAATATCTAAAACAACAGTACCAACCCCAAAATCTAGTTTGCTTTGTGGTCCAAGAATTCTGAAAAACTTTTTTTTCTTTTTTTTTGAGGCTTGACTATAAATAGCCCTTTCAATCTGGGCAAAATCGCTTTGAGAACAGTACATAGCATTTTGTTGGGCATGAAGACTTGAAGGGCTACCTGATCATAGAATGGTTTGGCTTGGAAGGGACCTTAAATATCATCTAATTCCAACTCCCCTGACACGAGCAGGGATGCCTTCCACTAGACCAGGTTGTTCAAAGCCCCATGCAACTTGATCTAGTTCATCCTTGGTGAACACTTCAAAGGATGAGGCAGCCACAACTTCTCTGGGCAATCTGATCTGCTTCCTCACTACTCATATTGAAGAATTTCTTCCTTATACCTAATCAAAACCTACCCTCTTTCAGTTTGAAGTCCTTCCCTTTGTTCTGTCGCTGCATGCCTTGTAAAAATTCCCCCTGAACTTCTAGTACAGTGGGCAGTTCTTCATTCTCTCAGTCCCTGCCTTTGTCTTCTGTGACTTGGTTGGTGTGGCTGGAGCACTCACTGGTGAAGACTGAGAGGAAAAAGTTGTTGAGTACCTCAGCATTCTTGTCCCCGGTAACCAAGTCTCCTGTTTCCTTCTGGAGAGAATACATGTTTTCCCTAGTCTTTCTTTATCACCAGTGTACCTATAGAAGGTTTTCATGGCGCCCTTGATATCCCTGGCAAGGTTTAGTTTTATCAAGGCTTTAGCTTTTCTAACCTGATCCCTGCCTGCTGAGACAATCTCTCTGTCTTCCTCCTAGGCTATCAGTTCGTGCTTCCATCCTTAATACTCCTTTATGAACAGCATGCAGGTTCTTAGCTGCTCTTTGAAACCTATGGAGGCAAGGATGTGTTTTGTTCCCTCCTGAATGTGCTAGTTTCAGGGGGTCATATAATGAAATGAGATTGTGACAGATAGAGGTTGAGGATATGGTGAAGCCTTGCACCTCATCAACAGTGATACTTTTATAGCACCTCTCATGGATTTGATGTCTAGTGATGCTCTTGCATCTTGCACCTCTCATGTGTTTCTGCTTCCTAGATTTATCCACAATGGAGAGATCTAACGTTTCTCTCTCCCTTTTATTTTTTTTACTTTTCCAGGAAAGCTAGCAAACTGCAGGCTAAAGGAAACAACACTGCAGGACAACCGTTTTTCTACAAAGAAGAAACTGCTGTGCTCAAGTCCTTGTCTTTCAGCAGTGATTCTGTGATGCAAGTTCCAAGAATTACTCTTTCTGTGATGATCTTCTCTATGGCCTCTTATTGCTGATGTTTGTCCCAGATTTGGGCACAAAGTGGAAGGATGCTGAAGAATGGGTACCCACTTTTTCGCTTTTAGGACATGGGCACTTGTGTAAAGGTATGTGATTGCTCTTTGGTTGGAGGGCTGGACTATGTGCCGAGGCAAGCAAAGGGGTTTTGCTGGGCTAGAAAGTCATGGCTATTGTTGGGGGAAATACCTCGTTTAAGCTTCCTGTATGCTGATGTCCATTACTGCTGCTGTCGAGATGACTGATGAATAACTCCCCTTTTGTGTTTGTTTAAAAAAAACCCGGCAGCTTGAATGCACAATGTAGCTTCTCACTAACTGAACGGTGACGTGGTGAGCTATATTGTATGCATTACTGTATGCCAAATCCTTTGTTGAATTGTCACACGCGTTCCTTGCTGCTGCTCTTGTTTCGTCTGTCAGCTATGTCTTATCAACCAAACAGCATGTTGTTTTTCTGGGCGTGGTATTTTTACTACATGTTTGTTTAGCAGTTCCCTCAGTAAAAACTTGAGTCTAGATTGGTGTCTAAAAATTGCTGTAAACTTAATGGTGTACAGACATAAGGTTTTAGCTTTTGTGTTGATCAGTGAGAGTTTCAACAGAGATGCACAAGTGAGTAGGAAAATACAAATGGACTCTTTTCCAGTTGCATTTGTACATTCTGTAGTAGACTTACAGGGCAAAAACAGATTGAATCTGCCCTAGAAGGATTTTGTTTGAACAAATGGGGATGGCCTTGTCTGCAATTCTTTTATTCCATAGCTTTTTCTTCTAAGATTGCTGGTTAAGGGTCAGCTTTTGTCCATTTTGGTGGTGGCTCTGTAATGTGCTTTCATATCAGAGTAGAAGTTAACTTTGTGACTTGCAAGTAGATGTGACAGTTTGGATGAGTGGCTTTGGCCACTGCTGTTGAAGTTGGTGATCCTGCAAAAGTGTCTCCTTCCTGGAGTACCTGGAGCCTGCTCTCACTGTCTTCAGAGGGATGATCTGTTGTCCTTTTTATAGATCCCTGAATCTGAATGGGAATCTGTGACGAAGGGAGAATTTTTAATTGTAGTATGTTGTGCCGTTCACATATTTCAATTTTATGGAATAATGCTTTAGGAATGTCCTTGGGGAAGAAGACAAATGATCAATAGGCATTTTTTCTGAGGAATCATAGGTTAAATTTAGGCCAGTGTGTGTGAGGAAGAGTCACTGGACTGGACTTGGCCTATTCTGTGTTCTAGATGCAGCTGTGATCCTCGGCTGTGTGTCTCACCGAAGGGACCTGATGTTTTACATTATTGGTAAGTGAAGGAAAGGCTGCCACTGTATTTGTTGACCTCTCCTTAGGCTCTAGAAGGGTTTCTTGAAAGCCTTTGATTTAATTTTAGTTCAGAGTTTACCTAACAAACATGGAGTTACTGTCACCCCACACTGTGCCCTCCACCTGGCAGACTTGCCTCTCAACCATTCTTCTTGTTCCTAAAGTCTTTTCATTGACCGAATTCCTAAGGCATTCCCTTACTTTTTCTTTCAAGAACTAGTGGAGGGTTGCCTCTGTGATGCTTCTTAATCCAGCCTTAATGTGATGTGCAGGAGCTGTGTGGTTATCTGACTGTTTCCCTTAAAGGAATCTCTGTAGTTCTAACTTGCAACTTGAAGGGAATTCCGTGTCTCTCTTGGGATGTCTGCAAGCCTTACCTGAGACTCTCTACCATCTTTAACTATTTCCTTTGTTTGCAGTCATTTCAAGAGTTTTAAGAGACTTGATATTTTCTAACCTTACTTATATCATAACATAAACCATAAATGTTCACACGATAGCATCTGCCTTAAATACCTAATTTGCATTTGAGTAGAATATTATTAAAGACAAGGCATCTTGGACCAATGCAGAGGGGATTTTAGAGCTGGACTCAGCCACCTTGGCTGCTGCAACCACCCTTTGTTCTCTCCTTGCTGCAGGTGGGATCACAGTATCTGTTGTAGCTTTCTTCTTCACCATTAAGTTCCTCTTTGAGCTTGCCGCACGTATAGTCAGCTTCCTTCAGCATGAGGACCGGGAACGCCGAGGGGAGCGAACTATTTATGACTACGTGCGAGGCAACTACCTGGATCCCCGGTCCTGCAAAATCTCCTGGGATTGGAAGGACCCCTATGAGGTGGGCCATAGTATGGCCTTCCGAGTGCATGTAAGGCAATATTTTTGTTTCCATGCAGCTTTGTGGGCAGGAACAGAGGTCTGAGTTAGGGATGGGCTCTTCAAATGTTTTTTTGATGGGGCTAAGCCAGATGTAACTGAGGATTAAGAAAGCTATCTATGTATGCCTTCTGTTCTGTTAATGTGTTTCAAAACTCTGAAAGGGCGTATTTGAGGTTTGCACTTCTTAAAATCTAATGTCCTCTCTTCAGAATCCTCTGAAGAGCCAGAGGAGATCAGGCTTGTCCTGACTACTTCTTCCTTTACTGGGAAGTGAGTAGACTGAGCCTTGCCTTCAACAAACTTGTTGATTTTTAGGTGCTATCTTTTGGTTGTGCAGCTGAAGTTGAGGGTGTGGGAATGGGGATTTTACCAACCTAAGAGCTGTAAAGCTTCATGGCCACTCCCTATTACTGCAAAATGGACTGTTATTCTGTCAGACCTGGAAAAATCTGCCAAGGACTCTTATTTCTCTCCAATCCCAAAAGGCCAAGTCTAGGGTAAACAAGATGAGTGAACACAGAGAGTTTGGAGCTATGTGGAGAAAGTTTGAACAGGTTTTGCTGGGCTTATGTGCCTATCTTTCTATCCCACCTTCCCATCCAAGAGGGTATCAAAATAAGAAGAAAGGTTCATCTAGGTTGCCATACCCATCCCTCTTGAGAAAGTGAAGAAAACCCTTCTGTTTGATGGTAACTCCAGGGCAGGCATTGAAAAAAGCTAAGGGGAAAGGGACTTGTTCTGTTCTTACTATTTCAGTTTATTTTCTTCACCTTACTGATACTCATGCAGCTCCAGCAATGTGCCCTTCCACTTCATGTTTGTGTCCCATTTGCTTAGCCCTTTATTCATCAACAGTAGCTTTGCATTCACTAGTTTCTCCTGATGTTAGTCAAGATGCAAATTGCTTCAGGCCCCACACCCTCCCTTACTTAGGAACAGGGAAGAATAATAACTTTTTTCTGACTGCAGGCTGATTGCAAATGGCAGGCAGGCTCTGGCCAACAAGCTGCTGGCTCTTGAAGAGCCATGCATATAGAGTTTCAAGGTGTAATTCTGTCCTTGTAAGGAAGTAGTGGTTGAGGTCTGTTACCTTCTGAAATTGTCCAGGAGATCACTTCTGTGATTGAGCTGCCTGTGATTTTATCTAACGTGTTGTTTTCATTATGATGCTTTTTAGCAGTAAAGACTGGGTCAGCTCCTTAGGTCAACATCTTCATCACAGTTTTCTGTAACAAAAAAGTTAAGGTAAGAGTTTTTTCAGAGCTTAGCTGTACAAATGAACAAGATCTGCTCGTTTCTCTGAAAGGGTATTTCTTACTTACTCTGAAAAGTAAGGCTTTACTTTTTTCCTTTTGCTAGCAGATTCTCACAATTTCTGCTCTAATACTGCACTACAAGTGCAGACAGGAAATGCCTAGAGGCATGTTCTTTTCAGGGCATGCATTTGAACCCCAGCACAAAAGAGAATGGGGCTGTTCAATGCCCACTTGTCCCTCTTCATTTTGGAGAACACAGTCTGTGTGACAGAGCTATCTATTAATTAGGGCTTTGCTGAGCTGAGGTACTTGGCCTTCCCTAAAGCAGCTTGTTTTCTTTTCCTCTGTGCACTGTGTGTTTTTGCTGACCTGGACTTCTCTGTTTCCCATGCAGTTATTCTATAAAAATGGGCAGCCCTTCCCTGCTCACAGGCCTGTGGGGCTGCGAGTTCACATCTGCCATGTGGAGTTAGCAATTGATATTCCTGTAACCCAGGAAGTTCTTCAAGAGCCCAATTCCAATGTGGTGAAAGTGGCTTTCACTGTGCGCAGGGCTGGGAGATACGAGATCACTGTAAAACTCGGTGGCTTGAATGTGGCCTACAGCCCCTACTACAAGGTGTTCCAGCCAGGTAAGGTCTAAGTGGCCCTGCAATGATTCAAAGTACATATAGGGGTATTGGAGGCCCTTAGGTAAATGTGTTTCCAGCTAAAATAGGTAGGTGGCAGGGAAGGGGTTACTCTTCACCATTTTCCTCTTGCCATATGTAGATCCCAGCAACAGGCCCATAAGCAAAACATACTTGTGACTACCACTACATAACAAAACAGAAACTGCTTTACAGAATAAGTCATTAGTGTTACTTAAAATCCCTATCCACTTCTGTCATGTTCTCCATTTTGTAGTAACTTCTTCATAATCCATCTAGTAGTCAGAGAGTGCCTTTTGTGAAAGTATTGAGTTATTTGTATCTGAATTGGAAATACTGTCATAATTTGCCTCTCATTTTTCTGAATACTCTATTCTTGTAAGCTTCTGGACTAGCTGATACCTTTGATTACACACTTCTGTAAAAACATTTCCTTTTTATCCGTCTAAAATTTGTTTCCTTCTACTTTTGTTGTTTTGACCCCAATTGGCACCTTTTAGGTTTCCTGTACATGTCATTGAAAGGACCTCTATTAATTGCTTTGTGAATAGATACAAAGCTTGCTAAAATATCCCTTCAGAAAGAAGAAGCTCAGGTTTAACCTTACCTGTTTGGTAAGCTGCATGTGCAGGTTTTCTTAGGTGTCAGCTAGCTTGTATTTTGTACAGTGGGAGCAAGTTCCTGAGCAGAAAGTTAGAGTGGTAGAAAAGCATTCTTTAGAGAATTAGTAACTGGGTTTGCTTTATTAGTATTAAATCTCTGATCCAAGACACATGCTATGCACTACACCATATACTTCAGTGCTCCGATACTTTGCTTTTTTAATGTAGGGGCATAAAATGTGTTTAGATTTGATCAATTTTCAAGGGTGTTGTGCCCCTAGTTGCTTTTCTTTTGCTTTTTGTAGTTTCACATTGGAATTTGTTTGACTCTAAATTATTGTTGTCTGCTTCAGGAATGGTGGTTCCCTCCAAAACCAAAATTGTCTGCCATTTCTCCACTCTGGTGCTGACCTGTGGGCAGCAGCACACTCTGCAGATAGCTCCCAGAGATGAGTATGACAATCCCACCAGCAATTCTGTGTCACTGATAGATGAGCACAATTACAGCCTCTCCATCCATGAGGTGAGTGCAACCTCACCTCTTGCTGCTTGACTTCAGGTGAGCTGGAGAGCTCCTTTTATTAATTTGTTTTCTGTTTAGCTGGGTCCTCAAGAAGAAGAGAGTTCTGATGTGGTGTTTGAGAAGTCTGTGGTGTCCAATCGTCAGACTTGTGAGGTGTTCTTCCGACTCACCTTGCACTCTAGGGGTTGTTTCCATGCCTGCATCTCCTACCAGAACCAGCCCATAAGCAATGGTGATTTTGACATCATTGTTCTAAGTGGTGAGTCAAGACCTACTCAGTATTCATTCTGCAGGTGTCCTTACAAAACGCTCTGCCCGCTCATGTAGCAGAGCTGTTTGTTTCCCTGCAGGCTGGCCATGCTTACATGCTAAAGGAAAGCCTATTCATTTGCAAATGCTAAGGTAAATGGATTTGCTTCTAACAGGGGAGATCTCTGAGGGCTGATACTCTCTGATCCATCAGCAGACAAAACCAAGTGTTTTTCTCCTATTTCAGGAGCTTTACCTCTGAAATTAGACAATTTTTATTGCTTGCTAGTAGTTGGCACCTCAACCAGTCATGTATTGTGTGTTAAGTTATACGGATGAAGAACACTGCATGTAACCTATGTGAGTTTTTGTTTTTTACAATGCTGTAATTCCTGGTTTCATCAGGAGTGAGCCAGATTTCAATGTGGCTGTCACGTGGCTATGTCTTCAGGCTAGTACTCTGAGAGGTTCTGTATGCCTTTTTTCTTCAACCAGTCACTAACAGACAGACTGCCATCTTGAAATCTTTTCATCCCAGTCCTGACTTCTCTTTATCGAAGTATCACTTGACGAGGTTTTCCTTTGGATCCTTTTCTTTAAAATCGTAGTCATAGTTTTGGTAGTGGCCTGTGCATTCTTTTTCATTCTTGCCTCCGTTAGAATTTACGCAACTCTTTTATATCTTTTTCCCTCAGAGAATGAAAAGAACATTGTAGAACGCAATGTGTCCACCTCAGGTGTCAGTATTTATTTTGAAGCTTACCTTTACGATGCTCCTAGTTATACAAACACTCAGTGGCAACTTCCACCTGTGCACCTGAGCTCCTCCCAGCGCCGTCCTTCTACTGCAATTGAGGATGAAGATGAAGATTCTCCTTCTGACAGCCAGACCCCCGAGAAAGTCAAGAAGCCTAAAAAAGTGTACTGCTATGTGTCACCTAAGGTACATGCCATAAAGTTACCACACTTGAGTGCATGTTTAGAGTATGCTGCAACTGAAGAGCTTCCTTGTGCTCTAAATCTTAGCTCCAGATTCAGGTGCCTCAGATTTGGTTAAAAAAAGGTTTGCCTATGGCAACTTGGAGCTTGTGACTGAGAATGATGTTAAAATGAGCCTTGGAAGTTTTAGGACTGTGTTTTAGAACTTGAAGTTTTAGGATTGTGTTTTTAGATTTTAGGATCTTTCTAGGTCTGATCCAAAGCCTACTGGAAATTTTCTTGCTGATTGTTCAATGGATATTCTGTTTGCCTTTCCTTTGCTTTTGTCAGGTCAGACCTGCAATTCCTATTCTCAGTTTGTGATACCTGTAAATTTCAACTTAAGAGAATCCAACCTTCTCAGATTTTATGTCTTTATCCTGTTTCTGGAATGTTTTGTTGAAAAGAAAAAGGGAAAAAATGGTCAGAGAACAAAAGGTAAATCTGTAAGTAGAAGAAACAGGAGAAACTGAGGATTCTCTTACAGTAAGAATATGTCAACAGTAACTATTTTCCATTATTATTGCCTAAAAGTGTTCAGAAACTAGAAAGAAAATTCCTCTAAATTTACTACTAATGAATTTAAAATCACTTTGTTCATCTATCTATTCAAATGCATTCTGAAAAATGCAGTGATAGATATCAAAGTGAAAGACTAATCCAGGAATTGCTTTCCTGCTGAAGGGAGAAAAAGGGCTGTGAAACAGTTACAGAATGGAGCGAGCTGCTAGAGATTTCTAAATCTGTGCTGCACATGGCTCTAAGAACTGACTTTGAGTGCTGTGTCCTCATGAGCTCAGCATCCTTTCATCCTTGGTGTATTGTTTTGGACTTCTATTCTCTTTTCTATTGCATTACCTGGTAAAGCCGAAAACCTCAAGTGGATACTGTTCGAAACTCCCTTTAGGTGCCAAAGTTGTTACTGTGATTCTTAGGGTTGCATAATTGTATCTCTGGATGTCTCTGTATATGGAAATAGAAACAGTAGAAAACTGTTATTGTGCTGCTATTTCTTTTAAGGAGTTGCTATTCGTATATGGCTTGTTTCTGGACAAATGCTGCTTGTCAGTTTTTCCAGTCATTGCAGCTAGGACAGGTTTGTGCATGAAATGAATTTCTTTTGTCTAAAGATCCTAAAATTTCATCTTAACTTGCTCTCCAGAAGGAGTTGCACAGTTAGTTATTTGTTCTGGCAGAAATACATTGAGAATAAATTTCTGCAAATCTCATGTATTTAGCAATTGCTTTTTAAAAGATGTTTGAAATGCTTGTGAAAATTAGGGAGTAATAGCAGTAGTCCATCGGTATGACTTTACCGAAACCTTTTTGTCAGTGCATTAGAGTCTTGTCCTGAATTCAGCTTCTCATGTGTACTTAAAATTACTTTCCAATTAGATTGGTGACATTCTACTGAATGCAATAGCTTACAGCTATAAAATCTGTGTCATGCTGGCATCCCACATGTGTCATGAATGCATGCAGTGAAGTCTTACTGACAAGTGCTTACAGTTCTGGGGAGCTTTAAAGATTCTCATGTGTTGTGCCAAATGCTGCAGAAATCTGTTCCTGGGGTTGAAGGGAGGTCTAGCCTTATGGATCTGTCCTCTGCCTCATGTGTTTCAGGGACATGGGACAACCCTTAACAGATGTGTGACATTTAACACTTTCTTTTCCTTGTGGTTACTCAGCAATTCTCAGTGAAAGAATTTTACCTGAAGATCATTCCATGGCGCCTTTTCACCTTTAGAGTGTGTCCTGGCACAAAGGTGAGCCTCTTTCCATGTACCTGTCACTGCACCTCCATGTTGATAGCTTGTCATCCTTGTGAATTACAGTCTGTTTTTTCCTTTTGGAGAGAAGGGCTTCCACCCACAGAACAACATTTTGTGGCATGAATTTCAACTCTAGAATTCACTCTCAGTGCCTAAATTTTGCTAATATTTGTGACATTATTTGCTAATATAGGAGCCAGTCTTATCATTCTTTCTTGACTTTTGTCCCAATGCTATGCAAAAATCATGATTCCTTTGCATATTACTTGATTATTTTCCTCATAACCTTGCTAATATGCTGTGATTATGTTCTTTGAAGCCCTTAGACTTGTGTGTGAAGTTTAAAGCAGCCTCCTAACTGGAGGCTGAATATTTGAAATAGTTTTCCTGTTAACTGCATACACATGAGTGAGCAGAGAAAGTCTTAAGAGCGCAGGTGGTGTTGCTCTGTCTACTGAACATACTGTGCCTTCTGCATGATGAGTTTACCCTTTCTTGCATCTTTTTGCTGCTAGTTTTCATACCTTGGTCCTGATCCTGTGCACAAATTACTGACACTGGTGGTGGATGATGGGATCCAACCCCCTGTGGAGCTCAGCTGCAAGGAGAGGAACATCTTGGCAGCCACTTTCATTCGCTCTCTGCATAAAAACATAGGTAAAGGGACAGTGAGGTGGGTACAGTAGTCAGGAAGTTAGTGCTTGAGTCTGCTAGTTTCCCTGGGGAATAAGGATTGCCAGCACTGAATAACTTCTGATGAGAATTCTGGTTCCTGGAGTATTATGATCTGTTCCTGTTGGTGCTTCCCGTGAATGTACTTCATCACAGCAGCTGTTCCTTTTCAGCTTGGCTTCTCTGTCAGGCTCTTTGAAAGTGCACCTGTGAGTATGAATTATCAGCAAGACTAATTGCAAAACTACCTTGAGAGTTCTGTCTCCAAACCTTGCTGTAGTAAATGCATTTTTTGGCTGTAAAGCTGATCGGTGCAGTTATCTTAGGGATGTTCTGTATATGCTTGAGGTGTTGACAGCTCAGGCCTCACCCAAATTGTCCCTCTTCTCAGGAGGCTCTGAAACCTTCCAAGACAAAGTGATCTTCTTTCAGCGAGAGCTACGTCAGGTGCATATGAAAAGACCTCATTCTAAGGTCACACTGAAGGTCAGCCGTCACTGTCTGCTGGAGTCGGTGAGCGTATGAGTCATTTTACTTAAGCCCAATGCTTCTTCCATCCTTTTTATTCTGCTCAGTGCCTAAAGAAATCCAAACTGGAATATGCTAGGGCAGCCATGCTAAAAATGGTCAGTCCCTCTGTTTTGAGGCAGATGCTAGCAGGCAGCTTGAGATAGGAAAAAGGAAAAAAAAAATCAAACTAGCTCCTCTGTGTTCTGATTTGTTATTATGTGAAATACTGTATCCCTTCCCTAGAGCAAGCAAGGTCTGATCAATTTCTTAAGTAGTTCAGGCAACTTCAACTGATAAATTTTTAAAGAGCTCATCACAGAGTAAATCAAGTCCTGAGAGATGTCTAGGGTAAATTAAATCAAGCTGCATCAAAGAAGGTTCACATTGAACATTGTGAGCAATTTCTTCATGGAAGAAGTTGTTAAACATTGGAAAGGACTGCTCAGGGAGGTTGTGGAGTCACCATCCTTGGAAGTATACAAGAAATGCCTGGATGTAGCATTTAGTTCCATGATGTAGTTGACAAGGTAGGGATCAGTCAAAGGTTAGAATTGATGATCTTAGAGGTCTTTTTCAACTTGAATGATTCTGTGATTCTGTGAATGGATTCAGTGTGTAAAAGCAGGAAATCTTCTGATGTTACTCTGTTCCTACTTTACATTAGAACTCGAGGCCTGGAGAGAGACTATATACCTGGACTAGATTTGGGAGCAGAACATAGAGCTCCTGAGTCTTTATCTACTGTTTTCTGGCACAGAGCCATTAAGCAAGATAAGCTGTCAAGTCAGATGTTCCTGAGCTGCATGCATGAAACTCTTGCATCATCAGGCTACTAGTAGTGGTTCAGAGTGATAACAAAATATTCTGTAGAGTCCCTTAGTAAAATCTTCACCAGTTCTGACCTGAACTGTCGTGTTTCCTAAACAGAACTTAGTCATTCATATAATACAGTTCTTAAATGACATTCTAAATACTGTGTATGCTAGGGAGGCAGTTATCCTGACTTCTTGTTTCCACATGTATCTCACAACAGTAATGTTACAAAGATGGAAAGAATGTTTCTGAGGAAAACAGGAGTGGCTGGGATTTCCCTTGATTTACATGCAGTAAATCTGTGTTTTGGAATATTTTCTGCATGTACTATCTTGCGGTGTTTGTGAGATTATATTTCAGTTAATAGCTTGGACAAAAGTACTTCATTTCTAAACAGTATTTCCATGACTAATTTTTCCTGTTATTTTGGAAATTCCTGCACTGTGTTGGGCATTGGTGTTACAGTCTAGTAAGACAAAATAAATCCTGTGCCATAATAATAATAGCAATAATAATAATAATAATAATAAAATATGAGCTGTAGTGACCAAGGTTAATAGGCACAATGAATGTGACCAATGTGTTTAGTTCAGAGGTGTGAGTAGCATGATGCTCTAATCTATTTGGGGATAAGCTAAACCAAAACTACCGGTATGACTGAAGACTGCCATGTAGATTTTAAAATTTTTTTAATTGGAGTCCAGAATCAGTGCACAGGAAATTTTTAGACACTCAGGATATTTTATTACTTTTTTGCATCGTGACTTGCTGTAAGTATGAACTCAGTAATTCTCTTCAAGCTATTTTGTCATTCTCTTTGAAACATTCCTATTTTAAATCTAATTCGTAGGCTGAAAGTGCTTTACAGAAATTGCTTCTTCCCACAGGCATTTTAATACTTTAAACAATACTGTACTGCAGCCTTGAGAGTGATATTTCTGTTCTAAGACCTCACACTGGTTTTAAGATGAGGTGTATTTTATGTGGATAATGTGTCTCATAAAAGAAAATGAGGAATTGGCTTCTGTAGCTTTGGACAAATAAGAATTAGACCTTAGGTGTTTCTAATTTTCACTTTTATACTTTAGAGCACTAGACTACTGGGGTTTTGCGTTTCTCCATTCACATATACAGGACTGCATATTGGTTATCAGATGCCAAGCAGTAATGGTTTCTGCTATTTCCTTTTTCTATTTTTCAGTCTTTTAAAGCAACAAGAAATTTTTCTGTTTCTGACTGGAGCAAAAACTTTGAAGTGATTTTTCAGGATGAAGAAGGTGAGTTATCCTGTGAATATATATGCAGAGGAACCAAAAGGAATGATGGTGGAGTAGTTTTAGACTGAAATTCTGGTTTCTTGTGGTGTGTCCATCCTTTATGGCTTTCCAGCCCACTGATTTTCTGACAGATGTTAGTGAGTTATCCTGCTGGTGCTATTCTATACCTACTTCACATAGAGACCTGAAGCCTTATGTAAACCCTGCCCCTCTACCCATAAAAAAACCCCAAACAAACCAAAAAACCAACTAGGACTAGGTTTGGGAGAGGAAACTATAGTTCTGCAGTCCCTGTCTACTGCCATGTTGCTACAGAGCTGTTCATTGTGATGTACTCTTGTGTCAGGTAATACTGAGCAGCATGCATGAAACTCTTGAACTGATGACCTGTGGATGACCAAGCTTGTTTTATTTTGTAGCTCTGGACTGGGGAGGTCCACGCAGAGAGTGGTTTGAGCTCATTTGTAAGGCATTATTTGATACCACCAATCAACTGTTCACCCGCTTTAGTGACAACAACCAGGCCTTGGTGAGTCTGTAGTTCCTGTGCTGAATGCACAGAAATGTGACCATTGATGGTTAAACAGTGGTGCAATTAAGTGGTGGGCAACCTCACTCATGCTTTAGCTTGCCTTCATGGTCACTTCCAGTGCCTTTCCAAAGCTTTGCTTAATGATCAAAACCTATTGAAGTGTCCAAGAACTGGCTGGATGAGCAGTAGAGGGTGGAAAGTCAGCAGGGAAGGCTGGATTTTTGGGCAAGAGAAGGTGACATCAAAGTCTTTAGAGATTTTGTTGGGTCTGAATATTTCAGAATCCATTTTGGCTCTCATACAGCTTCTTGCCTGTGCATATGAAACATTTAATTTTCTTCCTAGGCAGGCTTAGGCATTTTATTTCTATTGCTTGGCTTTAAGGACATTACACTAAAGCTCCTTGGCCAGTTTGAGAGATGTAGGAACTTGAAATGGTCCCGTATTTACTATTTGTGTTAGTCAGTCTGGTACTTGGATATTTCATTTTGCTGATTTGCAGGTGCATCCAAACCCAGGGCGTCCCACGTATTTACGACTCAAAGTATATGAATTTGCAGGCCGCCTAGTAGGAAAGTGTCTTTATGAATCATCTCTAGGAGGTGCTTACAAACAACTGGTTCGAGCTCGCTTCACTCGATCCTTCCTGGCTCAGATCATAGGACTTCGTATGCATTACAAGGTAAAGCTTCCCAGCCCTGTCTGAAGCCTCTGTTGGTTTGGGGAGAGTTGAATGTTGGTGTAGTAGCAGACACAGAATTCTGGCTAACAATGTAAGGAGTATTTTTGTTATTCCCTCTTTCTTACTCTTTCACACAGTATTTTGAAACAGATGACCCAGAATTCTATAAATCCAAAGTGTGCTTCATACTGAACAATGATGTGAGTGAGATGGATCTGGTCTTTGCTGAAGAGAAGTATAGCAAAACAGGACAGCTGGAGAAGGTGAGGGAGGCAATTCCTGAAGGTGGGATAGTTTACTGCGCGCAGTAGGGGACTGAGAACTCTGCTATGTCCCAGAAAATTGAGCTTACTCTGGGAAGTAACTCTTGCTTGGTTTTTTTGTGGTTGGGAGTTCGGATTTGGGAGAATGCTGCTGATCATACTCAGGTCAAGTGTTCTGTTTTCAGGTGGTAGAACTGGTGGCAGGAGGGGCTCAAATACCAGTGACCAATGAAAACAAAATCCTCTACCTAAATCTGCTTGCACAGTACAGGCTGGCAAATCAGGTTAAAGAGGAGGTGGATCACTTCCTGAAAGGTAACATGCTGCCTTCTCCCTGCTCCTCTCTGCCTTTGTGTTCCAGGGCATAGCACATGCTGCTCTTCTCTTCTCTTCCAGGTCTTAATGAATTAGTTCCTGAGAACCTCCTGGCTATTTTTGATGAGAATGAGCTTGAGGTAAAGCAGCTCTATCTTTACTTCCCCTCCTCTCTGAGAAATGAAGTGCTTTCTGGATCTGGGAAAAAGCCAAAATGTTTCTTTAAGCACTTTAAACATCTGTAATTTGCACAGTAGCTGTTGCCTCGTTTCCTGGGCTCCTCACTTTCTGACTGCAGTCTCTTGCCTTTCAGCTGCTTATGTGCGGTACTGGAGATATCAGTGTCTGTGACTTCAAGGCACATGCTGTAGTGGTAGGAGGATCTTGGCACTTCCGTGAGAAGGTAAATGAAAGGGTTTCTCCTTCCTGCTTGTCAAAACCAGTTATCCCAAATACAGCAGAAGACAGATTTCTTGGTTGGAATTTAGGTTTTCAGAAGGACAAACTGAAAAATTCAGGGGTCACGTAGGACTCCACACATTATGAAATAGTGTTTCCCCCTAGAGACATCCCTTCAGCCTGGCTGACTAGGGGTGATGCTTAATCAGATACCAGCAAGTAAAAATTGTCAGCAGTGGTCTCTTTAAAAAAATCCAATATGGCACTAATTAAGAACAGTTCAGCCGGGAGTCAGGAGGAGTTGGTGGGAATTACTGCTACTGAAGATGTTCACGGTGATATACTTATCTCCAAGAGATGCTTCAGAAACATGGTTGCAGCCCACATGTGTGGAGTGTTTGGAGTTCAGTGCTATGGTAAAGACTATTGATGTAGTAGCCTAAATTTGTACCCCTTAATGGTTTTCTTCTCTTTCTACATTTCCCAGTGAGAGGGGTATGGGAATAGTAGCAGCTTTGTTTAGAAAAATAATGGAAGCTGCCAAAACACCCAAGATGAAAAGAGATAGAAACTTATATTTTCGATCTGTAAACACTGGGATGGTTCCACTTTCCTGCAGAAGTACCAGATGATGTAAAAAACCAAAAAAATAACATAGTGCAAGAAGGAAGTGTGTTTTCCGCATTGTAAACCTACCTCATTGCTTGTGCAGGTATTTCTAAAAATAAAATTTCTCTCTCTGTGGGGAGAGTAGAAGCAGAAGAAGCCTTTCTGCTTTAAGGGAAAGGATTGGTGGGAAGATAGTAATGTGGGACATCTCTTAACTGATTAGAAACTATGTCATACTTGCCTCTATGTGTCACCCTGGTAAAACAAATCAATTCTAACTGTTAATACAACACTTGCTTGTGAGGGCAATTGACTGATCTTCTTGCAAGTTGCTAATATGCTTGCTTGATTTCCTTGGCTGTCCTGTCTTTACCTTTCCTGGTTTGTAACAGGTCATGAGGTGGTTTTGGACTGTGGTCTCCAGTTTCACACAGGAAGAGCTGGCCAGGCTTTTGCAGTTCACTACTGGTTCCTCCCAGCTGCCCCCAGGAGGATTTGCTGCACTCTGTCCATCTTTCCAGATCATTGCAGCTCCAACTCACAGTACTTTGCCAACAGCCCACACTTGGCAAGTATCTCGCGGTGGTAGGACTTTCTCTAGTGTGTTTTTGGGAATGATACAGCCAGCTGTGGTGGGCAAACAGTGTAGGCCATGTAATGTGTGTGATGCTTGTGTCAATCCATCTAAAGGCAGTTAATGGGGATGGTTCCCTCTCAGACCTAGTTCTGAATGGAATTTTTCTTTTGTTTTACAGTTTTAACCAGCTGTGCCTCCCTACTTATGACTCCTATGAAGAAGTCCACAAGATGCTGCAGCTAGCTATCAGTGAGGGTTGCGAGGGATTTGGCATGCTGTGATTTCCTCTTCCCAGGAGACCATTTAGCCTCTCAGCTCTTCGTGGCAAGACCCAGGTTTAATCCTCTGCTTGTTCTCCTTCCCTTCACTTGGGCAGTGGAGGCAAAGCAAAGACTCCATGTAAAGGAATTTGTCATCCAGAAGATGTCATGTGGCCTTTCTGTATCCCAAATATGTCATCAAGAGCTCATCTTTTCCCTTTTCCTCATTATCCCCTTGGTTCAATGTGAAACAGCAAAAGGACTGGTGCAGTTGTCAAGGAGACATTGCACTTGATTTCCATGCACCCTGTACATCCATCCTTCTGTGAGAAGATGAAGTTCATAAGCAGAAGTTACATTGAGATGCAGGAGGTCTGCTGAGCTGCCTTTACTGTAGCTCTCTAGGAGGAAGAGGGAGGACCAGCATGGAGCTCTGCTGGAAGCCTTGGCTCATAGGGAGTCTTAGTAACTTCCTTTATCTTGGCTTAACTCCCCCAGTGATGCTCCCTGATAACTCATCTCACTATGAGTTGTGAGGAGAGTAGAGTTGTCCATACTTTCAGCACCTGACCCAGAGGGGTTTCTGGTTCTCCATCTTGCTCTGGATGCTGTTGTTGCCTGTGACACAGGGAAAAAAAGGGCAGTATCCACTGGAGGGAGTAACCCAAAGAGGAAAACAATCATCGGAGCACAAGTGCTGGCCCTGACAGTGATCCTGTACTACCTCCGCCAGGGTCCAGCAGCAGAAGCGCCCTTCTCCAGCAGTGGCTGGTAATTAGCCTCTGCAAATGAACTGGAAGAGGAGTTTCTCCTCCACTGAATGTTTCTGACAGTTGATGTTGCACAGGAAGCTGTTCCATGCCCTTGCCTTCTTTTCCCTTCCTCAGGAGAGAGAGTATGGGCATGAGTGTGATTCCTCAATGCTGAGCACCAATGCCTATCCCACATTCACCTTCAGGGTATGTATGTTATGTAGTAACAGTGACAGATGAATAAGCAGCTACACTGCACACTGGGCTTGCGTCATTGTTGGAATGATGGTACTGGGCAGAACATGGTACCTCCGCCCCAGCGTCCCACAGGATCTTGGCTTCTACCTCTATCATGCAGCAGCCTAAGGCTTCTCTTTCTCTACTGCATTTCAGGCAGAGTGTCCAGAGAGTTGCTCGTGTCTGGAGAGCAGCTAGATTTCAGCCCTTCCAATCTTACCATCTTTCTTCATCTTTCCTTTCTACATGTTCCATTCAGTGCTGTTGGCTTTCCAGCACAAAATGCTAACTAGAATTTCACTTAAGTGAAATTCACTTAAGTGGTCACTCAACAGCCTGTACCCACCATTGTCTGGTTCGTGGGGAAAGGAGTGGATAGACCAGAATGAGAAGTAAGCTTATGGTCTGTTGTAATTGGCAATCCATTCAGCTCTTCCCAGGGAAATACAGGGAAGGGGAATCTGGGAATCTTGATGGGTTCTTCAGTGAAGCAAAATTCAAGATCTTTGCTTTCTACAGTCCCTTAGTTCAAGTCAAAGGCATGCAGGAGTCGAAGTGGGAGAAATGCATTGCTACTACCTGTAATGTAAGCTTTCACTGGATTATGGAATTGCTGGATTTCTTCCAGAATAGATTCTCAGACTGGCATCCCTGAGCTAATTTTAGAAGACTGTATTGGATAAAATGTCACATCATCCTCTTCAGTCCCCTTCTGCTGTCCTCAGGCTGTTCTGGTCAGACTTGAGCACAGTATGGATATTTTAAATTAACTGTGTGTGCTTTTCAAGTAGAGCTTAGTTGAATTGACTGGGAATTTGTAGGAAATATTCTACATCTATAAAATGTTTTTAAGGCACCATCTTAGTCATTCTTGGGCTGAGTGTGTTACTTCTGTACAGAAAAAAATAAGCCATTTTGGTGCCAAAAAGCAGTCAGCTGAACATTGAGACTACTCAGGGGGATTTCTTTGCCTTGTGAATTCATTCCCTCACTGGCACTGAGGTGCTGCAAAGCTGCCAGCTTGATAGTTGCCACTGTTGTGCTCTGACAGATCACATTAGTAGTGGCTGTTCTCCCTTTTCTAGTGCAGGCTGCATTCTGCAAGGTTCTGACCTCTGGGTGGATAGTATGGTACTACTTTATTTATATTGCAGGTGGCTTCCATGGTCAGTAGAGTTACAGCTCCTGTGTTCACCGTGCCACCACTTCAGTGCTTTCTTCAGGGACTAAGAGGAGGTGGTGATGCTCAGCTTAACTCCAGTTTGCTGGGAGGCATAGCTTGGTGTGTTTTCCATATTGTAACCTCACCTGGTTGAAGATATTTTCAGCCCTGTAGCTATGGGCCAGCTCTGACAGTGACATCTCCCTCAGGAATCTTCTCCTTTCTTCTCTTGAGCTGGCCTTTTTTTATTCTGAGCATGAACTAGCTGACCACTGAGTAGACTTCTTCTACTGAAAAGAGCTCCTAAATGCTTCTCATTTCATTGCAGCCAGCACCCAACACTTCCCAGCAACTGTGAAGATGCCAAGGACTTTCTTCTTAACGCAAGTGTGGTCAGAAGTGGGATGGGTGCTCTTAGTCAGCTCAAACCATCCCTTCTGTTTGCACAGGCCCCTAAGCTGCCTCCATGTTCCTGAGTTCCACCACAATATTTCTTGTCTCTAGCTTTACACCCTTTCCCAGTGCAGTCACTTTTAATGCTGCCCTTAGTGCTGGCAATGGGGATGTGCTTTGGTCACCTACACTGTATGTTACTTCTGACAGAGGCTCGTTACTTTTCTTTTTTACTCCTTATTTATTGCCACTTAATAGAGGCTCTTCTGTAGAAATCCTTAGGATCCTGATACCATCTTAGACAGGTTCTGCGTTTCCTGAAGCTGCTTTGAGGTGCAAGGGACCTGGCTTCAGCCTGCACCTGCAGGCCATGTTGCATGTTTGTAGAAACCAGGAGCTGTGGATGATACAGGTCAAATCCTACTTCCCTCTGGTGAATCTCTGGCAGAGTTCAGCCAAAATTGGAAGCCTGTGGTTGTAGTAGCTGATTTTGTAAATAGTTTGTATAATAAATAAAATATTTTAAAAATGCTGCCTTCTCAGCTCAGCATTCTTTCTGGGCTTTACAGAGGGAATCAGACTGGTGCTGTCTGTGGGCAAGGGGCCTCTCCAGGTCTTCAGATGTCTAGCAGAGGTCTGCTACAGGGGGGAGGGTGTGGTTCTCCACCTGCAGCTTTTCAGGGTGTCTGACTGAAGCCAGGATCTGTGAACATTTGGGAAGAGGCAGGACTCTGAGCTGAGGCTTGCAGGGTTCTGTGAGGCCTTACTGCAAGTAGGTCAGAAAATGCTGTGAAAGAGCTAGTAATGCTAGAAAGAATTTAAAGGACTCTTTTATGTAAATTATTAATGCAGTTGGTGCAATCATTTTCCATCTCACTGTATATTACCTGACTCTTTGACCTTCAGGTACTTGTAGGGCTTGTGCTTCACTGTACTGTCAAGAGGATAAGGTAAAGTCAGGAGAAGAGGGGGCTTTTGAGTCCTCTACACCTTAAGAATTGAAATCTTAACTTTAAAACTTGAGATGATTCTGCAACATATTTCTGTGTCTGTTAGCATTTCTGCGTCTGTTAGCATTTCTGCCTGTAAAATGATGAAACACTGTTTCCTGGGCTGTACAAGATTTAGCCTGTCTTTAGCCAGCAGAGCATTGGCTGGCTATGTGTGTTCCACCATATAGTTAGGTGGATGTTCTCACATGGGAAACCAGCATCTGGTGTCGATTCTGGCTTTCAGGCCAGAAAGAAAAGAGTGAGTGGTACATGTGATTCTTAGGGATTGCCTCTAACACTGTGTTGGGTCATGGTATTACTCAGAAGCTCCTGTGGCAACAAAATTGTCTTATGCTGGATGCAGATGAGGGAGATTACATAAAGCAGTGGTGACATTACGAATACAAGTTCCACTATCCCCTGAAAATTGCAGAGACTATGAGTTTAGAGCTGCTGGAGTTGGGGCCAGGGTACTAAAAGGTAGGCAACTTTGCCAGCAAACCTGGCATGAGCAAAATGATACACAGCAAGCCATGTGGACGTGCCTTTACATGCCATGAGCAGTAAAATTAATAAAAAGGGGGCCAAGTTGAGCCTGGAGTTTTCAGAAACTACCTGTTTGGGTGTGAAGAAGAGAGCTCAGCATGCTGGATTACTTTTGCATTAAGTAAGTTCTAAAGTTTCAGCCTCTCTTTACAGAATGCATGGTATCATCTGGCTGCTCACATTGTCCTTTCTGATCTCCAGTTTCTTATGGTGTCTTGGAGTGGTGACAGTGCCCTATTGCTGACTCCACAGCCTCCATTTATCCTGGCACCTGGCATGGAGCTGGGGCTCTGAGAGAAATCATGCCCATGCACTTCATGCTGGAATCCTACATGCCCCAGCTTGTATATTCAGCAATAGCAGAGTTGCCTGATATGTTTGGATCCTTGATTCTGTACACAGCCACTTGACCTGAAGTGTACTGTGATGTGCTGCTTGGGAAAATGGATTTTTCTGCATTCAGTTCCTCTGCTGTAGTTGCTTTGCCTCAGTTGTGGAACTACAGAGAATGAATTTCTTCAGATACCTACATGAGAAAACAGGGAAATGATGCTTGGTTTGGATAAGATCTGTTCTTACTTTCATAGTGTATGGCTGAGTTGGGCAGTTGAACCAAGCTGTAAGTCCCGGTTCCTGCAGTGAATTACTACATTTTGTATGGTTTGGGCTGTTCTGCTACCATCTTGTGTCTGACTGACCTGGCCCATGAGCACAGAAAGAGTATGAATGTGTGATTACAGGACCTATAAAAGGGAAACACTTACGGGAAACAGCTAAGCTGACCAGAACCTCAGCCTGTCTTGGCATCAGCTGTACAGTGCAGAATCTAAGATTTAGAATCTTCCTCTTAAACTCTTTGGTTTTTTCATTGAATGTGTGAAAGATGCTAATCTCTGCTTTCCAGAGCATGAAACTTGATTGTAGGAGAGGAGGTGTTACTGCATGAACATGTTCATTTTTAGACATAATTTGCTATAACTTCTTTGCAGTAAAACAAAACAGCTGTAGCTGAAGTTCACCCAAAATTCCTGATCAGTCATTTCCAGCTACCCTTCTCCAGGGATGGCGTGCTGCAAAGTGTGCTGAGGTGTGGGCATTTGCACACAATTGGAAGTGGGGAGAGAGGCTGAGAGCCAAGCCTCTCCACCTTGGTACAAAGCTGTAATGAATACAGATAAAGGAAGTGGAGCTCTTGCACTGTATGAGTGATGGAGAAACTGGAATTGGCTTAAGGTTGCTCCAGAGTTTTCTCTGAGGTATGTGAAGACCAGAGTGAGTTTAGGTGGTTTTGGGGGGAGTGACTCTGCATAGCAAAACCAAATTCTTCTCACCCTCTTGAGGCAATTATCTGCTAAGCTGGGATGTGTTGGCCCATACCTGCCCTTTATTTTAGGGATTTGTGCTAACATAATACTAAAGGTCTGTAAACTCATGCAATTTTCTGAGTAATTTTAGAAGTCTCTTACCAGAAGAAACAGCTGTTTGGAGCTTTCTTGTGCTGCAGTAGCTGAAGTGTGAGGTTGCCTTGAGATAAGATAGTGCTGCTTTTACAGCAGTGGGTGAAGAAATGCAAGGATATAAATTCCCCTGCAGTCCTCTTGGAGGATGATGAAAGTAGCTGCAGGGGTTTCAGGTTTGTCTGAGGAAGTGGCTTGCTGAACAGAAGCTAGCTCAGATTTGCAGAGGACTTTATTGCTGGTGTGGAACAGACTCAGACCCCCACATAGGGAAAATTGGCAGCCTCTTCTTGTCTGTGACTAGAGTAGTCAGCAGGGGTATTCAGCCTTCTCTCTCCTAGGCCCTTTTGTATTGGGAACAACATGCAATACACTGGTAGCAATTGTCTACATTGTGGAAACTAAAAATTATAGGCCAAAAATGTTGTCTTGATGTCTTCTGGTAAGACACTGAATGGTTGCTTTTGTGCTCACGCATTGAGAGCATCTCACTGACTGCTGTCTTCCATGCTGACCAGTGCTATATTGTTTCCTCCTGCTCACTCGCTTCCTGTCCATCTTCTGTTCTTTCTCTACATCTTATTCCCCATCCTAAAGGGCCTGTGGACTCTCTGTATCCAGATGTTGCTTAACTCCATGCACAATGGGGCCCTGTTTCAAGGTAGGAGTTCTTAGTTCTACACAGTACTGCTATTAAAAACCAAGGGCTTAGTTACGGATAGTCCTAGGCCTGTCAGGCTGGAGGGACTGGGCAGCTGCTGGCTGTTCTTGTAATGAATCTTTTCGGTTTTAGAAGATTTCCATGACATCGTCCCTGGAGCCCAGGTGTGCCCCGCTCCCTGGCTCAGCTCTGTGCTCTGAAGCCATGTTGCCCGGCGGCTTTCCCAGCCTAGCCATGCTGCCCCTACCCTGGGATGCTCGGGTGCCTGCCTCGGTGCAGGGACAATAGCCATGCAGCAGCCCTGTTGTGCCGTCAGACCCTGTCTGTGGCTGGTTGGCCACCAGAGGGGGACCGGTAGCCGACTTGAGCTGATCCTGTTTAGACGTGGCCAACCTCAGCTTTCTTGAAACCCTGCGGTTTGGGTAACAGTTGTCTGGATTTGTTGTTTTGGTTTTGTTTTATTTTTTTTTTTGTTCAGCAGACCTCTTAATCTAGCAAACAAGTTGGCTGGTAGAGTCACTTGCTGTGCTTCTAATCCCCGAACTGGATTCTGTGAGAAGTGAGCATCTAGAAAGCATCCCCTCGTTCTGCACAAGTCCCTGTTGTACTACTCCCCCTTGCCCTTTTGTTTTCCAACAGGCAACACATTGAAAATGCATGAAAGGAAGTTGGATTTATATATGTATGATTAACCTGAAGCATTCTCTTGGGAGACTCAGCACAAATAGCGTAGTAAAAATAATATGCTTAATATGAACAAACAACCACAGTAACACTAACCAGATTAGATGTGAACCCTCAGGCTTTGAGACACAGGTTAGTGATGAGTACATGAGGAGAAAGGGAGTTTTAATGTGTGGACCAGGAAAGCAGAATTGAACTGATGCACGGAAAGAGCTGATATTCTCTTTTTAGGATTCATTATAGTGTAATGAACTTTTTTATTCTCATTATAGCATAATGGATTTTTTTATTAACTGCAGGCACCACTAGCCTTCCCAGAGAACCTGGGAGAATGGAAGCTGACCTGAGTTTGGATTAGTTGCAGTAAGTGACTGGAACGGTGCAGCAGCTCCAGGGACAGGAGGGTAAAAGGACCCTGTTACCACCCTCTGGGGGCAACTGTCCTGAAGTGGTCCCTGCACAGGCCAGTGCCTTCCTTGAACGCTTTTTGCATCAGGTTGTTTTTGAGTAGAGGTGGCTTGGGCCAGCTAACCTTACACTTTGCAGTTAGTGGTGTCAGTGCCTGTTGGCAGTGCCTTTGGAATGTGCTCTAAGAATCTTTCTAGGAGTTGGCTCTGCTGTGCCTTATCCTGGGCAGGGCTGAGCTTCATTTCAAGTTTGAAGTGGCAGAGTGTCAGAGGAGCTGTGTGACAAATACATTACTGAGGTGTAATGCACTTGATGCTGTGCAGCTAATTCAAGCCTGAAGCTCTGACCTTGACAGGACTGCTCCCCAGCAGTGTAAGCAGCAGAGGGAAAGGCACCAGGTTGATCAACAACAGCAGAGGGTAGGGAGGTGGTAAAGGTGATAAAGAGTCGTGGGACTGGTGATGTTGGACTCAAGAGGAATCTTTGGATTCTATTGCAGAAATGCTTCTGGGTCAGAAGGTACCACTCTGCATTTCTCAGCAGGATCCCTGATCCTTAAGTGTTCAGTTTAATGCTGGAGGTTTAGGATTGCATGAACAGGTAGCCCATGGAGATGGAGAGAGGAACAGAGTTTGAGGTTGTAGTGTTGAAGTTTATAAGAGACTGAAGGAAACACACTGCTCCTCATGCCTTTGGCTTGTTGAACAAGGTCAAAGTGACAGCCAGCAGGGATTGAAAGCCAGAAAGCACGTGGCAAATCAAAGCTGTCTGCTCTACATATGGACTGAGGAAAGCGTGAGCTTTCCTGCCTATCCTCCTAAGGGCAGATAAAAGAGTGTGACATGCATGTGGATAATGAAAACATCCATGTCTATAAGATTTAAAGCAAATAAACATTCCTGCTTCAGGGCCAAAGCCCATCTCTTTCAGACGGGAATTAGAAAGGAGGTTTTTTTCTGCTTTTATTGAAGCTATCCACTGTCCTGTGCTGGATGCTGACCTGTAGGAGTGTTTGGTAGCTGGTGGCCCTAGGCAGCAAGAGAACAGGTAGAATCTGCTTTAATCTTGTCATAGATACTATGCTAATTAGGCTTGAGCCAATTTAATACATGAGTAAGGAGCAGGCATATCCTTCACAAAACTGGGTGTTAATGTCTTTCCAGAAAAACCCCTTCCATGTAGGAGAGGGACACACTCAGCATCCTGCTGTGTCTCTAAGAGGGACTGCATGGAGAACAGGCTCTTCCTCTTGCCCTGTGGTCCCAGTGCAGCACTTGCCATGTTCCCAGTGGGTGTATCAATGTAGATCTCCACCAAATATGGTGAGAAGTCTTCAACATGTTTCCAGAGTGTCTAGGAGTCTGCTGTTAGTCAAATTCCAGTATTGTTTTGTTCGCTGGATAGCTAATTTCCTTTTCACTCTCTGAATTGTTGTATGCGTGTGGGGTGATGACAAAGCCTGAGCCTGGAAGAGAACTGTGTTGTGGAGCTGCATCAGGGAGCCCCACACCTGTGCTCTTACATGTCCTGGAGCTGGCAGACTCATGGAAGGGAGTGTGCACTGCTCCGTGAGGCCAACACCTGCCCCATGCCCTTTTTGAGCTGTGAGCCCTGCTTGTAGATAAAAGAGTAAGTTTTGTCCTTTGTAGTCCCAGCCTAGCAAAGGTTTGAGGACAAGGAGGGTTGTCTCCTGAAGCTCATCCTTGGTGAGCCCCATGTAGTTTCTTCTCTGCCTCCTCACCTTCGTGCCTCTCCCTGCATCTCATCCTCTGCCTTGTTCTCTTCCACTACTTCTCCTTCCACTGTTTGCCAGTATGGCAGTGGAGAAGACAAAGTACCCTGATGAACTCTGGCTTGACCTTCTCCCTTCTGCCCAGGGAGAGTACTCTCCCTAGTTTTCTCTGGCTGCCTTTTGCCTTTCTAATCAGTCATGGTAATTTACCCTGGCACTGTTTGGCAGGGGCTGTACCTTGGCATCATGAGCAGCCAGGGTCAGCTGTCAGCCTCTGAACTATGAGCCTAATGCAATAGAGCAGATGTAGGTATTTTTTCCAAGTTTTTCCTGGGCAGCGGGATTAAAGCCTCTGTTCTCAGCTGGGGTCCCCGGTGTAGTCACTTCCCTCTGTGTTACACAACACCCTTATTAAGAAGAACAGCACAAACATGTTCATTGGGATCCCTTCCCCCAACCCTACAAGGCCAAGGAACAAAGGCGAGGGAGGTTTCCAAAGGCTGAAGAGCTGTCTGTTTGGTCCAGGAGCCCTGGGATAATCCTGCCCAGCTATCTCCCTGTGAAAAGGCCCTGCCACTGTCTGCTGTTCTCCATCTTGCGGTGTCAGGGGTAAGAGGGAACACAGAGGGTGGTGGTGGTAAAAGAGCAGTGGAGTCATGTTGTTCTTACATCCATTTGGCTGTGTGCAAACTTGAGTGAGTACCAATGCAGGCAGAAACTATTGTGGCAGCATCCCTGCCAGGCCTGGTGTCTGCGCCATTCCACTGAACTGGAGGCTTCTGAGTGTGCATGTGTGCATGAGCGAGCAAGCAAGCAAACAACAGTGCGTGATGAGAAACCCCAAGGGGTTTCTTGGTGCTAGCAAGGGAGAAGGGCTAAGGTGCAGTCCACCATCTAGGCTTCCTTCAATTCAAAGGTGTCATATCCTGAGAAGATCTGTGTCTTATGATTGCAAAAGTACTGAGAGAGCTTGCCGGAAATGAAGGCAGTGTGCTCTCCATAGATGATCCTGAAGTGGCTGGCCGCAGAGAGGGACAGCAGGCACCCTTGGTGAGCAGGAGAGGACTTCCCCAGCAGACCAAAGGGAGCAGTCAGATCCATGTGAGCACACGAGGATCTGCTGCCTCTGTGCACCAATTACTTGCTTTAGTGACAAAAGACCATAAATGAACAAGGGAGTTAATTAGGTCTGCAGCAGGCCAGGTCTGGAAGCCTGCAGACCTGAGAAATTTGGAATGGATTCAAAGGTGCAGGGGGAGGAGAGGGCCTAGGGGCTCTGGGTAGCAAGGCTTCTGCTGGTTTTTCCCCTCAGAGAGCACCAAGAACAAACATCTCTGACCTGAAGGATGGTCCCCAGGAGGGGGAGAGACCAGCTCCTGGCATCATCTGTTTGTTCAGGCCTCCAATGAAGGACTTAAACAGCTTGTTAATTTACTTTGTACAGCTGCAGACCCTTCATCATTGCAAGCAAGCCTCAGGGGCAGCATGTGCAGTTGTGAGCCAGTTCCTTCACCGTGGTACTCTCTGCAGTCGATGATCCAATGAGCTGTCAGCAGGGTTGAGGGGCATACTGCAGCTGTCTGGCCTGTGTCTAGTAAAATGCTTGCAGCAGGTCCTTTCCATCTGCTTTGGCCCAAGAGTGACCCTTGCAAACCTCCTCTCCCTTGCAGTAGCCTCAGCAGATGGTGGGAAGGCAGATGGAACAAGAGAAATATCTGAAGCTGTAGCAATAGAGTGTGACCCTGTGATACCTTTCACCCCACCACCCACAGGTACTGGGTTTTTGCATGCCACCTTAACCCCCTGAGCCATGGTCTCTGTGTCCCTTCTCCCACCCCTTTGGAGCACCTCCTGCTCCCTTCTCTGGACCTCAGTGGAAGCTCTGGATGGCATCCAGTTGGAAGGAAGCCTGCCCCAGCTCTGTAAGCAGAATGGGAAGGGGCAGCCATGAGGGGAGCTCACAGCATGACAAGAGCTGAGGAACACTAGTGCTCTAGATTATGTTTTGTTGGTGTCTCAGGGTCTATGATTTGGGGCTGTGGTGAATCACTGCAAACTGCTTTGAGCAGCTGCTCTTGACTACCCCCTCTTGTACCCTGGCTGCATAGTCTGCTCTGGGAGGTGGGCAGAGGGTCCTTTCCGTATCCGCAATTGTAGCAGACTGCAGGAGTTCAAGGAGGTGGAACGTCATACTTGGCCCATGGGAACACTCGAGGAAGTTACAGCTCAGCAAGGGTGTTGGGGACAGCTGAGTCGTGTACTGCCTGTCAGGCTGCACCAGCTGCTCTGGAGTCAGGACTCAAACCCAAACTTGGTCACGGTTCCAGACTTTTCCTTCACCTCATTTGTTAGCGGCTTTGGATGCAAATTCAGTGGCTGGTATGTGGAGGCCTGGTCGGTTTTGCAGGGCTCCTGTCCAGCTGCCCTCATTCAATCTGCCTCCCTGGTGAGCCTGGCTGGATGTGAGCACTGCAAAGGTCTTGGAGGGAATGTGTAAGGCATCCATGTTATAGTGCTGTCACCTTCCTCTCTGTGTGAGGGCAGTGGTTGGCTTGGACGGAGGACAGGCCCTTCCCATAACACAAGCAACATCGATGTGTCCAAGTACAACACAGAAGTGGAAGGTTTGCTCTTCAGAAGTTGTTCACCTCACCTGACATTAGTATGACATAGCTCGTGAGAGATGACCCTTCCTCCTGCAAAATAGCTTGTGCAGGCAGTGTGGGCAAGAAGCAAGAAACAGCCTGAAAAGAAATAGCAGGATAGTGGAGAAAAGCTTGGAAAGGTCGCCAGGCCTGCAAATGCAAAGATGTCCAGGGGCCGTGTAGAGGGGCTCCACTGTAGCGTTTGGTACTATGCCCAGCCTGAAGCTCTAGCACCATTTAGTAGGCTGGACCAGCCTTGGCCTCAGTCTTGTTTGGCTGGATGAAGCAGTTGTCATCATGTCCCAAGTACAGTATCATTGTCACTTTTTAATTCCTCCAATGAGGTGTTGCAAACAGATATACATGTGTTGTAGCTGTACTTTGGAGTTAGATTTGTCTCTAGGGGTAAGCAGTGGTAAGTGTTAAGAGCTGTTTGGTTCCCAAACTCCGTGTTCTTGAACTGGTTTGTAACAAGAGCAGAAGTCACAAAGCTGGGGAAGAGGCTGTGTTCCCCACCAGAAACATCCTGATGGTCTGGGAAGAGATCCTAAGCTGGTGATGCTCTCCCAGCAGTTGGGGTTGATAACCAGGCTAAGGTCATTGATAATGTTACCTGACAACTGCTAATTGGGTTTGCCCTTTTTCAGTGCTGGCCCCTGGGATTTCCTTGGCAGCTGCAGGGGCAGATCTGCATCTGTGTCTCCCCCACGAGTCTCTTGTGGGAAGAGGCTGCTGTGATAAAGGCTATCAATGAGTAAGAGGAGAAGGGGTCGGAGGAGAAAGCTGCCAAGGCTTTAACTCCAGTGAGTGCAGAGGTTCAGCCTGGTTCAGATCTGCTGGCAGGCAGGGAAGGGTCCTTGGCCAGCCAGGGTGTTAACAAGCAGAGGTGAGCTTGGGTGATCAGGACATCAGGACGTGTTGCATAAGACAGACTTAAAGTGCCACAGAAAGCCTCCAGGGAGATTAAATGTCTTAAGTGTCATCAGCTCTGCAGAGGTAATGAGAACCAGAAAACACCAGGAGGTAAAATGGCACAGATCTGTGAAAAGAGGCTTGTGGGCCTAGGATCCTTGTGGATCTGTGCTGACTGCAAGGGCTGGTAGGGAGGGTGGCCAAGGGGTAGTCTGGTGTTTATGGAGGGACTGAAGAGTTAATCCTCCTAAATCTCAGAGACAATCAACTCTGAAGGAAGAAAGTGTTCCTCCCAAGTGGTGTCTCCTGCTGCCCTCCCCTGCTTCTTCAGTTGTCTTGAACAGAAAGCAAGAAACTGGGGAAACGGCAAGGGCTGGATCTGCTATCACTGTGTTTGCATGGTCAGGGAAAATGAGTGGGACACTCCGGTTTTGCTCCAGGCTTAGACTCTTGACCAAGGCCATGTAACTTGAGGGTTGAGGGAGCCCCTTGAGACTGGAGCCAGGAGGTGCAGCTAAAAGCATTGTGTGGGTCCATAGGTGTCACATCTCCAAGAGGGGCACCTCCACCTCCTCTGATGATGACCAAATCCATTGCACCAAAGTTGGTGGATGGCCAGCTGTGTCAGAGGTCAGAAAAGAATTAATGATGCTGGAGCAAGTTGCAAGGAAAGCTGTGGAGCCTCCATCCTTAGAGGGGTTCAAAATCCCAATCCAATGTGATTCCAGCATCCTGGCCTGAGTTGGGGGCTGGGCCCTTCGCCAGAGGTCACATCCCACCTCAACCAGTGAATCTGTGGGAGAGCACCAAGGGATGCTCTCCACTGCCAGGACAACCTGCTTGCTTGGCCATGGCTGGGAGGTTCATAGCTGGCTGAGGCAAGGACAGTAGGAGCTGTTTTCTGCTCACCTCCACTGTGAAACCAGAATGATGGAGTCCTTCACCACTCCCTTGCCTATGCCAGTCTTTGCAGGGCAGGAGCACTCCAGGGCACAACAGAGCACTTTTGGAAGCCGTCTGAGCTGGGCCCCACAGTGGTAAGACTGACTTGGTTCCACTCCTCCCAGTGGGAAGCAGGGCTGTAAAGCAACTGTGGAAGTAAGGCACCACCAGCCACCTGGCTGTCTTTGGTGTTAGGCCTGAACTGGTGAGGGCAGGGTTATTTCACAAAATAGTGATGAAGTAAGTATCTGGTGGGGTTTCTTTTTCCCAAAGGAGGCAGCTGCCTCCTTGCTGGTGCCCTGGAGGCTTGTGGTAAAGGGCAGATATTTGCACTTGTACTTGTGCCTTAGGTGTGTGCCTTCCTCTGCCCACAAAAGCTGTGTTCCCAGCCTTGAGAGCTCTGTTTTGGCTGTGAGATCTTAGGCTGGATTAAGTGGCAAAGGCAAATCCTCAGCTTTGGGAAGAGCACACTTGACCTTTGCCTCTACAGAGTTATGCTCTCCCTTGGGAGGAAGTGTTGGCTCAGCTGCTAAACAAAGCACTGGCTGTCATGAGCAGGACCTGCCTGGCTCAGGGAGGGAAGGCCTGGGGTGGGGGTCAGATTTATGGTCCGGGGGGAGGAAGAAACAGCAGACTCATTGACCTGTAAGTTTAGAGGTGACTAGCTCAATTTAATGAGAAATGCGAAGCTATGCTACCTCCTCTCAGTAAAAATACACCATTGGGAATGATCTGGGCAGATGGGCCCCTTGGCACATCCAGAAGCAAAACAGGAATTCGCTTGGCAAGATTCAAATGATATTTTGAATCTCCTTCCCTTATTTTCCAACATGTTCTTCTCTATTATGTCTTGCAGTGCCTCTTATCCTGAATTCCTTCTAGTGCTTTGTAGGTTCTCTAGTCCCATGGAAGAAGTATCCAGTAGTGAACTGGCCCTAGTGTGGACTTCAGAAAATGTGTGCTCAGTGGTAGGAGCAGCTAAACATGCTTGTTCTCCCTAAGTAGTGACCTGTGTACAGCTCTCACATTAATTCATGCATTTTCTCCTGCAGTATACCCTTTGTTCTATGAAATATGGCTCACTATAGCACCAGAGGGCCTAGCAAGGTATATGGGCAAACACAGAGTGGCCATATGGGGTGGTCTCTTTTCCACTTTTTACTCAGGTTTTTAAAACAGATACATAAAGACAAAGAAATTGGCTGAGTGCAAAACACTATAGAAATGTATTTGTATCTTCATCAGGACAGGTACAGTGTTTGAAGGTTTGAGGTTACCCCTGACCTTAACACCTTTATCTCTTCCCAGGCTCCTCCACTAAATCCTCTTGAACTTGGAACCATTTTGAATTAGTGACTCTAAAGAGGTAGTTCAATATTACTGAGAGCATGTGGGTTTTGGAGGGAAGAGATTCACTGGGGTGGAGCTGATGAAAGAATCCATGTTTGCCCAGGTCTCCAAATGGCTGTAAAATAGGTATAAATAAATTTACAATCTATTGCACTGCAGAGAAGTGAGGAGATTGATCCACCTTGAAAGAAATTTCTCCTTTTGTGCCACCTGTGCTGATCCCTGTAGATATTTGTGCAGTGCTCAGCTGCTATGTTAGCAGAGTGGTTTCTCTTTCAGGGGTGATGAGAGCATAGTATGGCAGTCAGTACTGCAGGATGGGAATGTTGTCTTCACCTGCAGGTGGACTGGCAAAATGGAAGGAGATGAGAGGATTGTTAATCGGCTGCTGATTAACTTAGGCCCAGACCTAAGTTAGACCTAGAAGATCTTGTGGGAAACAACCACCATGTTACCAAAGCTCTCCTGCATGCTGGGGGTAGAGCTACCTCTTGCCCTGTCAGCTTTGTCATGTCTCTTGCCTCTGTCACTCTCACCCCAGAGTATTGGCTGCGTTTCTGTTGGTGTGGGATGACTGGGAAGAGGCCAAAATCTGTAGAGTATGTTACTGAACACTGATGTGGTGTTAGCACCGGTGAGTGCTGCACATCTGAGAAACAAATGCAACGAGAGGGGCTGTGCATGTGAAACAACTCAGGGCAGTGAGCCACGTTCTTCCTTTAGATCTGTTTGGTGCTGATAAACCCATTAGTGGCAGCTTAGTGTTGCTGCTGATCAGGACTTTGCTGAGAGCAAAAGCCCTGGAGTCTGTTGGCAGCTGAGCTTCACACAGGACCAAGCTGATGGAGCCAGTTACCCCCTCCCAACCCATATGGTACAGATTCATGATCAATTTTCTGAGCATGTGGAGTTTCTGGGAGATGTCTGGCTGAAGTCTAGGCTTTGTGTAGCTGCATCAGAAGGTTCTGGGGTGGGAAGGGCACTGGATTTCACTTCCCTGTTTCCTTCCTAGAGCCTTGCTGACACAGCTTCCTGGACCACTAGTGTCAGGAAGAGGCAGTTCAGTTTCTAGGGGAAGATGGGGGGGAGGAGAAGCTCAGCTCAGCCTGCATGGGGCGTGAGAAGGGCACCAAACCATCCTTATAGCCCAGCTGCTTCCTCCACTAAAGCAATGAGACAGTTTCTGCCATACCCAGACTGTTTGGAAACATGTTGATAAACTTCCAAATGTCTATTTTACAATCCAGATGTGCTAGCCTTGGCTGTAAACCCTCATCTGAAGAACAGGTGTGCTATAATGTTTCTAGCAGTGGCTTGAAAGCCAGCTGGAGGCTTGAATGGAGCGGGGGCCAAGGGGATGATGCCATATAGGATATGGATACTAGGGCAGGGACAGGTGAGGCAGAGAGCTGTAGGTCAGCTGTAGTTCACGTCAACTCCGAGTCAGACTGCGAGGGAAGAAAGGCGCAAGCTGGAATATCCCTCAGCCCCCAGGCTCTGCTTAGCAGCACCAGAGCTGTCACCGGAGAGGCTGCCCTGCTTTTATGGGTAACACAGATGCATCTCTGGAGTGCATTGGCCTTGGCTGGATCTGTCCTGGTGAGGAGTCACAGGGCTAGAGCTGGCCACCAACCTCTGTGGTATTTTCTGTGGTTTCTCTTGACGTCCCCAGGAGCTCTGTGGTCTGGGAGGCACTGCAGGTCAGAGCACCTCCCTGCTAGCATTGCCATGGGAACTGAAATAAGAGGGGCAGCTGCTTCCTTGAGCCAAACACATGCACTTTTGGCCTGAAAAGCAGGTGTCCCCTCTGGGCTGGGAAAGGTGTCTTGCTGGGCCTGGATCTGGTTTCTGAAAGCCGTGCTGGGGAGAAGCATAGTACCAGTGGAAGGACTGGTGACAGAAGTCAGCTACCAAAGAGGGGCTAGCAGCTCTCTGGTGTGGGAAGGACAGCCAGCCCTAGGGTGCAGGCTGGTAGGAAGCCTGTAGATGGGGGGGATGAGGCAGGGCACAAGGTGCTATTACCATACCACCTTGGTGCCTGCAAGCTCAGAGATGAGGTCCCTGCTGATAGCCTATTGCTCTACTACCCAGACCCCCAAACTTGCTCTAACATAGGATTTTAGCTCCACTGTTACCTCTCGAAGATTTGTGTAGCCTAAAGCTTTTATCAGTGATGTTTCTACCCTCCATAGCTCCCACAGATCCAGCAAGGTCGGAGTGGCTTAAGCCAGGGACCATATTGGTCCCATCTCCTCATGGAACAAGAAACCAAAGTGGCATTGAGAGGGGTGCCCAGAGACAGCACTTCTCTCGTCACTTAGGGTGGCCCTGGCCATGCTCTATGCCCAGCCAGGAGCCTTCAGCATCCCCATGTCCCTCTCAGCGGTCATAAAGCTAGCTAGCGCTGCCACTTCATCTTTATCTGCTCCTAGAGCACACCCCTGGCTGGGAAAAAACTTTGCTGCTCTCTACCCATCTGCCTTCCTCTTGCTCCTCTGCAGCAGGAGCTGCCCGTAGACCAGCCCAGCTTGCACAGCCTCAGAACAGGCAGTTCTGACCTGATGCTGCTGATGCAGGGATGTTCCCCAAAAATATCAGGAGCTCCCCACCTCCTTCAGCCCTATCACCCTCCAGGAGCTTCCCTTGGCTCAGGGATGCAGAGGGCCTGGCTCTTGGAGGGACGAAAGAGAGAGTGTCTCCCACCTCAATGGTGCCAGCTGCCTTCCTCAGCTGCCACCTCTGCTGTCAGGGCTTGCCAGCCTTGAGAGAAGGCAGGTGTCCACCTGTGCTGTTGGCACTGCTTTGTGCTTGAGCTATGTAAGTCTTCCTTCCCTACTGAGACAGGCTGAAATGGGGAAAGGGGAGAGGGTGGGAAGGCCGAGGCATAGCCTGAAAATGCATGCCAGAGCTGAGCACAGAGGTAATCATCATCATCATCATCAGAGAACATTGTCCTTGCTTTTGTCTTTAGCTCCAAACCTCTCTTGGAGAGGTAAGAGAATCATAAATCTGTCTTGGTTTGAAAGACAGGTATCTGCTAAGGAAGGCAAGAGCCTCCCTTTGGAATGGAAGAGGCCCCCCCCTTCCCTCTGAATTATTATAAATTTGAAATCAAGGGGCTTTCAGGCAAAAAATATAGGAAACAGGAATAACAGTTCTTTACTTATATATATATATATAAAAACAAAACAGGAGAAAGGACTGGTTTAGACTGACAGAGTCAGATACAACCTGACGCCCTGATAGTCAGGGCAGCAGTGACAGCCCAGTAAGCTGGTGGCTGCAGTCCTCCTGAAGCGATGGATGTGGTAGGCGTGTAGCACTCGTCCTCTGGATACCCAGTGGAAGAAGGCTGCCTCTGGTTTTCAACATCCCGGTTTATATCCAGGATGAACTGCCTGGTCCCTCCCTCTGGGTCGAATGTCTCACAATAGGATGATGAATCTTGAGATAAGCCACTGATGGGCCCATTAACAGGAGATAGTCCAGGTGTGCGTTATCTATGAGTCATGGGCAGGGCACTGATGGGCCCATTAACAGAAGATAACCCAGAGGGAATACTGCCCCACCTGGTTTCAGCAGTTAATGGAGATGGCAATAGAATACATGCTTTTGGTCACGTCCTATTTTACAACCTAGGACAGAATGTCATCTCTTTAATCATGTTATGACTTCTGTTCCTGGCATGGCCCCTGTTTGTGCAGGAAGTGGATGCTTCCCCATCTCAAGCTCCTTGCATTTCTCAGAAGATTATGGCCTGATGTAGTGTGGCAGGAAAGGGGGCTTTGGTTATCTTCTCTGCAGCTGACCTGCATTTATTTCCTTGTTAGACTCTCCTTCATCATTATTCTTATTTCCTGTAAGAGTATGGGTCCTTTTTAAAGGCTGTGTGCCACATCTATATGTAGAGTGGGTGGCAGTAATCAGCATGGTAACTAGTGAGGGAGACTTGTGGAGCTGTGACATCACCAGAGAGGTGGATTCCCAGCCTATGAAGTCATAGCTGGGAAATTGGGTACTCAGCCTAATCCCAATAATTACCCAATGGGACTGTAAAGTGTCAAAGCACTAGTCTGTTGCGTAATGACTAACTATTTAAGCTCTAACACATGCCACCTAATAATTGGCACTTTTTTCAGTTCCCTAAGATTCACTTATTAATAAGTTATTAAACATCCCCTTGAAATCATTGCATTGTAATGAGCTGAGATCGCTGCTCACACAGCAATTGCAGTGCCCAAGCTGGTAGGAAAGCACCTAAAATTCTGTGATGGAAGTGAGCCCTCAATCTCAGGATGGCAAAGTAATCAAACTAATGTGCAGATATTACATCAGCCCCACCAATCATTCTTATTTCAGGAACTACCGCCATCAGTTTTACTCTGTTATGTAAGGCTGATGGGCTGAAGAACTTAAAGTCCAAGTTCCCCATGCCCTGGGCAGCCATGATGAGTGTCTTAAGGAAGGAACAGCAACCTGAAGGAAATGAATCATTGCTTTTTAGGAAGATTGCTTTGGAATCAGAAGTAGGAATGAAACTACTTCAATTGCAAACACTCTGTAGAATTCAAAGTTTGATTCAGATTTGTTTTTTTCTGATCTCTTTGTTGTTAAGAAGTTCAGCATGGGAGGAATTTCTCAGGAAGAGTTTCTTCAGCAGTCTGGACATTGCCTGGTTTCTTCTGTCCTCACTGTTGGATCAACTGGTTTGCATCTCTTCTATTTTCTACCGGTTGCAGTTTTCTTCAGGAGTGCTGCCTGTGAAGTTGTACCAGACACCACGAAGGGAGACTTTTCACTTAAGAGAGCATCTCAGGCTCCCTGCATACCCTCAAGATACTGTTCCTGCTTCCCTGTTCCTTTCCAGTCTATGACATGCTGATGTTCAATAGCTGCCACAGGAATAGCCTCGTGGCACTGAGACCCCAGTGAAAAGGGGAAAAGAAGGTTATGGAAATTCACATTATCAGGGCCCTTTCCACACTGTGCCCTGACCTCCCTCTTCTTGGGTCACAACCCATAAAAATGGCAAGATGTTCTGCTTCCTTTTCCCCTTTCCCTTTCCCCTTTCCTTTCTTTTTCCTTCCTTAGTGAGTAGAGGAATGAGTGGAGCAGCTGAAGTCCCCCATTCAGCTGATGTCCTGAGCAGGCTTGCTCTGCAGGGAACCTGTGATGGAATGAATTTCCTGGTCAGGGCAGCCTCTGTGCTCCCCGGGCATGATCAGGCTTTCCTGATTTTCAGGTCTTGTTTGCTGCCATGTGCAGTTCCAGTCACAGGTATTGAAGAAGCAGAGAGGCCAGAACAGCCTCTTAGGAAGAGGGAAGATTGCAGTCGGATCATTTCAAACAGGACTTCATTAATTATAAATAGACAGATTCCCTTGAGCTGCTGTAGCTCTGCATGAGTCACATTCTAACTGAGAATTCTTTTTTTTTCTCCTGAGGAGTTGCCAAATGGGCTCCAAATAGTGCGATGGATAAATAAGGAACCAGCTGTGCTCTGCAACCAGCCCAACCAGGGCCCTTCTACAGCAGTAGCCCACAGCAATCTCCTCTCTGCCTCACTCTGCACTCCCATCCCTCGGGTTCTGCCATCTGGTCCTGCTCTCTAGGTTTCTTTTTCCTAGCGGCATGTCTTTGTCTTCTCTTGTAACCTCTTTCTCAGCATGTGGTCTCAACCCTTGGTAATGCACGGACATATGCCTAGACAACAGTATGACCAAGAAGTCCAGTTGTAGGACACCCAGTTGCCTGGTGTGTGCCTCCATCTCAGAGATTGTCCTGGTTAAATGAAAACAGAAAGAACAATAAAACCAGTAAACCTGGACTTTAGACTAGGAACTTCTGGGCAATTTCTCTTCTGTTTTCTGACAACAAACCAATGCTTACACAGCTCTTAGCTGCCTGCTGGTGGCCTCCTCACAGGGAGAAGCCAAGATGTATCCCAAGGCCCTGAGGGATGCACCAAGAGTGTGTCTGAAGGAGGTGGCTGAAGGGCCAGGCTATGTGTCTGGCTGTAGTGGCTCATCTCTTGGGTGGTAATGTCTACTTGCCTGGGTGCTGCAAGTATCTCATGGCAAAAGCAATGGGTGAGAATGCAGTCCGTGGAGGATTTGCTGGCTGTGTTTGCAAATTCAGAAGCTGTGTTTTCTGTCTCTCTGATGCCCAAAGTTATGGAGATCCTCTCCAGAGATCTCTTGGTATTGCTGCCTTGAAATTGTTTCTCTATCCAGCTCTCCACAGCTGCCATATTCTCCCTCCTGGTGTGAGATGTCTCTTTTCAGAGAAGCTGTGAGTTGTACCTCTACAAGGCTGGCTCCACACCCTGATTTTTAAGCCAGTGAGGCTGGCCAACCTTTCCCTGCCCTTGAGCCCTGAGCAAGGGGAGCACTCCTTCTTCCTCTGCGGGAGCTGCAGGCAGCTTCTGAATCCATGGAATGTGTCCCATCTGCAGTGCGTTACGGGTATGCTCGCAGCAGAGGAAGAAGCACATGTGGGTTGTGAACCCTTCTGAAGAGGAAGAAAAGGGGCTAATTAATTGAAGGGATACAGTGCCAGGAGCCACATCTGGGGGCCAACTGGCCCTGGAAGCGTGGCTCCCAGGTGTTACCACCCGAAGGAAATTGTGCAGAGCTGGTGTGGACCCAATGGGTGGGGTAATGCAGGTGTGAGGGGGCCTAGCATGGAGGGGCCCTCATCAGCAGTACGAAGTGTGCCTTCTCCCTATCCTTTGAGATGGCTTAAGATGATGTGACTTATGCTCATCTCTTCAGGTCACAGCCCACTTTGACCCCTCTGCCTCTGCCCCTGTGGCTTTGATCCTGAGCTGCCCAAGCACCCCACCCTCTCTGCCATAGACAGGGCAGGTGAGAAGTGTCATCAACGCAGGCCACACTTGCACCTCTTCTCTGCAGGGTCTGATGAGCCCCTTGATTTCTGAACTGGCTGCCAGGCCTGCCTCATTCAGGTCAGTGCCCTGGCTCTGGAAAGCATGGACTTGTAGAGGTGCTGCAACAGCATCTGCCCTCAGACTCTCCTCTGGTGCCATTTCTGCTGCCTAGAAGGTCACATGGTGAATTAAGGGAAGTGAATACAGCAAAAAGCACTTTGAGCTGCCTGCCTGAAGGTCGCGTCCCCAGAGGAGCCCTGGGCTCCTTGCTGCCGGGGACTGGGCTGTCAAACCCTGCTTGATGGCTTATTGCCCCATCCTCACTCTGCTGCTGCTGATCTCTCTTCCCAAGTGCAGGCTTGACCTTAGAAGCAAGCAGCCCAACCATCCACACTGTGCTTGTGTGAGTTCCTGAGCAATGAGATATGTCATGTTTGCCTGCTGAGCCCCCACTGAGCCTCATGCCGAAGCCCAACCTGCACTAGGAGTCCCCACGCACCCTGCCCTTCCCCTTTTCCAATGGGTTTGTTTTTGGGAGTGGCCAAATATGAAATGAGCCGTGGAGCACCTGCATATAACCCCTGTGCCCAGAGCTCCTTGTGCCAGACAGTCCGCAGGTGGGGGGCTTGGGGGCCACTGCCCTCAGCTGGCCCCTGTTCTGCTGCAGTACTTCAGTGGGATCAAATGGCATCAGCACATCTCTGAAAAAGCTAAGAATTGTTTGCATGTGTGAGGCTGCAAGGAGCTCAGTGTCCAGCTCCAGGGGCTTACTCTAAACGCAGAGCTAAGCTGATTTGAGAAGGGATGCCAGCTCCCTGGGCCAGGCTCCACCACAGCCAGGGGCGGCTGCAAGAGGTGCCGGGGGCTGTTGATGACTCTGTTGAGTTTGCACATCTCATTTCTCAGCCCCATTAGGGAGGCACAAACTCCTGCAGCCCCACTACCACTGGGGCACTGCGTGCAGGTTCCTCTACATGTGTTGTCCTCTGGGGATGCTGCAAGTCGTCTTCTTCTCTGGGGTGATCCAGCACCTCCAGGAAGGAGGAATCCACTTGTGCCCCCTGTTCTGGGTTCTCCTGCTCTGGCTTTGAGCACTACCCTAGGTTTTGGCTGCTTTGTTTATGGCTTTGTTTATGGCATTGATAATTTTCTCATGTCAGGTTTAGACACAAGCATTCTTTCCACTGCTGCATAAGAAAGTAATTAGGTGAGGATGGAAAGGACATTCTTCTTCCTAAGAACAAAGAAACAAGCCACGGCTGTTACTGAGCATTGCTTATGACATCTCCAGCGATGCAAACTCCTGTCCAAGTGACTGTCTCTGCCCTGAGAGGACAGAGAGGCAAGCCGATTGCATCTCAGGAAGTGTCAAAGCACCCTCTGGTATTTCTGCTGCCCTGTAAGCCAGCTGCCAGTGCCAAGGTAAAGCCTGAACCCACTCTGCTCATTATTCTAATCACACTTGCTCACTTGTGGTGTTACCTCCCATCTCCTGCACTTGCCATCCTCAGCCAGAAGGGATGTTTTGAGGTCCTGCTCTGCTCCAGAGCCAGCATACTTTCAGGGGGATTCATTCTCTGTGTTTTTGCTCCTTTCCCAGCTCCTCTGCATACTGGAGGGTAGGCAGTAGTGCTCCCATCCCAAGAAGGGGATGGCTGTGGTCTGAGAGAGCCTGGAAGTCGAGGAGCAGTGAGAAGAAGGGAGATGGAGCCACTGGTTTCAAATAGGAGAAGTTTTAGGAGCACAACTGCTGGAGGCTGGAGACATAGAACTGGGGGAGCTAGACAGACCCCACTGCCAAAAAGCTGTTGGAAAGCAGACAGCTTGGTGAGGACCAGGAAAGGCAGAACCTGTTGTAGGAGAGGCTGGAGGGAGAGGAGCATCAGTGGGATGGAGCTGTAATGGGCTGGGGGAGCAGTGGGCACAGAAGGGGAGCCAGTAGCCTATATTGCAGTCACCCCACACATGAAAAGAGACAAAAGAAATTAGGTAAAATCATGGACTGATAGGACAATTTGCCTTTTAAACCCAGTGGATGAGCTGCAGCACCTGGCTGAAGGAGCCCCTACCCTGTGGGCTGCTGGAAGACATAAAAGTGCATCCCATAAAAGGATCACTCTGTGCACACATAGAGTTCCATGTGTTCTCCTGCAGACATCCAGCTGCTGCACTCAGGGTCATCACAAGAACCATTGCAGGGACAGAATCCAGTGAGTATCTCCTTCCTGTGCGCATTTGCAGTGCCCTCCTCTGCCTCTGCATGTAGAGATGCAGCAAGAGGCCTTTAGCCACCTACCAAAGTCATCAATGCTTCTGCAGATTGGAATGAGCCCATCCCAAATAAAGGACAGTGTCTGCACTCCAGTGGGAGGATCTGCTCCTTGCCCAAGACAGCCAAGAGCAGCAGAGAACTGTAGAGACGTGGCAGAGCACAAGGGCAAGCTGATGTGTGGCAGAAAGAGGATTTGTGCCCCTGTTCTCCCTCCTCCTACTCTTCTCTCTCTTTCTCAGCACATATAAAGCAAAGCAGTCATTTCAAGTCCTCCCTCGACCTCTTGATACTCAGGCAGAGACAGATGGGGGGAAGGAAGGATGGACATCTACTCTAAGCTCCTGGAATATGTCTCCTGAAAGATCTCTCAGGCCGAAGGACCTGGAGCTTATAGGTGGGTCCTTCTCTAGCCTGGACCTATACAAGGAAGATTATAAACCCCTGAATGGGGTTAAGAGGGTCTAAGAGCTCTGGAGCCAGCGTGGGATAGCCAACAAGGTGCTCCCCATTGCCGTGCCTTTCTCCTGACAGATGCAATCCAGAGCAGCTCCAGAAGTCCCCAGATGCTGAGGGGCAGCGGTGTATTCCTCTGGCATCCGTGTCTTTTGTTTCGTTCACTCCACAGCCGGGGCCGCTCCACCTATCCAGAGCCTTCCCAGCTGCGGCCGGGCCCGGCGGGTCGCTGTGGGCCGGGCTTCGGGACGGGCTGCCGGGCCGGCGGCGGCCGGGTCTCCCTGGCCAGGCAGGGGTTAAGGCTTCTCTGTTGTAGTTTGTTTCCCTTTGCCAAAGTGGGTGTTGCTGGAATGTCTCCTCTCCTAAGAAGGGGGGCCGAGCCGTGTCCTCTGGAGAGGGGGGATGTCAGCATCAAAAAGACACAAAGGGGGAGGTTTCCAAAAATAAAACCCTCCATCCCCTCCAGGCGCTGCCAGTGCCAGAGGCAGGCGCGAAGGTGCTTGGAGCTGCCTGCGGAGCGCGGGTTCTCGCTAGCAGCTCGGCGAGCGGGGCCGGCCGCCCTTCTCCTCTTCCTCCTCCTGCGGGGACCGCCCGGCAGCCCTCGCCCCTGCTTCAGCATTGCTCTCTGCGCCCCCGGCCCCGGTGGGCGGCAGGTCCCGTCGGAGTTCCGGAACGGGATGGGGCGGTGAGCGGGGGGCGGAGAGCCGGCGGTCCCCGCTGCCCCGCGCCCGCCGGGCGATGCCAGCCGGGCGCTGAGTGCTCCGCACCGCCCGTCTCTCCAGCCACCGGCTGACACCATGCGGGGCGCTTCCGCAAGCCTCCTCTCGCTCACCTTCGCCGTCCTCCTGGGCTTCGCCCGCTGTCGGCCGGACTCGGCGGCTAGGCTGGAGCCGGGCACCGGGGGGGCGGCGCGGCTGCGGAGCCGGGGGGCTGCCCTGGGGGCGGTGGGCACGGCGCACAGCCTGTCCCCAGCGTCCCGGTCCCCTCCACCGTCACGGCCCCTCCCCGCCGCCCTCCACGTGGACCGCGGCTCCGCGGCCGCCGCGGGGAGCCCGAGCGGTGCCGACGGCCGGAGGCAGCGTCCCGACCGCGGGCTGCCCACGCCCCGGGGCCAAGCGGGGGATGCCGGGCTCGGTCCCGGCGCGGGACAGAGGAACAGGCAGGACTCCTCCCGCCAGCGGCAAGGCAGCGGGCTGAAAGCGCGAGTCGTGCCCCGGGCGAAGGAGCCAAGCGGCAGAGGGAGGATGGCGGGGTAAGTGCTGCGGCCGGGGGGATCCTGCGGGGCGTGCGTAGCGTGAGCCCCGGTGGTCCCGGAGCTGGGGAGCCCCGGACGGAGGGGCCGGGTCCCATCCCACGGGGGCTGCCGGCGCTGCCGTGTGCCCCGCGGGATGCCGGGGCAGTGCTGCCCCTCGGCCGGGTCCGGAGCGGTGTGGGAACCCACTCGATGCTTGTTGTGGTGCGACGCGTCTGTCCCGCGCTTGCGGTCGCGCCGCTCCCAGCCACTCGCGGGTGCGCGGTGTGTGTCGGTGTCCACGCAGGCGTGGCGTGTAACCCGAGTGTGCGTGGGCCGCCGGGCCGCCGTCTGCCAGTCGTGGGGGTATGGTGGTTCAGGAGTGTTCGGACGTAATGCCCTTCTGGCAGATCAGGGCCTCGGCTGGCAGACAGCTGCGCGGCAGCCGGCAGGGTGTCACAGCTGCCCTCTGTAGTTGCCCACAGCCGTCCTGGGACGCGTGCAGGGCAGGGGACTCCCGAGGGGGATGTCGTATGATTTACGTGGTGGAGAGGCTGGAGGGGCTCTCTTGGCTCTGCGGGACGGAGTCTGTCTGGTGCTGCTCTTGCTGCAGGTACCTGGCCTCTTGGCTCCTTCCTCCCACAATGGGCCCCTTGTAAGCACTCCACTCCGCAGCTTCCCATGGCTTCAGTTGGCTCAGCCAAAGGAGGCTTCCTATGACTTGCCTGGCAGGGCTGCTTCCAGCTCCAGTCTCTGGCTGCAGCCCTGTGGAGGTGGAGGGGATATCATATGGCGAGGCCAGCTGCTCTGTTGTGAGGGGAGCCTGCGAGCGGGATGTCTGGCACAGGGCTCATGTGCTCTTCAGCCCAGGGCCCCTTCCTCTGCAGTTCCCTCGCTGCTCCCCCATGGCAGATGCCCTTCGAGATTAGCTCCTCTGCCACCTGGGCAGGGCTACCAAAACCATCGCGTGGGAGTTTGACCAACCCATGTGGCGGCCCGCTCTCACGTGAGCCTTGCTAGGGGGATTATGGGGGCAGGCTCTCGGCTCACAGCCTTCTGACATGGGCAGAAATGTCTTCTGCTAACATCTGGTGGAGAGCTTCACTAGAACACAAAAGGTCTGTCTCTGAGTTTTCTCTCTCCCCTAACTCATCTCCTTGCAAAGTTTTGAGACCGAAATGTTTTCTGTGCTGTTCTGTGTACTTTCCTTCAACAGATATGCAGAAACACCAAGTTTGCTCTACTTCCATTATGTTTGATACATAAAGTATCACTAACAGCTAGGCATATAGGTTCTGAGCTTACCCAGTTCATTATCTTGGCTTGTCAGCTACCCAGAGAGGGAGTCTTGGGAAGATTCAGTCCCACTCACTCGGATTTGGACTTTTTTGGGTTCAGAAAGATTTTACCCTTTCTGCAGTTGGAATGCTGTCAGTGTTGCCTTGGGATCATGTAGCAGTTTGGTTGCATTTGAGTCATGTGATACTTAGCATGTTTGTTTTCAGACTGCAGCTGCTTCTGGTGACAACAGCTGGCCTGCACTGCTCTCAGGAGCATGCAGGCAGCCCCAAGGTTCACACTGTTCAGAAGAGTGCTGAACCTTCTTGCAAGTAACTTCCATCCCTTAATCCAGGGTGTAAACAGGGATGGTTGGCCCAGCACTTTCACACAGTTTACTTGTTATCATCCATATCTAAGAGTGCCATTGCCTCCAAGCTTGAAGGAGGGAAGACCTGTGTCCTAGTGCTGTGCTTCTCATGCAGGCTCTGCTGTACTTTCTGCCTCTGTGCTGGACAGGAAGATCAATGCTGGGGATACAGAGCTTTCTCCAATCCCCAAGAACTTCAGTTCTGGAAAGTGCCTATATTGGCTTTCTGTTTGTTCTGGAGTCCAAAGTGGCACTTTTGAAGCTTCTCTATAATCTACTGTCTTCAGAGCTTAAGAGAAAGCCTAGCTGAAATAATTGTTCATGTGGAACCATATGGTGTTGCTCCTCATGGAAAGCTAGCTGCTGCTGCCTCCAGCCATTCTGTGAGACTGTCCTTCCACCTCAACCATCTTCTTATGCCCCTTGCTGCACCAGACACATTTTCATCCAGGAAACTCAGGGACCCTAAAAACTTCGGTTTGTGATGTTTCCTTTTTTTGCCAGGTGGGATATTTTCTGTTCTGCTATTTATACTGAACTCCTGCTAGTCTCTGGTATGACAACCTTCATTTTCCCTTACTCAGGTAACTTTGCAGGCACATTAAACCTCGGTGCTATTTATTTATACAGTTATTTTGGCCTAAAATCTCAATTCCTCCATGTGTTGCATTGCCAGATTCCCCAGTCAGAGATCTCTGCTGATACCTCCAGGGGCCCTGCAGAATCCTGTGGTTGAAAAACCCATTTATTGGCACTATATGCTTTTCTAGACAATTATTTTCTCACCATGTCTGATACCTGCATACCCAAGACTGAATTTCTTTCCTGGGGACTCTTTCGATGTGTCTGCTGTCCTGCTCATGTCTGACATTTTCAAAGGTGGGACTTGTACAAACAATTTCATGAATGCATCCAACTTCAAGACTTGCAAGAGCTGGGTTTTCATATTTTCTCCAGAAGACTCATTGTGAGGTGACTTTTGGTATCGTAACAAATTTCACAGAAAATGACTGACTTCTGACACTGAGTGAGGAAAACAACCCAGCCCTGGAAACATCACTGCTTTCCTGTGCTCAGATTAACATTCCTGTTTCTCCAGCTCCCCTGACTAGAAGGATTTTCCTCTTGAGTGTTGTGGGTTAGGGTGGCCCCAATGCATGTCAGCTATGACTGTACTTGTGTGCTGGATGCATCCCTAATTTGGGCTGGCTAGTCCTGCTGGGAAGACACTGTGGGCATTTTCCTCTACCTCTGTGTCCCTTGAGATGTGTCCCCCCTTGTTCCTCTGCCCCATGGCTGGGAAGGTGGATCACAGTGAGGAAGGTGGGTAATGGGAGAGTAATCTTCAGGAGCTTCTACTTCTGGTACGTGCCTGGACAATTTCAAGGGGTATGTAAGGCTTCCCAGGTAGCAGGCAGAGAGTCCCACACTCATTCTTTCTCCCATTTCCTTTTTGGGCATTCTACACCCCAGTTCACATTTAATTGCTGTTGGAGACACCATCTGTGGCTGTATAATCCTGCTTTACCCTATATACTTTGTGGCATATAGGTTCTTGCTGCAATATGTTTATAGGATTGCTCGGGAGCAGAGGCAGTTAATGCTGATGTGGACTTGGCAGAGGATTTTCAGTGACTCATTGATGCCAACAGCCTTTTGCTAATGTTCTTCACTGGGTCTGACTGCAAATATTTCATACACATTTGGATGAAGTTCACTTTCTTGCAGTAGAAAGGCAGACCTGATGATCTAATGGTCCCTCTGGCCTCCTGTGAGGATGCTGTAAATGGCCTGAATGGAGTGAGCATATCTGGCAGCACAGAGTTCTGTGTGAAGCTGAAAGATGATGCATAGAGTGCTATTAAAATAAGTGGTGAAAAAAAGGGTTCTACTGAATGCTTCAGAAACAGTATGTGATCACTGCTGTAAAAGCCATGATCTTACTACTGTTTTCTTGTTTTCCTTTCCCCTGGTGCCTGTTATGGTTGCTTGGTTCTTGTTTAAGATAACACCCTATCAGCCTGAGTCTGATCCTGATGGTGGCCTCTGGCTGCAGCAGCAAAGGAGGGGATGACGGAATGGTTTGCAGCAGCTCCTTTGCTCAAGTTGAAGGTTGTGCCAGTGCATCCAGTCAGAATGGTACTTCTAGAGGCTTCATGGCACTGACTTCAGCTCTGTGGGGAGTATCAAGGAGATATCTATCCCATAAAAGGAGCAGGTCAGTGAATAGTGCCTGGGCACCAAGGTCAACATGCCAGGGATTATACCTGGGCACGGGGTGGTACATGCTAGCCACAGAATGAAGAAAAAGCTTGTTTTGCAGTTGCTTACTGCTGCCTGTGCTCTTTGGAGACCTCAGGGTGTACCTGGCACTTGAAGCAGAGTGGATCCAGTGCCCCACTCTGCATTTTCCCAGAAATGCACTGAGCTATGCCTTAGGGTTTTCTCTGGCACTGTGGCTATTTAGCTGTCTGAGCTATTCAATGCCCTTTCTCTCCAAAAAGGAAGAACTGGCTACTGGAAATGGTCTCTCTCTGCTTTGGTCTGAGCTGGGACTGTTTTGGAAGGTGTTGAGTGGCCCATGAGTGCTGTAGCAGTACAGTGTTAGAGGCTATCAAGTCTCAGTGCCTTTGAATGTTCTCAGCAATGTTTCATTTCCCAGGATATATGCTAGGTGATCTGACCCTTAGGAAGGCAAATAAGTTAATTAACCTATTCCACTGGTAAGGAGACAGAGATAGGAAAGATTGATTGTTTGCTGAAAGCTTGTTTTGGCATCGGTGTTTGGGCTGGGATTAAGGCACTCCATGGAACATGACCTAGTATGATCAGTGGAACTTCAGCTTTCAAGACCCGTGTGAGGACATGTCTTCCCTTCTGCTCTGGTCTGGGACTGTGTTGAGTTTCTTTCCAGCTGGGAGAGCTGGTGACCCCTCCACATGGCCACCCATCTCCTGGTCCCTCTGCAGCCCAAGCTGCCCTGGATGAGGGTGAGAGTCATGCTCCCATTTCCTTGCTGCTGTTCTTCCTGTTCCAAGGGGTGGGTAAGCAAGAGAAAGCCTGGATGCTAAGCTCGGGCAGCTGCTGAATGCTTCAAAGTTATGAACATGGCTCTGGCTTAGGTCATTGTTAGGTCTGCCAGGGGCTTGGTCATGGCACCCAGGAGGTCCTCTTGCCTGGCAGCTTTTCCTGCTGCCCTGGAAGCCCTTGTTCCCTGTGTGATGAGGGGTGATCAGAGGCTGCTCAGTGTCTCCAGGTAGCTCCTCAGGGGTCACCCCCGTTGTGGTGACACAAGACCTGAAGGGACCCTGCCACTTGTTTGTTCTCCAGAAGCAGTGCTGGATGGAGAGCTGGACATGCCCCACAGGGGACTCATGCTTGAGCCACACCTTGGCCTAAAGTGTTGGCAGTGTCATGTGCAGCAGGACAAACGGATATGGAGACCACTACTCTCAAGCATCATCCCTCAATGTTGTAAACATGCCATGCTCCTTAAACTTCAAGGGATTAATTGTGAATTCTTTGTAAGTCAGTACAGACCACACAGTGTTCAAACCAGGCACATGACAACAAAATGCTTCAAGTAGAACCAGAGGAATGGGTGCCATGCAGCAAAGTTCCCATAGATATTTCCCTGCAGCTGATGCTCTTACTTACCTGTGCCTCATGTGAGGTCTTGCTCACTGGGCTTTCATCAGGAAATAGTCATGGTTCTTCTCTACCCTCCAGTACTACCTACATGTCATTCCTTTCAACTGCTCACTTCCAGTCTTGGAGGTCCTCCCTGCCTCCATCTCTTCCCATTCTCTCATCCAGGTCTTTATGGTAGTAAGGAACATTCTCATCCAGGTACCCCTTCAACCCCTGCCAGGTTGTTCCCCTCTGCGCATGCTGGGCTGCCCTCCCTCCAGGAGCATCACCCCAGCTGGTGCTGGCATCCCCCTTCACCCGGGACTGGCAACTCATGTGTAGGGTTGGCAGTGACACAGAATGGCTCTATTAATGAGAGGTTTGTGTTGAACCCAACAGGGGTTTCCTGACTTCAAGAGTGATCTTGTCTGCTCAGGCTTGGGTCCCTGTTTTAGCCTCATATCTTTCTTCCTATGACCTTTTGCCTGGTGTTGGCATTGAGAGCAGCTAGCAACATGCTCCCTCCAGCATGCCAGTGAGAGATGTAGACAAAACTCAGACTTTAATCCCATGAAGAACTAATAGTATGATTCAAGGCCAAAACAGCTTCTCTGGAGAAGGCAGGTATTTTGCCTACAAGAAGCATGGTTATCTGGATAAGTTGAGGTGGGAAAGGGCAAGGGCTTTGCTCATGGAACAGACTGAATATGACTTAGGAGGTGTGTTTCACCTGTGCCAAAGGAAGAATGCGAGCTGCGACAGTCTAAGCAAAGATGCTTATGTTGCTGCTTGGAGTAGAGTCCCTCACCAGATCTTAATTATCCAAAGACTTGCTCCAGGTCAATGGTTTTCTCTTTTTACTGATCAGGACACCTTAGAAATGTTAAAGGCGTTGTGGGCTCTTATGCAGTAAATAAAGGAAGGGTTTTATTCATTGGATGCTTTCTGGGGATGTGTTAAAGAAGAGACTCATACATCTCTTTGGGTTGACAGGCAAAATGCTGGAAATTGGTGCTCTTGCCCAGCCAGAGCAGATATGAGTGGGTGCTAGAATAACTTTGTCTTGTTCTGCTTGCAGGAAGCCACACCAAGGGAATTTAAGTGCTTTCTCCCTATACAAATCTGCCTAGATTAATAAAACGTTGAACCTGAAGGACTATATAACACTTTAAAAATTATGTGGCTTCTCAGACCACTTCCCACATGGAGCAATTATACCTCTACAGGCAGCTTCATTTGTGAACACCAGAACAATCCTTGGCATACTTGCCACACACTGTCCTTGGCTCTCCTAAAACCTGAGCCCCACAGCTTGATCCCTGGCACTTCTGGAGTCTCATCTCATGGCAAGTGGATACAGGAGTCAGGAGGATGCCATTTCAGAGCAGGATCTTCCTCTCTGCTGTGTTAATGTTAAACTCAACCCTGAAGACAAATGTACATGTTACTGTGGTTCCTGTAAATTCTGTCAGCAGCTCCAACTGCCTTGTCCAGCATTAGAAATAAACTACACTCCCCACTTCATTTTCAGAGGATTTCCAGAGCTTTCAGGCTGTCTATTTCAAACTTTCTATCTTTTGACAACTCTTCTTTCTCATCTACTTAGACATGCAAAAGTTACCTATTCCTAAAAACTTCCCTCCATGATGAGTAATACTCTTGGAGAGCACCCTGGAACTTGTTATTCCTTCTCATTATAGATGCTTAAATATGACATGTGACCAGAGGAAGCAGCATTAGCTGCCTGCTTGGGCATTGCAGAGCACCTCTGAGAGGCCCAGCACCATCTGTGATAGCTGTATGTTGACAGTCACCCCTACCTGAAAACACGTAAGAAAGGAGAGGTGGGGAGGATGTCATTTATGTAAGGGCACTCAAAAAGTTGCTGCAACAAAATCCTGGATTTAACACTCATGGAAATTATTTGAATGTCTTGGAATTAGTGTAGCTCTATGCGCATCAGGTAGACACAAATTTCATAGCACCAGAGAGTCCTCAGCCCCCTGGGTCACTGCACTAGAGACAGATAACAAATGCAGAACCGGGGTGCTTGCAAAGGGAGAGCAAGCTGGGGAGCGTCCCAGCGTGCAGCTTCTGGCGTGCCATCCCTCCCAGGGTGGGGCTGAGCAATGAACAGCAGCAGGCAGCAGCAGTTAGGTGGAGAATGAAGTGTTGTCTTCAGCTGAAGCAGCTCGGGACATTTGCGGAGGCGAGATACTATGACCAGAGTTGAAATTGGGCCAAATTTACACCCCAGTACCACAAAGGATGATGAGATCTTTAACGATCTTTGGCTGCTGGCCTCCAATTGCTCTCAGGAGGGAAATGGTTCCTCTGAGCACTGTGCCAGGAATCCAGCATAATGCCAGTTCAAAAGGGAGCTACTCTCTCAGGGATCGCTCACACTGCAGCATTCACAGTCCTTGGGGGTTTCTTTTCCAAGCACTTAAACAACTCAGCCCTTGTCCCATTGGTTTTGATCTCAGTTGTTGGTCCATCTGGAAGGAAATATCCAATGCTGCAGGAAATAATTTTATGGGTGACTCAGAGGTGATGGCTGCAGCAAGACCTCAGCTTCCCCCTCTCCTAACCACGCTGCTTTGTTTCTCTGTTTAGGCCAAATGTGTGTGGCAGACAGTGTTGCCCAGGATGGACCACAGCTCCAGGCACAAACCACTGCATCAAACGTGAGTATGACAGTCTCAGCCAGTGCAAGTCTCAGGATGCACCCCAAAAAAGTACTTGAATACTGCTGTGACCCTACACACTGTGCCAGGGCAGGAGATAAATCATGGGGTCTGTGGAGGGAGTGCCACAACCTTGCTGTGGGACTGCCAGGTTGTAGGTCAGCTCTTCCTGTCTGCTGGCAAAGTCTGAGTTAGTGAAGTAGTTGTGGTTTTACTTCATTATTGTTATTAGTGTTCATCCATAGCAGGATCTTATTGGGGCAGGGCACTGCAGTGGCACATTTACGTGTGAGTTTTGAGCCTTGGGCTCTCATTTGTCTTGCTTAGAGCAAATACAGGTCTGTGAAAGTCCCAGCAGTTGGGAACCAGCAGACTGGGGCTGTGACTAAGGAAAGCAGTTAATGGATTTGGCACAAGGGCTGGGATAGGTAGGGCTGGAACGTGGAGCAGCACATGGGATGTAAAATGGCAGTGAGGTGCAGGGCGCTCCTGCAGTGCAAAACTTCCTGGCCAGGACCCTCCTGCCTACCCACAGAGGGAGTATTAAATGTTCTGTTCATCTAGGCAGCCCCGGTACAGCCCTGTGGGCTGCGATCATTGTGGGCTCCCTGACACAGCACTGGAGGAGAAGTTGTTTGTGTAGGCACGAGTGCAACGCACACCAGAGACAAGTGAAATGTCATCTTCATCCTCAATAGCTCCGCAGCCGCAGACTAACTCCTGCCATGGTCTCTGTCCCTCAATAACAGGGTTGTATCCCGCAGCTCATCTGTGGGCCCTCCTAAGGGACTGCTGCCCCGTGAACCTGCCTGATCCCAGGGAGGTGTGGGGCTGCCTGCGGTGCTCGGTTAGCTGGGAGGGCAGGGAGCACCAGCAGCGGGCTGGGTGGGAACACCCAACCCAGAATAGCTGAGAGCATCTGCCATTGCTTGAATGGCAGCAGCTGCCCAGATGTTAAGAAGGGAAGGAGGCTCAGCTTTGTTTGCGGCGGGATCTCACGGCACTTTGGCCGTGCTGGGGTAATTGCATTAGCAATCACTGTTTGGGAGCGGGGGGCCAAGGGCTGACTCACCTCCCTTCTCCGTCTCCCCTGCTGACAGAAGCCAAACGGTAGAGAGCTTGCTGTGCTGCCAGACAGTGTCTGTAAACACAGTGCGGGGCCAGCCATGGCAGCATCTTTCTCTCATTAGGGATTTTGGTAGGAGCAGTAGATCTGGGCTTGCAGCCACTCAGGCTGCCTAGCAATTGCTCAGGTGCTGAGCCCTTGTTCCCAAGGATTCATTAAAAGGACAGTGTCAACATGATTGGGCCTGACAGTGTCCCCCTGACAGGGGATGGCAAAGTTCAGGCAGGACTTCGGTGCAGACTGGTGATGTGTAAACATAATTTCATTCCCACCTACCTCCCTCTCTGGGCTTTTCTGCTGGAGTCCAAGCTGCTGGAGACATTCAGCTGTTTTTAAAGCTGCCAAGGCAATCTGGACAGCCCATCCCACTTAAGTTTCTGCACTGTAATGCTGTTTAATGTCTGTTCCCATGGTCTTTGATATGTGGCATATCAAGGAAGTTAGTGGGGTAGAAAAGCAGCCAGAGGGAGCCTCTTAAGAGTGATGAAGCATGGAAAGAATTGGCATTCAGGTGTTGGACAGATCCTTGGTTTTCAAGGATTTGAGCCTAGGTACAGGAGAGAGGATAGGTCAAATTGTTGCTATAATCTACTTCCTCTCACCTACCAAGGGTAGTGCTTTCTTCCTTTACCCATGCTTTTCTAGGCACTTTACTCTTTCAACATCCCTGCATATGACAACTCCAGCCTTAGGGAGGTGTCTCTCAGTATGTTCCAGATTTGACGACCAAAGTTGCAGTGAGGACTTGTGGAATTTTTAGACAGCCTGTGCCTGGGAAGATGAAAAAGAGAAATATCTTTCCCTGGAGCGACATCTTTTGGGAGAGTGGAAATGAGCTAAGGGAGTTTAGGAGGAAGACCTTGCCTATTTGAAGTGGGCTTGATTTCTACATGCACTCTGCCAGGTCATCACACTGAGCTGCATACAGGGGTTGTATGCTGTGAGGCTCCAGAGGTCTTCTCACAGAAGGGGCCATTAGGGATAGTGAGCTGCATCTGAATGTGGGCCTGAAGGGTTCAACATCCTGCCTGTTTAACTTTGTTCTGGAGTAAGACTCTAGCCATTATGTCCTTAGTTTAGTGGAGAAGAAACCTGTATAGACAAGCTGGCCAGAAGTCCTCTTGCACTGCCCTCATTTTAGAGGCTGCAGTGGCTACAGTGTACACTTGCCAGTAATTTAGCTGCTGCCTATTATGCTCAGCCTGTTATGTTGCTGCCTCATCATGCTCAGCCTCCCCAAGTTAGTTTATCAGCCTCCACTTTCATCAGCATTATTTATGATGGTTCTTTCTGCTTCCAGAGATAGTACCCTGGGCTGGGCTGAGAATGCAGCATGAGCTTTTTCTCTGTCATGAATATTTTATTTAAAAGAAACATTTTTAATCAGTATGTCAGGAAGGACTAAATAAACTAATGCACTTTCTAATCTTATACAGATGGTTTCATGGTTAAGATGGCGAATAAAGGTGCAGGGATTACAGGCTGAGTCTCTGGCTCTGCTGCGGCTTTGCAGTGTGACTTCAGATAGTCTCATTAGCACGTGGGGCTTTTCCACATCTGCAAAATGACATTCACGTGGCTCTTTTGTCTTTCTTCTGAATGGTGGCTATAGGGTTTTTTTGAACCCTGGCTGTTCTTCGTTGAAGTTCTGTTTCCTCTCTGTTATTCCTGGATCACTGTTGATCTACCTCTCTGTCACTCTGCACAGATCTCACTTGTGTTAAATTGTCCATCCTTTCTGGATGTGCTCACACAGTCAGAGCTATAAGTTAGAACTGAGTTTACATACATAGCTTTTCCATGAGAAAGTGGACTAAATCACCCCAGTGGTACAAGTCCTTCGGCACCTTCCCAGTTTTCCTGTGGAGGGCCTAGCTGATGGACAGATTCCCCTGCATTTTAAATGGACCTGCACAGGACCTGTTTACAGTGAAGATCTACAGTACTCTCCTAGATGAAAAGCATAAACAGAACTGCAGGGATTCAGTAATCAAATGTCACCTTGCATGTCATTGCTCAACCCTGGGCCAGGTGTGCCTGCAAAGCAATGCAAGGCTGAACTTGGTGGCATTCCCCTCTGACAGGCCTAGCTGGGTGGTCAGAGTCATACCACAATCATCCCTGCTGTGTTACCTTGCTGGGAGGACTTATCTCATGCGCTGAAGACTAGACAGCACCAGACTTGATCTGTGAGACCACTGCAAGATATTCTTGAACAAACTAGGTTTGCTATTAGTGATACTTCAGCAGTGCTTCAAGTCTTATCCTTTTATTAAGAGTTTTGAGATTACTATTTTTGTTTTCCCTACTCCCCAGCTCCTGGAAGGAGGTGATTACATGAGACTACAGTGAGAAGAAATGAGTGCCTGTCAGCTTAACAGAAACTGTTTATAGTACCGTGAGCTGGGGAGCAACATCTCAAAGTAACCCCTGAGGTCAGAAAACAGAAAGAAAGAGAAAGATTTCAAATACATATATGTATTTTAACCGCCTTGTTTCTCAGTCAATGTTATGGTTTGGGGTACCTGCATAGTGATTTCACACACTTGTCACTGGCAGTGCTGCCACTGACCAATTTGCTCTCCTTATATTGCTGATCTCCTATATATAGCTCCTATATATAGCTGAACTGAGTGAAAACCAGCAAATTTTAAAGCTCTTTCAAGTTCTTCCTGAGTCTGTAAAGGCAACTAGGAAGGGAATTAATGCTAGAGCTGAAATATTTCAGCCAGGGCAGCTCCCCATCCATCCTGCTTGAAGAGACTAGAAGACTAATCCCACTCCCTTCTTCCTCTTTTCTATATATACTGCCTTAGGGGCTTTTTAGAGTGCCTGGTCGCTTATCACCACTTTCCTGCTGAAGGGTACAGTCTAAGGTGACTATGTTGGTGGGAGAGGTTGTGAGAACGGCTGTGGTTCCAGGCCCCAGCATCATGGCTCTGCAGTATTTCAGGATGTGAAACGGTTGTTTTCAATGGCAGGCTTCCTGGGCTGGTGGCCTTTGTTAAAACAGGCATTTATTGGGAGATAACAGTAGGGACTGGCAGCCTATTTAAATCACAGCTGAGTTTTGTATTATAAATTACATCAACTTCTGGAGTGCCAGACTTCCCAGAGACGGTTAATTCCTTCCTGACTAGGACCTTGTCCCCGTTCCAGAGACTGCAGTGTTGGCTGATTTATTTTACTGGGGGATTTCATCAAAACCTCTGGCTTTAACCTGTACAGCCCTGCGTGACTTGGGGTCTCCTTGTCCTTGACATCTCTCTCTCTTCCTGAGTGTTAACATGGCAATAAATGTCACATGAAGCATTCCAGTGAGCATATCCGTGATTTAGTTAGGAAGAGCTGATGGCAGGCTAGTTTTGGGATGAGGGAAGGGTTGTGGGGGCTATACTGCTGTGAAAGGAGTTCAAGTGTCTGCATAAGGACATCTCTCACTTGATGACAGCATGATGATGTATGGATGGCACACAAGGAAGGAGCTGTCTGTATGTTTGTTGTACAGAAGCAGTGTTTCTCACAGGTGTGCTTGTATCTCACAGGAGTGGACAGCACAGCCAGAAAGGGAGGGACATGTTCATGAAAGCCCAGCAGCTGTGTGTGAAGGTGGTGGGATGCCCCTGCAGCCTCCCTGGGACAGTCCTGGGAGAGGGCATTTCAGCAGAAGCAGTGGCTTCATGGATTGAAACCCACTCACAGGGTTTCCATGTGGCTGGAGGTCCGTCTTGTGTTGTCCAATAAGGTTTCATTTTACCCTTTGAGCAGCTGACACCTTCTTTCTTTGAAGGACAACACTCTTTTCCAGTGCCTTTTCAATTACCCTTCCTCAGAACAACGAGCCTGGTCCTACTGGAGCAATCTGTGGATTCCTGGCTGCCGCTGCCTGCGTTATAAACCCAATTTGGCATCTGTTGACTTGGGAAGTGTTAGGGTCCTGTGTATAATTAATAGCACTTTCCTCCCGGGGCGCAAACTGAAGCTGATGTGCTGTAATTAGGAACACACACAGGCTCAGAGGGTGATTTAGGCATAAGGTTAATGAACTGTAAGTCCCCATAGCAGGAGAGGAATTTGAGCACAGTGACTCCAAAATCAGCTGCGGAAGGAAAACTGAAAAGCACTGGTGGGGACAGGCCAGGGGCACTGTGCAAATCAGACCCCAAAATGGACTAAAGGTAATGTGCAATCCCTTGCTTTGGGAATTAGGACCTATTCCTGTACAGAGCACTCTGGGCAATGCTGGAGGCCATGTACTCTCTACAGGCCATGCCACTCATTTCTGAACTTTCCAAAATGAGTATGGTTGGAGAAGAGCTCCTCAGAGACCAGTGCGGAGAATGGAGGTGCCCTCGTGTTAGGGGCCCACAGCAGTTTTAACACCAAGACTGTGAGGATCACCTGCCTGCAGAGATGAGATGGGACTGTCTCAGCGCAACTCCCAGATGAGTTGTGCTGCCCCAGCTGGGTGTCAACACCATGGGGCTAAAGTCCCGTGTCCACTAACTGCCTTTCTGTGTCTCCTCAGCTGTCTGCGACCCGCCATGCCAGAACAAGGGCTCCTGCAGCCGCCCCCAGGTCTGTACCTGTCGCTCAGGCTTCCAGGGCTTCCGGTGTGAAGAAGTTGTTCCTGAGCAGGAGTACCACCCGCCTGGTGCCGCTGCTGCCTTCCAGCCCCCCACAAGCTCCCTCCGGAGGAGGACCAGCACAATAGGGCGGGATGCCTCCCCGCAAGGGGCTCAGGTGCCCATCCCACGGCACGTCCCAGCTGTGTAAGTCAAACCTGGTTCCTGGCAGGATGCTCCGCCAATCTCTCAGGCAACTAAGGCCTTGATCAGTTGGGCCACAGCCTCTGCTTCATGAGACCAGGCAACTTGGCTCTTGACAAAAACTCCTCCATGGGGTGTGGGAGCTGACATAAGGGGGTCAGGTCCTGCTGTCCCTCTAAGGGGGTCCATTTGTATCCAGCACTTTGTCACAGTTGCCTGGGACACACCGGAATGGGACTGGCTAATGATGATCCCATGAGGAAGTAGAGCTGTGAAGGTCATCAGTTTGCCCTTGTCCTGTCAGTGAATAGCCTTCATGGCAGCAGCAGAGTGGACAGAGGAATGGTGGGTAAAGCTCTTTCCCAAGAGGTTATGTTTAGAGCAATATATCCAGGTAGTACCCACAGAAGTGTGCATAGATCTGAGGTATGCTTGTAAGTGCTGGTATTAGCAAAGCAATGACACTCAGAGATATCTCCTGGCACTCTAGCAATTATTGAGCCATTCGTTCTATACTTCTGAGTCAATGTGCTATGGTTTGGGTCATTTTGGTACCCAGGTGGATGCCTGCATACTGGGTACAGAAGCAAAGGTGGAGCTGTTGGAGCTCAGAGGTCCATGCAGGATGGATTCTGAGGAGTGTGTTAAGCTCAGGGTGACAACTGTGGCATCATCTGGTCTTTTGGGTGAGGAAGAACTTAGCACTTCAGCACACCTGCCTCAGATCAGTGCTGAGATGCTCCTGTACCTGAGCTACAATTCCTTCACAAACTTTGTGTTTTATGACATCCTGCAGGAGCTGTGGCTTTTTTTGCTGAATGAGGCAGTAAAGATGGGAGAGATGTCTTTCCTTGGTAAGCACTGCTACCGTGCCAGCAGCTTGGTAGGGATGGAGAGTTGAGAGTAGTGCCTGTTGCTGTACAACAACCCACACATACTGTTTGTTTGGTTTTTTTAGACCACCTCCACTTTTCTGTAAGAATCTATGAAAATGGGAGCAAAGAGTTAGGCTGCATCACCTCTTAATGCCCTGTCTTTCTTGGAGCTGTTCACTCAGTTGCTGGGCCAGAAAGACTGGTTTTGTTGGTAGCCACCAAAGCAGAGACTTTTCTCATGGCTTCCAGCAGGAGCCCCTCAATAAGAGTCAGGAAAACATTACAGCAAATTACAGGTGCTTAACCGGGACGTAACTTCAGATTCTCCTTTACTTCTCTGAATTTTTGGCTTTCTCTGTCAACATCACTTGGAGCTGCCTGAGGAGAGGGCAATTTGGCCTTTGCTTTTCTGTTTTCTTGCAGGTTGTTTTCAGCATGCCCACTGCTTCTACAGTAGCTATTGCTTTTCTGTCTCTTTTGAAGCAGAGGCAATGCATGGGCTGGAAACATTTCTATACCCTTGGCTGTCAACAGTTTTGGAGAGGCTCAAATGACTGGCAAAGATTTTACTGGCACCAAGTAGTTCACTGAAGCTGACGTATCTTCGTGCCCAAATGGAAGACTATCTGATAGAAACTGAATTCAAGAGAGGCAGAGGTGATGCTGGCAGGGAGAGGTGGCCAAGCCCCTATCATTGCTGCTCTGAGAGAGTCTTGCTGCCCAGGTGAGCGTGCAACCCTCTCGTGTGCCTGCAATCCTGGTCATTGCTGATGAGTTTCCCTGCAGTGATGACCTCCTCCTACCCCTCTGTGCCACCACCCTGTGGGGAGGGACTGGAGGGGAGGGAGAGCAGTGTCCTTGGAGATACAGCACCTGTTGAAGCCTTTCCCAGTAAGGAACATGACCTCAGGCTCTGCACAGAGGACGGAGGGCTGTGCAGGCTCTGGCAGAGCATTCTTGTCCAGTCAGTCAGACATAGCGTCTAGTGATCACTGAACTGGGATTGCTGAATGCCCAGCTGCCCGACGTACCTTAAATCCTCTGGCACTGTCCCAAGGAAATAGGACTCCATTAAGGACCACACTGTGCTGTTCCTCCTTCCCTCCCCATGGAGGCCATAGGACGTCACCTTATCCCATGCTTCAGCAGGAGAATTTGACTATCGTCCTTTGCAATGGCCACAGATAGGACACCGGGACAAGTCCCTTCAGCAGTCTGTGGCTCAGTGGAGATTTGGAGTCAGGTCTCTGAGGGAGCCTGTGGGGAGTTGTTGGCTGCTGCAGAAGCTGAGAGGCCCCCGTTCTGTGCTGGTTGGAACAGTGAGTGCTCTGGAGAGCAAAATCCTGGGGGTGTTAGAGGCCCTCCCAGCATGGACTAGCTGCAAATCCTCCCTCTTCTTGATCTCAGCCTGAATCTCTGCCTGGAGAAGTAAAGCCCTGATGGATGATTGTGCGGGTGGAGTTGCACCTCAGCCCAGAAGCCGAGCTAAATGGAAACAGCTTTGTTTTCCTAAGGCTGGAGTATCAGCAGAATTCATGTTTATTTAGCAGGGAGTGGAAAGGGCTTGTTCCCTTGCCCCTAACCCTCAGGATGGATGACGAGATGCCTTTGACTCTGGGCAGTGTGTGTGGAGGGTCCTGTTGCTGCCACCTGAGAAGTTCCCTTCTGCAGGAGTGCTGTGCATCAATCTGTAACAGCATCTGTGCAAGGTAGCTGTGCTGCCTGGAGGGGATGTATGTGCTGGATGATGGCTGCCTGCAAAGCAAGGCATCCTTCCTCTTCACAGACGAGAAGACATGTCTGGGACCTGCAAAGCATTTCACCAGTAATGCAGGCAAGGGAAAAGGACATAGCTGTGGTGTAAGGTGCTGAGACACTGTGCAGACAGCTTAATGCAACTAAGCTCTTGAGGGCAGGGAGCTTCCTCTGAGAGGGTTCTGTTTAGGCAAGGCAGTTGTTGGGAGTTGCCTGGTGTTTTCAGGATGGAAAAGGAAGAAGGCTGAGTTGCAACATGCCTGGCCGACTGATTTCTGATCTCAGACTCTCCTCTGCAGCACCCTGGAGGAGACTTCTCCTCCCTTCCTGACGAGAGGAAGGGCTATATGCAGCCCTTGAGGAGCTGTGGCAAACGCTCCTGGCCTGGGAACACTGGGAACCTCATGCCAGCAGGAAGGCTCTGCCAAAATCTCTATTCTCTCTCCTGGAAGCGAAGGATTAGAACAGCAGGGAGCAAGCAGACGGGAGGATCTTGGGTGTGTGGCAGAGGCTGCTGGATGGAGAAAGTGTATTTCTCCCCATTTGAAAATTGTTCTGTTTCATTTGAAAATCCTGTTCTGGTGGTAGTCAAATGTCAAGCACAGTCCTTTGCAAAGGGAAGCGTAGCCCATGGGTGGATACAAAGCTGTCCACCCTGGGGTGGCCACTTAAAACACGACATTGAGAACTGCAAAATCAGCTTGATGAGCTTGTTGTCACTGAGGACTAGCAGATAGAACAAAAGGTTCACTGCAAGGTCACTTGCTTTTTAAAGATGCTGCTCCAAACAGAGGCAGATTTGTCTTAATTGTTAAAGCAGGATCTGGAGCCTCCTGTCTTGCCAGCTTTGAACTTTCACATTTATGAGAAAAAGAGGACCTTGCTTACTGCCTTACTTGGGTTGCTGACGAATGTTCGGGACTGTTTGTTCACCATAAGTATAGCACTAGGAGGAGGTCTATATTAGCTACAGGCCTACTGAATGCATCTTCTGCTCTTCTGCTCACTTGTGACTGTCACTCAATTCACATTTAGGAGTGTTGCAATTTATTAATATCCAAATATCAGAGAAAATAAAAGCCAGCCCTGGATGAGAAGTGTCTCCCTGTTTAAGTGCATTCCTGTGGCATGGGCTGTGGCAGCTTTCCCACTTCATTTGGTATGGTACCAGCCCAGGAGATCCATAGTGCATGACATTGAATTCCCGGGGTAAAATGGTGCTGGCCTTGTGCCACTACTGTGTCTTTATGCTTGTTACTTGAATGGCACATTTTGTCAGTGCAGATAAGCTCTACTTGCAGCTTTCTAAGGTGCCTCCCTTTGGCAATATGGTTTTCACAAGGTGGCCAAACATTTACGTTCCTTGATACAAAGCCAACTTTGAGTAGATATCTGAGACATTGTTAAAAAATTGAAACTAAAAAGCCAGTGCCAGTCCGGATGAGAACATGTGAAAAGAAAAATATGTCACTCAGGACAATGAGATCTCCATAAGCTCCAGATCTCGGCCCCTTTCCTGCTTTGACATAGTCAAAAGTCCTTGGCAAGCTGGATGAGAAGCCTAAAGGAAAAACGCAAGCTACTCAAGAGGAGTGTAAATGCTATTTTTCTTATATAAAAATACTCCTATTTTTAAATTACGTGATATACCTTCTCTAGTCTGGCACCAGATACAGTTGCTTTACTTTCCAGTGTTTTAAAGCTGTCAGCACCATTCTGGTTTATATGTTTTATGTATTTACTTTCTAGGGGGTTGCATACCCTTCAGAGCAGCAGGAGAATAGCTGGCTTTCAGGCCCCTTTTTTAAACTCCAAATATGGTCTTTACATTAGACCTGGTTCTTCTGCACCTCCTTGGGAGCCATTCCTGTAGCTTAATGCAGCCTTTAGGCAGTTCAAATGTACTTTTCCTTCTAACTAAAAGAAGAGTGCTGCTACTGCCAGCTTAATCTGACACTCCATGCAAGAGAGCAGGGTGCAGGGCAAATACATTGTACATGTGGTAGGTAAGGTAGTACAGAAAATCCAGTTTATAGCCTATTTCATATACTGTACATATATATTTTGGGACATTTATGACAATACAATTTATATAACTGTTCTATAAAAAAGAAAGTTGTTAGAAGAGCACTGAGGCCACATGATCAATTGCTGGGGAGAGTTTTCCTAATGCCTGAATTAGGATTGTCATCTATCTTGCTTTCAGCTCCCTTGTGCATGTAGATTACTGCAGTTTCTCATACCTGACTCTGTGTTGCCTTTTTTGGTTTAAACTGGTACTTCAGTAAAATCAAAGCTGTTCTCTTTAGTTACAAGTGTTTCCCATAAATCACCAGTGCTAGCAGGAAACAAGAGATCAGTTGAAGTTGATTTGATACAAGAAGTGGTTAAAATGAAGGTCTAAAATCTCTATATAAAATCTACTTGTTCTCTTTTTTGTTCTTCAGAAGCATCCTGAGAAATGCTGCCCTGAGTGCTTGGTGCTTGGTGGGATTGTTATCCTGCTGTCCACACCACCTCATTTTTTTCTCACCTGCATGATGGCTCTCATTTAGGCAAAAACTAAACATCTAGGCAGGAATTAAGAAGACTTTCAGGCTGGGAAAATAATATCTGTTACAGCTGAAGTAAACATATCCTCCATGGGAGGAAGAAATCTGGAAGGAGGGGCTGAGATTTTTCAGGGCAGAAGTGAACAGCAAATTAGGCAGTGGGGGATAATGCCTGTGGTTGCATACGAGAGACTGACAGTGCTTAGGACTTTGGAGGCAAAAGACCCAAGTCAGATGAATTTTTTCTTGCACCCTGGGGTCCTGCTCTGAGTCAAGGTATTCTTTATTGCCAGAGAAGATCTTGACAAATTGGAAAGAATTCTGAGGGAGGGAGGGAGCTGAGGGGAATGGTTAACAGACCCACATCTGCAAAACTGAGCCAAATGTTGGCCTTGGAGGATGAGGAACATACTTGGAGGCTGAGGCTATCAGGATGGGGCAGAGTATATTATGTTACCTGTAGCCTTGGCAGGGTGGCCATGGTAATTTTTCAATGGTATGGCTTTCTAAAAAGCAATGTGCCAAACTATTCCAGGGATGTAATGACAGGTTGATAATGACACTGGAGCTTTGCCTTCTCCGTGGCTTTGGAGCTGTGCTGTTGAGGAGTCCAGGCGCTGCCAAAGCAGGCGCAGCACTCCACATCCCTTCTCAATGAGGAGTCTGTGAAACCTGTTCCTCCCTGATAGTCCTTGTTGTGGGTACTGAAGGCCATGTGGGAGAGGTTTAGAGCAGATTCGTGGTCATGGTACTCCTGAAGGCACTGGCTTTGCCATCAGTCATCATGCTTATATGGCCAGGAGTGCTCCTAGTTCCCAGACAGCCACTGGTCTTCTTGCTAGTGACCAAGTGGAGGATGGAGGCAGTGCAGAAGAGTACAATCTAAAAATCCCTGGGATGCTCATTCCCCAATCCTCAGCAGGGATGAGACTTCAAGAGTGGATAGGAAAGGTTACATCGCAACTCAGCTCTCGTGGATTGAGTGCTGCAGGTGCAGAAATCCTGTGTGTGGCTGGGGATAGAGTGATGTGAGAAGACCTAACCACACTGAGGTAATAGATCCAAGGGCCAGGGCATCCTGCTGGGTGTTTGACCATTATTTTAGCTTAAAATATGTCTTAGATGTCCAGTGTTCCCAGGATGAGTGGGAGACCACCTGCTGTAGATGAAAAGCCTTCACTTCTTCAGATGAGAGCACTACACACATCTCTTCACCCTGTTGCTCTCATGCTTTGTGTGTGTGTTTAGCCACAAACTCTTCACCCCACTTGCATGCCAGCCCTCTCCATGTCCTGTGTAGAGCAGTGGGCAGGCAGCTGGCTCCCTCCACTCCCAGGGGTGCATGTGGGTGTGAGGATGAATAGGCTAAAATGTTTTTTCAGGGCTTTGAAGCTGGCAGCCTAGTGAAGGGGGTGGGTGTTGCTAGTCAACAAGATGGAAATGAAACTCAAACGTGCTTGTTTTCTTGCTGTGTTATGGGGGAGATGAGTGACCTCCCCGCAGCCAGTGTTAAGCTTTTCTCTGGTTAATGCCTCTGCAGCAGGTTTCATTAGATAGCAGCCAGGCCCTCAGCTCACAGCTGTTGTGTCTTGTGGAAACAGAGGGCCCCTTGAGATGGAGATCTCAGTGTGCTTGTGTGTATGAGCGCAGGTTGGTACGTTGTCCTCTCCTCTTGCATGCCACTGCCCTAAATACAGATCCTTCCCTGCCAGGAAGGACCCTGTATTGGGGGGCACGGGGAGTAGGAGAGGGGCAGAGGAGGCATTGCTGTGGGTGGTGGGGGGTTGAAACCTCAGTGGGGTGGTCACATTGCATGACTGACAACCCAGCTCTCTGAACATATCAGCAGCTTATGCTGGGGTTTGCAATGATGCAGAGTCTGTGGCCATGGGGTGATGTCTGCAGTAAGATGGTGGCACTGATGGAGACCTGCCAACAGTTGGCAGCTGTTAGGATACTTCTGGATGTCTCTCTACTCACTAAGGTGTGAGACTGCCTATGTGACTGCATCTGGCAGCAGTGCTGTGCCCTTTGGTTGTGCTGCTCATCATCAGCCCCTCCATGCAGCAGGGGAATCAACTGAGGTAGCTTTCTCATAGCTTCAGCCCAGAGGAGTATGCAGCTGGGTACCACAGGCCAGCCTGGCAGTTCTACCAGAGAGGTGGTAGCTTGCCTGGTCTCCCTTACCATCTAAATCCCTGTTTTAGTCTATGGAGTGTTCAAGGTATAGCCCAAATGTGGCATTTGTAATCAAGTAGCCTGGTATGTTTCCTCTGCTGGCTTCACTTGAAGCTCAGAGCACTTGCAGGCTGCATTTTTATTTTTCTGAAAGACATTGGCCTGCACTTCAGCTCTGGAGACAAGCAGATTGCAGACAACTCTTTATCACATTTGGCATTTGGAAATCATGATTCCGGCCATTTTATGGGCTAACACTAGGGTCTGAGGGATCGAGCCATGAGCACAATCTGCAGCTCCTGGTGACCACCTGATGCCATGCCCTTATGCAAGGCATGTTTCTGCAGCCTTGCTGGGCCAGGCAGGTGCTGTTCCCATGCTTGGACAACTGGAATTCTTCCAGGGAGTCAGTTGCGCACTGCCTAATACATGAGCAAAGAAGAGCACTCAACAGAGTGGCAGGTGGCATGTGTGGCACATGTGGCAAGGGAAGGGCATTTAATGTCAGCAGAGAGCTGTGAAGAGGCATGTGAGCAGCCACTTTGGCTAAGGAGCAAATTGGATCCCAAGAGGCTGGTTAAAAAGAACCTGTTAGCTGTCTGTGAGCTTAGAGGGGTTCAGTTATGTGTCTGGCAACTCCTGAGCAGATAAAATTAGAGTGCACAGCCCTCTCCCTCTTTGTTTGCACATAGTACGTGGCAGGCTGGGAGCCAGCTAGGATGGCCCTGAAGCACTGGCACTGTTCTGGGAGCCAGAAGAAGGAAGACGCCAGGGTGGTGATGGTGGTGGTGGAGTCTGACCGTGGTGGCATGGGGCAGACAGCTGGTGACTTTGCTGTCCCAAGGACTTGCACATCTGTTGCTACAATTCGTAGTGAGAGATTCAGAGAAACCTTGCCTAGCCACTGGCACATATGTCAAGTGGAGCAGGCAGCTGGAGTTGCCTCTGCAATATGGCACAGGTGAGAGCCCAAAATAAGAGCCATGTGGGCTCTGTGACAGCTTCTTAGTAGCCGTAGTAAGGGATAGGGTGACACCTGGGTGCTGGACTGACATGGCTCTTGGCATGTGCCAGTGGCACTGGGTATGATGTGGGACAGGGAGCCTCACACGTTTCTGGCCCTGCAGCCCCACTTTGTGAGTGCTGTTTGTGCCCTCCCACATAAAGGCAATGGATGTCATCAGTGACACTGCCAAGAGCAGCTCTAGAGGTCTTGAAGGGGAAGAAAGATTTGGATGACTTGCACCTTGATGCGCCTGTGATGGTCCAGGTGCCTGTGTCTTGTGTCCCATTTTGCATGGCATCTGGCTGTAGGTGTCTGTGAATCTGGCACAAAGGCACTGAGTGGTTATTCCTGTGGCCTTCATGGTGCACAGATCCTGCTTGGCTCTCCCAAGAAAGTCTTATGCCTGTGGGATGCTGATAGCTGCTTCTCCTGTGCAGGAGAACTTCCCTTGCCTTTCATCCACTGTGGAGCACAGGCTTCAGACTTCAGGGTCCCCCTCATTTGAATGGGAGGTCCCAGGGCTGAAGACAGCAGCAGGAGGGACAGCAGGCAGGTTTCCGTGGTATTTCTGCTGCTCCTGGAGATAATAAACTGAGCCAGGATTTATGGACATAATGTGGGTGGGCTTGAAGTCAGGTGCCTTGTATGGTGTTGTTTTCCCCCTCCTCCCAGAGTCTTAACAGAGCCGTCTTCCTTGTCAGCATGTTTGTGAGCTAATTGATAATAAACTTGAGTACTCTGTAAGCAATGCCTCTCCTGTGCTCCAGGGCCTGCGGACTGAGCCATGAATCCCGTCTGCCTGCTGAGGAACCTGTTTGGAGTCCAAGAAAGGGGAAGTTTCTGGTTTGCGGTCAATTTACTGCTTTCCAAGGCTGGCTGCTTCTCTTTCCCCCTGTAGACACAGATGCTCGTGTTAAGGCTGCCCATTCTTATGTGATGCTTTAGTGGAAAATCAGCAACTGCTGAGCATTACAAAGGGGGAAGTGAATCACTGATTTTGGTCCCTGTGGCCCCAAGCAGGGAGGGCATCTTGCCAAAGGGACAGGCAGATGGACAAGACAGACACCAAATATATTGTTCAGCATTTAAAATCCAGGGGAGAACCTGACTGTTGTCCTGGCAGGTTATCAGGGGCCGAGCATGACTCAGTCCCTGTCCTGGCTGAGCCCTCTCATCTTGGAGATGCACATGCAGGCTGCAGTCTGGAGGAGCTGGGGTGGACTTACCGGTGCTGCTGTGGCTCCCCTTCATGGCACCCTGCTCCCGGCCCCGTGGGCAGCACGTGTCCTTTCCAGGTACCCGGAGGCAGGAGCTGCATCCCAAGCAGCAGGCCGGTTATATTTGTAGAGATGGAGCTTGTTGGGCCCTGGGATGGGAGTTTCTGGACCCTGGGAATATGGTTTCTTCTCTGAGAGCTACTTATCTTCAGATTTGTTTTGGCCAGTGCGATTGCTGGCCTTCTGAGAATTGCTCCTTAGGTCTCAATAGTCTCTGTCATCTCTCCCTGATGTTCAGCATGGTAAAGATTGGTTTCCAGCTGGAAAAGTGAATTCCATTCCTCATCTCTCCAGCCCTTGCCTTGTCTGGGGTTAGTGCCCCTCCCTGCTGACCGCACTGCCCAGGACTCACTCTCTCCACAGTGCCTCAAGCCATCCACCCTACTGTGGTCTGTCAGGCTTTGGCTGGGGAGAGGGTGAGGCAGGCTGGATGAAAAACCAGTAATACTCTTGTGGTACTTGGCTCTGCATTTCCTTTACACAAATAGAAAAAAACCCACCGTTTCCCAGCTCACTAGCAATCTGGCCAAAGTCAACAGTTGGATGAAGAGTGGCCGATAGAAGCTAAATCCAGGAAAGACTGAGGTGGTGCTGCTGGGGAGAGGGAAGTGCTTTGAAGAGTTTGCCACTTTTGCCTCCAGCTCCAAGGAGGATGCCTGGTGTTAAGTCACTAAAAGAACAGTTTGCCCATCTGTATTCCCTCTGGCTTTTCCTTACCTGGAGAGCCATGATCATCAGAAGTGATCAGAGATTTGAAAATGCTTTCTATATACAGTGGGTTAGGAAAACAGTATTGTTTATTATTGTTTTTTGTTATTATTGTTTTTGTTAATATTGTTATTATTTTTTATACCTTGGTCTCAGTGATTTGGACTTCGTTATTGTGATTCTGCATATCTCATCTTGAAATTGCAGGCTTTAAAAAAACCCTGTGTGGATTCAGAAAACAGAGATCTTCCTATCCATCTGCGCAGATGCTGGGAGTCTGCCAGCTCAGTCCTCAGTGGAGTGACAGGAAATCATTCACTTGTTCTGTTCAGAGAACAGGCACCTTGTAGGTTCATCTGGGATTCACAGGAGAGCCATGATATCCAGGGCATACAATATTTTTGTACCTTCTCTACCCTGCTATGACTAAAGTAAATATATAAGAGCAGAGTGCAAGTGGTATCAAAATTCATTGAAAATGAAATGTTTACCACAAAAGTGCTGTGGCGATGTGTGGATCCCTTTCTGAATGAAATACAGGTGTTATTTGGGTCCTGCAGGGATAGGTACTATCCTACTACATCCTACTAGAATGTAGGGGACCAGACCTCACTTAGTTCTCTTGACTTCTAGCATGCGTCCTCAGGCTTATAGGGAGTCCAGGTCCTTGACCTGCACCTCAGAATAGGGCAGCTAAAAGTGCTTGTTGGATAGTTTTGAACTGTTGAATATGTGGGCCAGTCTGTCTGCACAGCTCCCTCCCATCCCAAATCTCTAAATTTTGATAAGCTTCTAATACCTATAGGTATTTCCATGTAAGGGTGACTGAGGCCTCTCAGCCAGTGACCTTTCAGCTGGTAGAAATCAGCAGGAGAACACATAGTCATGCTTCTGGAAGGAGAATGCTGCTCCTTCTGCCTTCCCTCCTTGCCCCATGTTTTCTCCTGGACCACTGCTGCTGTGAGCTCCAGAGGTGGGTGCTACAGGACAGCCCAGACGGAGAGGTGTCCTGGGAGTCTGCATGCTGATTTTGCCCCACAGGCTGTGCCTGACACAGAGAAAGTTGTCAGCAGCTCTGATGGATGGAGAGCAGAGAAACCAGCAGCTTGGCAGGCAGTTGTCTGTATAGGAAGAGACCACTGCCTCTTTGCAGAGATCTGTGCTGGCCGTGTGCCTGGCTGAAGGAGTGGAAGTGAGCAATACCATGTTGAGGGAGGCTGTAAGACTGAATGATTATGAGGCCCTGAGACTTTAAGTGCCTGGAACATAGTGCTTGACGTGTCAACCTCCTCTGCCTCTTCAGTGCTTCTTCTCAAGCAGGTGGAGGCATGGAGAGTGGTAACACAAGCTCCACACTCTGCTGATTTGGAGCCACCCCATCTGTTTCTCATCTTCACTCTTACTGCTAGGACAGCCACACCAATGAGACAACCTGTGACAATGCAGATCCCTGGGAACTGGCCACACTCTGGCCCTATGTTTATTAAAATCCATCAAATGGATGGGGATTGCTAATGGCTTCTGACCAGATCTGTACTGCTGTGGCGAGGTTTATTTCCTGAAACATTTGAAGCAAGCCAGTCCCTGTCTGCCCAGAATGGACTGACTCTGAAGGTTTAGAGGGAAAAAACTTCTGTTTTGTGTTCCCTGACCATGAGCCAGCTGCTTGGCATGACAAATTGAGATGGAAAGATGTCTTTTGCAATTGATTTCTGTAGCCCAGGCTAGAATGGTATTACTCAACTCAGTCCACAAATCCCAGTGCTCACCCACCTAGAATAGAACCAAATAAACAAACTAATTCAAAGAAAATCTGACCCCCCCAAACCTCCTCCCTCCTTCAACTCACACTGGAATTTTTTGCCAATGGGATCTCAGTAGAATGACTTTTCCTCAAGTGTTGCAAACCGTGGAGTGATGTCCCTTCTCTGTTTTTCCTTTGTGAAGTTGGCACTTCCCCTTGTAGTAAGGTCATGTAATCCCTTTTTCTTTGGAACTGAAATGCTAATGATTATTTTATTTAAAGCCCTTCACATGTTGTTGTTTTGGGGTTTCGTGGGTTTTGTTACAAAATTTGGTAATCCCAAGAATGACAAGAGATGTTCCTAAAGCAAGCCAGAGGGTGAAATTCCTTCAGGCAGGCAATGGGTAGAGCCCAGCCAAACTCTGCTACTTGTGCATAGCACGTTGCCTTTCTCAAGGGTCGACATGATGTGAGGATTTTCAAGCAGAAGAGCTGATATTTCCCTATGTTACACTACCAGTCACCATCACCCAGTGACTCTTCAGAACTCAGGGCCAGCACTAAGACACTCACTGTTGTTTGGGGGAATGCACTTCTTTTCCTCGGGCAATCTCTGCAGTAAAAGACCTTGAAAACCCAGCCATGTTCACCCATAGGACTATGCTTGGGATCTCTTATTAGAAATCAGAGAACAAATGTGCCTGAGCTTCCAAGGCTTGATAGCTCTCCCCTAGCCTCCCTAGAGTTCCATATAGATTTTCCTTTGTTACTAACAAAACTAGCAGTAGCACACCAGGCGACAAAGCAGAACTTAACAGGCAATCAGAAGTTCCTTTTCTGGCTGCAGGGCTAAATTAGTAGCTCAGAAATGTGCGGGCAGGTCATGCCTGGCCACCCTGGCCTTACAGGGTAGGTGGTACTCTGCAGAATCTCAGGGGAGCTTCTGAAAGGGACTGAGGTAGAACTGAAATAAGGTTCACTTCTCTTCAGTTATTCTGGCTAGCCTTGCTGATTATTGAAAAATGAGCATTATTTGCTGTCTTCAGTCTAGATCTTGCTTTTAACAAGACAACAGATATTTTTGTCAGCACACTTTCCTCTCCTGAAGAGATGGTATCAGGAGTTTGGGAATCCACCACTGAGGATTTGCAGAAGGAAGGCAGCTATACTGCTGCATGTAGGCATGCTTTCTAGCGAGGAATCGTTTGGCTTCGGTTTGCAGATGTTGTCAACTCTTTACACCTGGCGTTTTGTTCCTGTGGAGAAACCCGTGCCCTGTAATCAGAGCACCTCTTCATCTTCTTTATCCTAAATTGAAGAGATGGAATACTTTAGGTCTCTTACAGAAAGGCATTTTCAACCCTCCAATTATTTTTGTCATGTTTTTTCCTGTATTCTCTCCACTTTTATGACATCTCTTAGAAGATGTGACATCAGAGCTAGGATGACTTTATAGCTTGTATACATTCTACTGTGATGAGGACATGTAGAGAGGCAAAAATACCTCCCTGTTCCTGCAGTGTATCAGTGTCCTAATGTCAGGGCATTGAACTGACAGTTCATATATAATTGCTTGTCATTAGCCCCAAAATCTTTTCAGAATTGTTTTCCAGGATTGTCTCCCACTATCTGCAGCTGCTGCCTGCATTCCTTTTTCCTAGAAGTGTAATCCTGCATTTGGCTCTATTAAAATCCCATGTTGCTTGGATGTATTTACCCTCCTCAGAGATCCAAACTGTTCTGTGTGATTGCTCTGTTCTCATCATGATACACCACATTGCAAATTTTTGTGTCAGCAGCACACATTATCAATGTAGATTGTATGTTTATTTTGAAATAAAAATATTTATTTCCAGATGAAATTCTTGAATCATGCCAGGCCTCATACTGATCACCCTGGAACCCATCTAATTCACTCCCCAGTGACAACTACTTCTTGTGTTCTGTTACACAGCCAGTTTGTTATTAATTTTGCATGTGCCTGATTGTCATTGTACTGCCCTGTTTATTTTTTTATTGAAATAGCATAGGCTCTCAGATTTTTGATGTCCATGTGTCTAATTCTATCAAATTACGAAAATGGAATCCTTTGACAAGCGTGGTTCTTCACAGACCTCCTTGACTTGACCTCACTTTGTATTCCTTTTGTTTAGTTCCCAATTAATTGACCTGTGCGTCATCTTTTCCATTGTTCAGGGCTGATTTCGGGCTCTCTGGCTGACAGTTACCTTATGTTGTTCTTGACCTGCTTGAATACCAGCACAGCATGAGCTCCCTTTCCATCTCCCCAGATCTTACTGTTATTCCAAGCTATCCAAGGAATGTCTGCAAGGCAGAGCTGCTGTCAGCCAACTCTCATTGAATCATCCAGTCCTGTTTGGTTTAGAATTTGTGTTCCCTGTAGACACTGTAACACATCTCCTGTGCTGACTGCGACAGGGAAGATGGTAAAAACCACAGAACGGGATAGGCCTCTCTGGGCACTTCAGTGGAAAGTGCCACTCTTTACCCCAGCCATGTAGTCAGAGATGGAAGTGTTAGGCAGGATATGCACAAGATTTGTCAGTACTGAAGTTCAGTTACAGAGGCATCCAAGGCTGGAACTTTCAAAGAAACCCAAGGAGCGTGTGGGCCGCCAACCTATTATGGCCCTTGGCTGTACTAAGCCTTTTTCCTTGCAGGTGGTGCAGGTGAGATTGAGATACATTTGTTGGAAAGCAGAGCACCCTCTTGGAGGCTTAGTGCTGCAGTCAGTAAAAGGAAATGGGAGCAAGTGCAGTAGATCAAGATCTTTAACACAAAGTGCTGCCTACATGACTTTATAAAGTAGTGTGTATGAAGTGTGACCTTGAGAGCTGGATGGCTTCTCCATGCTTGGTCCCCAGAAAGCACCAAAAGCCATAAATGCAGTTAGTGTAGAAAGTCATAACTGCACTTATAGACTTAAGTTCTTGGTCATTCTCTCTTGTTTGTGACTCTTGTGGGCCAAGTTTTGTGTATTTGCTTGATCTGGCCTCTCCTCTGCCTATCTTACTGTGCTTTTAGTGCTTGTTTGGGGCTGGGAAGGCAGGTCCTGAGAAAACTTCCACCATAAGAACGAGTGTATTTGGAGCTGCTTATGTTTGCTATGGTCAAGGAACAGACCTCGAGCGTGATGGCCAGGCAGAGGTTCTTCAAGGCAGCTGAAGCATCCCTGTGGAAGGACAGCCTGATGTGATGGTACAGAGAGGGTGTCTTGGTGAAGAGTGGGTCCTGCCAGGCTCAGGACATGGGGCATGGTTCCTAGAGGGAAACAGTGCCATGGGGATGACTGAAAGCAGGGGAGGAGTGGGATCCTGCTCAGGCAGACAAAGCTCTGTATCCGGGTGGCATCTCAGGCAGCGTGGCAGTGAAGGTTGCTGCAAGGCACATTGGTGGACAGGCACTGTGGGTCAGTGCAGTAACTCATGAGGAATATTGGTTCATTTTTTCTTTTCCACAGGATTCAGAGCAGAATTGGCTCTCCTGTCTCCCCACAGCACACAGGGTCATCAAGGACTGTCCGGCGCTACCCAGCCAGCAATGGCCAGCTCACCTCTAATGCACTCCCCAATGGGAATGGACATGAGCAGAGCAGCTCTGGCCCACATGCTGTTTCCCAGGAGCACACCTTGTCTGCAAAGGGTAAGGCCTCCAGGGCTGCCACTCTTTTGAGGCTTCTTGTTGGCATGCCATGAGAAAGGGCAACATTTTGCCTGGGGATCCCCAAGAAACCTTGGACTCCCAGGACTGTGGTGCTCAGTGGGTTGAAAAGGGAAGGTCAGCATGGGCATTGCTGGGCTTGGCAAAGAAAGGGGCCCTACTGAAGGAGGACATGTCAGGGGAGCAAAATGCTGATGGCTTGAGACGGGAGCCGGGGGATATGACAATTGCATCTCAGAGATGTTGAACATCACTCCGGCCCACTGCTCTGAAGGGGAATTGCCTCAGTCTCTAGGAATGGTGTCTCCCAGCTTACTCCTAAGTCTGCGCAGCCCTCAAGGTCAGATTGTGCAACTAGTGTCTGTTTCTTCCCTTTGGCTGCTGCCTTGATGCCTTCTGACACGAGCAGGGATTAGGCCAGGCTGCTGGGACATGGAGATGCTGAGCCTCAATGCTTTCCCAAGATGCAAGTTGTCTTCTGCAGCTTGCTCCCTCCTGAAGCCGTGATTCCCCAAGGAGGCACCATGTGGCACCTCAGCCCCTATGAGTAGGGCCATGAACCTACAGCATGGCTGAAGCTGTAATCTGAAATTGGCGACTGAAACAGGGAGGGGGTGAGCGCAGCAAGGGCAGCACATTAATGTCTCATTGGGATGAGAAGGAAGGCCCTGGTGTCCAGCCAGCTGGTTACACAATAGTTCTGTCTGCTGACCATTTTCCACAAGACCCCAAGAGCTCTGAGTGTGATTTCCCATTGTATCTAGTGTGAGGATGGTGAGGGACCAGAAGAGGACCACAGATAACTTAGGAGGTCAGGGGGTACTTGTAGGGAGACAAAGGTTTTCTTAAGACCTGATGCTCTCTTTTATGGATGCCAGTGTGTTCATGTGGGAAGACTTCCAGAAGTTCAAGAGCAGCCAGTCTTCCAACTAATGATGTGGCTGGAGAGGGAATATTGCCTAAAGTAGAAAAACTCCCTTTATGATGAAGTTAGTACATGTGTGTCCCTTCACACTGTTATGCCACTCCACCTGGGAGGGTAGAGCATGCTGCTTGGCATTGTTCATGTGTTGACAAACTCTTACAGGTGCTGGAGCAGATAACACACTGGAGGGAGCAAGGGGCAAGGAGAGACAGAATCACAGAATGACAGAATCAGCTAGGTTGGAAAAGACCTTTAAGATCATCAAGTCCAACCTATGAGCTAACACCACCTTGTCAACTAGGCCATGGAACTAAGTGCCACATCCAGTCTTTCCTTAAACACCTCCNTGGGAATGCTTTGGAGCTTGAGAATTACAGCTCTGCTGACCTGGAGATGCTGTTTCCACTTAGCACTCCTTTTCTTTCATAGGGGCCAACCTGACAGAGAAGATTAGGAAGATAAAAATTGTCTTCACACCCACCATCTGCAAACAGACATGCCGGAGTGGGCGCTGCTACAACAGCTGCGAGAAAGGAGACACCACCACTCTCTATAGCCAAGGGGGGCATAACCACGATCCCAAATCTGGCTTCCGCATCTGTGAGCATCCCTATGTCCTCCACCTACTTTTTTGCCTGCTTCCCCACTCTAGTCTTCTTGCTTTTCCTGATTCTATAGGCTACGGGCATGGGCTGCTATAGGGAGGAGAAGCGACGGCTTCTCTCAGTGTCTTAGAAGATGTCTTCTGGGGTCTTTGGGGCTTACTCCCTCTCTGGGGGAGGAAGACAGACTTTGCCTCATTGCTCTCTTTCCTGAGCAAGCAACTCCTGTTTCCATCTCACCCCTCACAGAGGGGATGTATGTGTTTGAGTCAGGCCTGCAGCCAAGCCTCACCACCCCCTTCTTCTCAGAGCCAGCTCACTGCTTTAGTTGGCATCCAGTCTTGGGGCTGACTTTCATCACCTAATTTCCTCCTGTTCTCTCCTTTCACTCACGTGGCAGCCAGGAGAGCTGGCTGCAGGTTGCAAACTGTTCTTATAAACAGGGCTTTCTGAAACCACTGCTGGCCTTTCAGAGCCACTGGGATCGCTCATCAAGTCACTGGGATATGCAGCTGTGATGTGGATTGGTCACATTGCCTTGTAGCCAGCTGGTGGGAGCAACATGCTGGACTTGTTGGGACTTGTCCTTTGAGTGCCTCTATGACTCAAATTTTTCTAACACTGAGAAAATGAAAAGTCTTGCTTCCACACACAAAATCCTTCACTGATGGAGGATTCTGTTCACAGCAGTTTCTGCCTAGGTCCCAGTCCAAAAATGTGTCTTCTCCCCCCAGATTGGGTACTGGGCTTGAACAAATGAACTTGAAACAGGATGGGTGTTCATCCCCTGGGATGAACCTGACAGGCCATCCAGGAATGTGGAGCAGCAGTGTCTCCTCCCACACTGAAATGAGTCAGGATAATCTGCCAAGGAATCCCATGTGTTGCTTGAGTGTAGTTCACACTGAGATGCTCTGGTTGCTCTGGGCATCTGATGCAGTCAGAAAGGACATGGCTTTAGTTTCATCTGTGAATGCTTCTTCTGAGCCTGTGCAGATGAATTGCTCCTGATTCTTTTGTCCCACTCCACACTTCTCCCACTTGAACTGCTAGCAGGGCCAGGGCTGGATGTGAGACAGGCTTTGAGAATGTGGCTCTCTGCCTGTTCTCTCCGTCTGCCTCTCCCATCCTGCTGAGTTCCCTTCTGGGCTAGGAGTAAAAACCCTGCCAAGTGGGGAGGGAGCGATGCAGAAGTGAAGAAATTGGGCAGACTTGGCTACACATGGCTGCCATAGCTCCTGACCCACTCCAAGAGATCCTGCTGTGTCAGCAACACCACCTTGGCAACCCCCAGGACATGGGTACCCCAGCCTGCTGTGGCCCCAGAGCCCACAGGAGGGTTGATCTTCTTCAACCCATGACTCCAGTTGTGAGCAGAGCTTGGGGAAGGTGGTGTAGCCCAGCAAGGAGCCAAGCCTGCCTCCAGGCTGCAAGTGCTGACCCCAGCCCAGTGCTGGGCCTGGTCCTTGGGATATCATGGGGCTAGTGCTGTCCAGGTCCAGTACCTGGCATCCTCCAGCTGCCCTTGGCTAGAGCCAGTGTCTCAGTTCCTCTTCTAAGCAGACCTCTCTTTGCCTTGCAGACTTCTGTCAGATTCCCTGCCTGAATGGAGGGCGCTGTGTGGGCCGGGATGAATGCTGGTGCCCCTCCAACTCCACGGGGAAGTTCTGCCACCTGCCAGCTCCCTCTCTAGAAAAGAAGCAAGGAGAAAGAGGCCCAAAGACCTCAGCTGGCAGCTCCATGAGGCACTCCACATATACCCTGCCCTTGTCCAACCAGCTGGGTGAGCATGGCCAATGGTTTCAGACCCCACATTTTACTCGTACTTGTGTGCTCCTCAGATCTTTTTTAACAGGCCTGAGGAGGCCACTACCTCCTTACACTTGCTGTTTCAGGCCAGGCTGTTAGAAAGGAGGTTTCCCTAGTTTCTTGTGGAGGTTTTGGTAGGTTTGTCTTGTTTTTGGGCTAGAGAAATATTTTCTCTTAAATGTAGTCTTCCTCTAGATTTCCTGGTGGGCTCAGTCTACCTCTTGTCCCTTGTGATTTTGTTTATGATGATACTCTTTGGGTGTCAAATTGTTGCCAGATTGTGACAAATGTGGTGTAAACTCATCTTCCAGCTTCCCTAAACCCTTCTCTGGTGAATGTCCACATCAACCACCCTCCAGAAGCCACCGTGCAAATTCACCAGGTGGCCAGGGTGCGGGGTGATGCAGAAGTGTCGGAGGAAAACAGTGTGGAGGCAGTCCTGGTGCCTCAGCTGGCTGCTGTGCCCTGGTACACCTATGCCCATGGGAATGGCAACAGCATTGCCACTCAGAGTGGACAGCAACAGCAGAGAGCCTCGGGGCTGCTGGGGAGGTGCTTTCGGGAGGCGCTCCATGGGCAGGTAAGAGGTCATCTATCAAGTGCTGGAGTATTTCTTGCTCTGGGGTGGGGAGCCGTTGGCTTTTGGGGTGTGGGGTTGGCTTTATTCTGTGAAGCTGTTCGGTATCAGCATGGGTATCATGCAGGTGCCATGGGCACAGGCAGCAATGTGTTGGTACTTGGGAAGAAAAAAAATCCCTTGCTTTGATCCAATAGAAAAACCTCACTGCCTTGCCCTGACCAGGCTGTGCCCTGGGGCAGCACAGCCCAGACTTGATGGCTTTCACACACAGTCTGGTTTTAAAAGGGTGCCCTATTTATAGCAACGTTTACAGCCACGCTCTGCAATTATTGTAGGAAACATATAAAACATAGGAAAATTCCTTTCCCTCTCAGACGATAAATGGAAGTCTGATTTCCATGGAACGATGCCTTCCTGGAGAGCTCGACTGGGGCTTGGGAAGCAAATGCACGTGAGGGACTTTCTCACCCCTGTCCCACAGTCATCGTAATTTCTTATTTTGTCTTTCCCCATATGTTTCTCTTGCGTCACTGGAAAAGCATTGGAGGTTTTTGGCACCCACAGGAACACCTGTGAGCTCCCCCAGAGCAGTTTGTGCTCAGAGAGACCCCCAGCCTGGCAGTCTGGGACTCAGCCCCATCCCCACTGCTCCCCAGCATTTGCGGGGGGGCTGCTCCCAGTTCCCATCCCATCCTTCAGTCACTCCCATCCAAGTCGTTTCTAGCAGGAAATATTCTTCGCCATTCTCTAGTGCAAAAAGAAATGAAATCAGAAGCTGGGGCTGGAAAAGCCCTGCTTCTCTGTGGGGAGATGGCAGTGCTGTAACCGGAGGAGAAGAGGATGCTGATGTATGGAGATGCTTATGGACGCCTGGAGAGGCTGTAGGAGATGCTCCAGGGGCAGCAGGGGGTACTCTTGCTATGCTCACACCTCACCCAGCTGGGGTGATGCCGTGCCTGGGAGAGGGTGAGGAGTTCGGCGGGGAGCGCCTGCCTCCCTGCGCAGCCAGAGCCGAGCCGATCGGTATGCGAGTGCTGGGCAGGCGGCCACGCGTGCCTGGACGGGAGCCAGCTCCAGCCTGTGGGCCCAGCGGCTCCGCTCTAATGGGGAAGCCTGTAATCCAGAGGGCCTTGCCGAGAGTCGGGGGAAAGAGAGATTCATTCAGCAGAGGAAAGTGCATGACAACAAGCTCCCCGCCAGGCTGGAGTGGTGCACCCATTTTACAGGCTAATCAGCCAGGCAAGGGTCTGATTCTGGGGCTTTGCCAGGTGATATCATCTCTGGTTCATCTCTGCTCTGTTTGATGGCCCCTTCCCCTCTGAAGGGTGCAGTCAGGGGAGGTTCTGTATGACAACTTTTTGCTGTCTTAATCCACATCCCTAATACCACTGTGTCCCAGAGGGCAGCTATGCCAAGAGAGCTGTGCCAGCCTCTGACCTCAGACAGTTGTTCCCTGTGCTGGCTCTGCTGCTGCTGTACCAGCTGGGCACGTTTCCTCTGCATCCCACAGAAGCCTGATCTGCTCCTCTCTCTGCAGTGCACAAACCCCTTGCCAGGGCTAACCAAGCTGGAGGACTGCTGCAGCAGCGTGGGGCTCTTTTGGGGTGTGGACCAGTGCCTGGCCTGTCCCCCCCGGCCAGGTGAGTACCACTACTGGCCAGGACTCAAGACAGTGTGAGGGACAGCCTGCACCTTGATGAGCAAAAATGATTTGGCTGCCTCATGTAACCAAGGCAAGGAGCAGAGCTGCAGGTCATGACACATGTTTTCTCCTTGGCCCTTCTCCCATCCTCAGGGATGGGCAGCATGTCCCAGATGAGTGCAGGGTCATACCAGCTGCTGTCCCAACCCATCGGGGAACAGTGTTCTGGGTTGGGTGCTGGGCCCAGGCTCATGTGGCCAATGGTTCCCACCATGCTAGCCCCATTCAGAGGGAGAAAGAGGAAAAAAGCAGCTGTGGTATTAGGAGGTGCAGTTCTAGGTTGGAGGAGGAGGCTGCAGACTTAGCCCTATAGAGTTACGGGCTTGCTCTGGGCCCAGCACGGGTTTGGCAGGGGCTCTGGAAATAACACTACATCAAACAATTGGCAGGAGCACACCCGGGGTCCGTTCCAGGGGCATGGGCGTCCAGCTCTGTTTCTGCTGCACTTGGGAGCCGGACAGACTGATCTAGCAGGAGATGGGGATTCCTTATCTGCTCTGCTCAGGGTGCTTCATGACGAGCATGGCCTTTCACACCATTGCCCCATCCTGTGTTGCGGTGGCGAGGCCATGAAGGAGGACTCCTGGCTGGAGGGGAGGCAGTCCCGTGGGCACAGTGGCTCCAGCATTCAGTGCTGACCAGGTGTGGTGCAGGGCAAGGTGCACTCATCTAGTGGAATGTGGACAGGGAGATGGTCACCTTTTCCCTGCCTGCCTGCCCCCATTCATTGCTGCCTGACTGCTCAATCGCATTTCTTCACTGGATCAAAGAACTAAAAAAAACAGACCCCATGGTTCAGGAGACTTCACTCCTGGATAGAGTGTAGGTATCCAAGGTGGCAGGTTTTGCAAGCAAGTATGGTGTTGGTGACTTCTACCTCTGCCCAGAGGTTTTCCTGCTCGCTTACACATACATTCCCAAGAGCTGAATTTGCGTCTCATTATCCTCCCTCAATTCGATTCCTCCTCAGCCAGGGGTAGGGCTGACTGGAGCCAAATTCCTTGCAATCACAGACGAGGTTGTCAGCATCCTGGAATCCAGTCCATATCTTGGGAGCTCCGATTGCTGTCATCTTCCCAAGCTGCATGGCTGTGCTGTGGCCTCGGCCATGCTACTGCTTGCCTGCCCTCATCCATGTGCCAGCCCCAAAGAAATCTTGGGCTTATGTGGTGTGCGGGTGACCCTGGGGTCTGCAGCTTCAGTACAGACAAGGAAATGCCCCACACAGGCCTCAACCCCTCTTCTTTGTCCCTGACCTTCACAACCCCAGTCATAGCTTTTTCTTCCCCATCCCACAGAAGTCTCCCTGTTTCTCACCCATCTTTCTGTGATCCCTCCATTAGAAAGCAGGGGGGCTGCTTAATACTTCAGTTAGGCTGAAGATTGCTGCAAAAATTCTGCACCTCCTTTCTCCTTCTTCATGCCAGGATGCAAGATTGCAGAGAATGCAACCAGACCTGCAGCAGTGATTTGCTCTGTTGGACTTAGAGCTTCAAAATGTGTCTAATCACAGGCTTCTAAGATGTGAAAACAGACACAAAATACCCCCAATGTGCTCTACGCAATCAGCCAGCCAGTAGAGCAAATGCACTTAAGAAATGACTCCTAGCTGCCAGCAGGTTCCACAGCTCACAGCTCAACACGTGCCTTGTGTCCTGGGAGCAATTGCAATCCAAGGCAAGTTGTCACTGCTGGTCTTCTCTGAGTGGACAGATGCTTGTCTGGCTTTGTTTTCAGCTTAATTCCAGGGATATATGAAAAATGCCTCCCTGTGGGTTTTTTGTGTTCCTGTGCCACAAGAAATTCCCTCGCTTTGGGTGATAAAGTTCCTCCTTGGAGACTTAATGGCTCCTGTGATTTTGGCAGTAATTCAGATTAGTTGAAGGAGCCATTTTCATCCTGTTCAATGGTATGCAAATATCTTCCTGCTTTGGGTACCTCTGGTACAAGGAGCTGTAAGGTAGACACATGATGGAGGTAACCTAAGAGAGCCCAGTTGTTGTGGAGTGATAAGCCCAGGTGGATGGCATGCCTTTCTCTGGCATGTTGTCTTCACATACAAGATATCTGACCCCAGAGTGGAGTCAGGGAAACAGTCCTTTCTCAATGACCTTACTTCTTTAACAGAGCCACCAAGCACTGTGACCTCTCATTTCCTTGTGTCTTGTCTGCCAGGATTTCCAGTTCCATGCCAGTGTGAGGGTATTGTTCCATGTACTTCCTGCCTGAAGACCATGTTCCACACTCACATTCCTTCTGCCTTCTGGTCTTGCTGGCCTGTGTTGTACTCACTCAAAGTCACTGGGCTGTAGTTCAGTGATCTGGTGTCTCATGCACCGAGATAACATGTTCAGTGTATGTTTCCAGCTTTCTTCTTAGCACTGTGATCTTCAGAGAGAACTACTTGCTCTCATGTGTCCCGGGGAAGCATGCACCAGAGCAGACTTGACAGCACTGGGAATTTAATTCCAGCAACTAGAGACAGAAATGGCAGAAGCTAGTTCAGTGTAAACACTTACAAACGTACAGAAGTGCAGCCAGGCAAGAGCTAGACAAATGGGGAACTTGTTTGGATTGACTGTCTGCCCGAGACACTGATTGTTAGTAGAGTCTGGATACGTCCGGATGTCTCCATCATCTGCAGCTTTCATGTTTGGTACATGTTTGTGTGCGGAAAGACATCAGAGAAGAAGAATAGGAGGGAGGCATCTGTCTGAGCAAACTTACCATGACCAATACTCGCTATTTTTTATGTTTTGCTCAGCATCAGAATAGCCAAGGCACTCAAATGCTTTGTCTGCATCCTAATGAGACCATGTTAAAAGCTGAGTTCAAAATTAAGGGCTGACCTGACCAGGAGTCTCTGTAGTGAGTGTTACTTTAGTCTTAGAGATTTCCTTAAGCCATGCTCGGGGTGCGTGGTTTGCTGCTGGGGGGTGTATGTTGTTAAGCCTCTTCAGGGAAGTGGGCACAGAGATGGGTGTTCAAGCAGGCTACAGTAGAAGTTCCTGGGAGCTGCTGTTGCTCATGCAAGTGAGAATTAAAGATAGGATCCCCATGATGTGTCAGAGGCAGTCCCGGGAGAAAGGGGAGAGCTGAGAGCTTGCTCCATAAACTGTTAGAGCAAAGGCTATTTGTTGCCTGACTCATGTCAGAAAGAGATGATCCAGAGGCAGGGCTCTGGAGGGTGGCAGGATACCTGCATGCTGTCATGCGGCTGCAGTCCTTCAGCTCTGGTCAGAATTTGGTGGATGAAATGTGTTGCAAGATAGGATAAATCAGATGGAGACATTCAATGACTCTCCTGGGTCTTTAGAAAGGAATGGAGCACACACTGAAAGGCTAGAACAGAAGGGTAGGGGGGCAAACAGGAGCTGGAAAGTAAAACCTGTAGAAGAGTGATAGTAGGAAAAGGGAATTGGAGGCTGATGAGGCATCTGAAGTAGAGACACTAGGATGTGGCTGAAAGGGTGCTCAGGGACCAGCACGGTAGTTGAGCAGTGCTGGTGAGGAACCTGCACTGAAACAGTGTCCTGTCCTGTGGCAATCTCAGGATGTGGGCTAGTAGCAGGTACACTGCTGGGCAGAGCTACTCCTGCTTACCTGCCAGACCAGGTGTTAATTTGGAGGATACAATGGTCTGTGAAAAGAATGTGTTGGAACAGTGTTAAGAGATGGTCTGTGGAAATTAAACCCAACGAGACTGGAGGTACAGGTCGAAAAAGGCCCCATGGCAGGTGTGGATTTGGATACTGGTTTTCCCAAAGCCTTGGCCCTTCTCAGGCACATGGGGATAAAGGAAACTGGTAGCTGAGAGTTCTGTCCAGAGGGGATCACAGCCCTGCTCTTCTACCTCCTCCTCGTCTGTGAGACCACACACCTCTGGAACCAGCAGCATTCCAGGAGAACGCCCATATCATCTTCAGTACCGCCAGAAGCTAAAAGTCTCACCCTTCTGTGCAATTTCACAGACTTTCTGGGTGCAGGAGTAAACCTGCATTTTCCGGGTCCGGAGTTTTCAGTGACCCCCGTCCCTTATTTCCAGCTACAGTCAGCCTGAACATGGGCTGGGCTGTGCACCCACTCGTGCTCACTGCAGATCTTCCTGGGCTGCTTTCTTTCCTCGTATGGGTTTTCACTGCATTAAGAAACAAGTCTTTGAAGGCTATTGTTTTCTTTTTATTCTCACTCCATGTGTTTTTTCAAGTTTTTTGTCCTAGAGAGAAGTCTGAATTTCACTGGAAAGTTGGATCTTGTAATGTCTGGCTTGGCAGCCGCAGCACTCCCCTAACAGACCTCCCACTGTGAGAGGGGTGGCAGCTCACCCATGGAGCCGTCATCGCCAGAAACGCTGAGTGGCTCTGCAAGCCTCACACCCCCCTGCGCTGTGCCTGCGGGCATTGAAACAGCCACAGCAAGCCCCTTGAAGATCAACCCCCTGGTCTGCTCCTGTGAACAGATGGGGTAGGATACAGGAAAAAAAAACCTGGATATATGGGAAGGAGGCTATGGAGGCCACTGTTACCATGTGCCATAGGGAGTCTGTGCAGAACAGTACAGAAAGACCAGAGGTTGGGAAAGAAGTGGAAACCTCTGCAAGGTTGCGCCAGTACCACTGAAAGTAAAGCTTAACCTGGGAAAGCACAGCATTTTCAGGCCTGCTTTGTTCTGCATTGTGCTTGTTTTGCTCATCATTCACATACAGCATTGTCCTATCAGCACACAGCAGCACAATGTTGCAACACTGGGGGTTTTCAGGTACAAGGTATCCTGTCACAATTGGAAGCCACCTTGGGAGTGGATCTCTCTGTTGAAACACTCAATGGCAAAAAGGAATTACCAGAGTCTTTTTTCTTCAAGCATCTTTTTCACCTTGAAGGTGTTTACTGATCATGAGTAGAGCCAGAGGACTTAGTTTCGTATTGCACATGTAGCACTGGTGCATGCCCTTCCCACCCCTACAACCATAACCCTTGTTGGGCCATTGGAGAAAGCCTTGCTGGAGCCTGCTTACAACAAGCCACCCAGAGGAGAGCAGTCATGACACATCCGGACAGAAGGATTTGTGTCTTTCCCTCTTGTCCATTCTGCCTTAGAACTCAGCTTATCCCCACAGCCACAGCCTACTTCTTGGTGTGGCACCTCTAATACATCTCTGGAGGCTGCTGTGGGGTCCAAGCTGCTCTGCTCTTCTGCCAGTGAGCTCAGAAGCTCAAGTCCTCTCTGCAGTGCAGGCTGATCTTCTCTACTTCACACTAAACCGGGCTGAGGCTTGACTGAGTCCACCACCCCCATTTATCCAGGTGTCAATGGACCATTCACTCTGGCTCCTTTCGTCTCCCAGGTGCTGGAAAACCTAGGTCTAGCAGAGGCACCACAGCTATCCTCAAGGTTTCTCAGTGAGTTAATGTCTTTAGTATGGTAGATGGAAAGAATCAAAATAAATGGACTAGCTTTCGGAAATGGGCATTTCCTCGCTTCTCATCTGACCACAGGCTTGCTTCTTCCCCTTTTAACAGGATGATATTGTATGGACTAATGTAATGTATTATCTCATCCAACAAACATTGCCTCATTCACACCCTTGTGGCTACCACCACTAGGAGAAATTTTCCACTTCACCACCACCCTGAGCTTCTTCAGACAGTGTTTGAGGAGTCAGGGCCCTTGGGTAAAATCCATTCTCCTGGGAAATGATGAAAAATTAGCCTAATTGCTTGAAGATCATCCTGCTAGGCTTCAAAATCCCTCCACCCAATTTCTATGTGTTCATTTCATTTTATATTATGCTTTACTTGAGTATTTTTCCAGCTGGGGACAAAGGTGCTGTTAGGAGACGTGGGCTGTGACTTCTTCGCACTCACCTCCTTTCTGAGCCTGTGAGCTTATTGCACGCTTGTTCCTTTGTATGACCCCAGTCCTGACAGGGATGCCCGATGCCTGCAGAGCTTGCAGAGAGCTAGAGGAAGAAATGAGGAGAGCCAAGAGGGACTCCTAATGTGCAGCTACCTGGTGACCACATTGGTTTGGCACAGCATCCTTAGGGCTGAAGTGCCCAGGAGGCAAGGCTCTGAAATCACACTCTTGAATCAGGAACCAGGGCTCCCTGCCCTCAGCAAGCGTGAAATCCCTCTGCCTGACAGATGCAACTCAGCTGCTCCATCTGTAGCCTCAGGCTCTGGGAGAACCCTTCCTGGAGAGAGTGTAGACAGACAGACACAGGATACTGGGACCTCTTCAGCTCTGCATGCTGACAGATTGCTGCCCTCTCTGATCATTAGATCAACTTTTTCCCTGTGGTGAGTTCCAGAGGAATAGCCTCCTACCAGCTGCATGAGAGAAGGCTGGATGTTGATCCCCTTTGCAGGAAACCCAGGTGTCCTAGGCTGGTTTTTTGGCCATCTCTGTTGTAGTTCGGCAACATCTGAGCTTGTGGAATGAAATAGTTCTCTACTCAAGAAACCAAGCACAAAGCTGAGAGTTAATAACTTATATCTGCCTGCAGCCACACACTGTCTTCCCTTGTGGACAGGTTCTGGCAGAAAGAGAGCAGCCTCCATCCAATACTTCAAAAATGTCTTGGTTCCCCTTGGTACAGAGAGATCTGCTCACATTACATTACAGTTATTCTTGCCACAGAACAAGGGTTTCTTTGCAGAGTTAAGAAGCAAAGACTTAACTCGTGTAGCAAAGACTTAACTTGTGTAGCACTTGTCCGTAGCTACACAAGTGATGTGCTGAAGTGACCTGGTTTCTGCAAACTGGAGTTTTGTAAGTGCTAAGGTGGCACAGACCTGCACACTCATCTGCCCACCACTGACATTTTCTGCCTTGCCCTCTCCCCAGCAGCATCTGGCAGAGGGACGCTTCAAAATCTGTTTCTCTGCAAAGGCTCTTCAGAGGGGGAGCATGGCTCTGAAATGTCATCACTGTTTGATCTCCAGCATGCTTGGCTTCTGCTCAGAGAGTTTGCACATAACAATGGTGCTTCATTTGAGTGTCTGTTATCACATTGTGCTGAGGCTGACAGATGCTTCCAAGCACAGTTAATGCCTGTCGGCAGCCCCGAGACCACAAGCTATGGTGTGGGAGGACCTGAAATCCCACCAGGGTACTGAGCCTGGAGCCTGTAAACCAGAAGGTTTTTTACCTTCTCAGAAGGTTCAAAAGGCACCCAGTGATTCCCAGCATCACCAGTAGCTCCCTCATCCCTACCATCCAGATATTTGTTAGCACCTCCTGCCTACATTTCATAACTATACTGTTGAAGGGGGTAAATAGATTTTTTTTGTCTTTGTCATTAATTCAGCTGCTGAGGATCAATGTGCACATGAAAAACCTTGTAGCTTCATTTAATATACCTGAGAAAACCAGGTTTTCTATTCTCCTTCCTGGTACAGGCTGGTAACGACATGTTCTCGTGTCTTTTATTTCCTAAGTGTGTTTATCCTAGGAGGCTGGTCTCTAACTTTCACCTTTCAAGAACTGTCCTAGAATGGCTTTAAATTGCATTATAGATTTCAAGTGTTCAGGACAAAGAGTTATGGACATGCCTGCTCTCTGCCCCCAGAATGTGTTTTTAAACTTCGCAGGCTTTCTTTGTGGTCTTAAACTTAGCAGGGTCTTGCCAAGTGTCTCCTGCTGTAAGGATGGTCTCAATTTGTCCCTGGTTCTTGAAAGCTGCAATGTGTTAGGAACCTGCCAGAGCCTCTATATGACTATTGCTATGGAGGGCTTTCCACGTATGACACCGGGGAGTGAACTACTGATGCCAGGCAGGAGGAAGTAAGAGTGGTTGGAATATGGCTGGGCAGTCACTTAGCTCTTTCATGCACTCCTTTGTTCCCAAGCAAAAGATCCAGAAAATTAAGAAGAAACCCCATTCTGGGAAAATCCCAACCTTAGGCAAAGTACCCTTCTTCCTATCCCACCCCATGCTTACTCACTTTCCAACCCATCCACTCTTAGATTCCCTGTCCCTTGCTCCAAAATACAGTGCCTAAATTTGACTTCCTAGGAATTTATGGGCTACATTTTACTTGCCTTTAAAAAATTTGGAGAGGTTTAATTGTGCGTGTTATAGAACATTTTGAAACCCACAAAACTATTTTAAGCAGAAATCTGAATTTTTCTTTGATGAGAGGGGTTGGGGCAGGAAATCACATGCAGTATAAAAAGAAATGTAATAAACAGTGCCTGAGTTATTTCAGCAGCTTGTCAAGGACCTCAGCTATTCCTTTCACTCTGATCCCCCTTGTCATGTGCCACCTGGCTATCCAAACTGACCTAGAAGGAGATGAAGTGACACAGTGATAGATATGAGGCACAGGCAGCACCTCTGGGTCACCAGGTTGGCACTTGCCAAGAAGCTGAAGACACTGCATGGATAATGTGGCTGCTCCTACCTTTCCCTCTGCCCTGGGAGCCCATCCCTCTGCCCTGGGACCCTTTTCCCTCTGGAAGGAGGGCAGAGAGAAGGGAGGACACTGGTGGATGGCTCTCCTGGCAGTGTCCCAATCTGTTTGCTTTTTTTCCCAGCACACCCTGTGATTGAGAATGGACAGGTGGAGTGTCCCCAGGGATACAAAAGGCTGAACCGGAGCCACTGCCAAGGTAAGGAGGCTGCTTTCATCTCTCTCTCCTTCTCACATCCACTGTCAGAGTTGCAATTAGCTACACAAAATACATTTATCTAACTCCCTGGTATAGATCTGCAAAGAATACGACTTATAAAAATCTGCATGCTTTCATCAGGAATGGAAGAAAGTCAGGTAACACAGGACTATGTGAATCAGCTGACAAGCACAGTGAACACATAGTTGGGCCAGTACAAGAAAATCCCATTAGGTTCTACTGATCCAGTAAGGACCTATGTTCGTGCTCTGCTAAGTGTGAGTGTAAAAACACTTCTCTCATGGTCTGAAGCAACAGAAATTCTGTTGGCTAAAAATATTTGTGAAGGGTATCAGCTTGTTCGTTTGTTCGCTTACAAGTGGGAGAGTGCCATAAAAGTGATGCCTTCTGTTCTGACTGTGTCACTTATTCATGCTGCTAGGTTCCCCTGCCTGCCCCATGCTGCTGGGATCAATCCATTTCTCACTTCCATGGTCCCTCAGTTCCATATGAGGAAGGCACCATCTCTCCCCTTTTCTCTCTGGTTCATGTTTTTTTGGCATTTCTTGGACCTACAATGCTTGTGTTTTTCCCTTTTCTGACTAAAGAGGAATTTTATTGTTCCCGTCTTGTGATTCATGATAAGCTGAGAGGTGTCACCTCGCAGATGCAGCAGGGAGCAAACCCAGGGATGGCAATCCAATGACTCATCTCTTTTAGCTGGGATTTTCCACACCATGCTTACTTAATTAATGATTCAACCTCCCCACATTGTCCTGAGGGAGAACTTTCAACAACACAACAACTATTCTGCTTGGTGCTCAGAGCTCATCCCTTATGTGACCACAGACAGTGCTATGATTATGAGGAACTACCCAGAGACATCAAATAGGAATTGGAGGAGTAGAGCAGCTGGAGAGACTTATGTCAGAAAGCAGAGACCTGCAGTGCCTGCTCTCGATTTGTGACCCCTGTGGATCAGGGAGGAGCAGAGGGAGTGACAGTGTGGATTTGGCTAGGAAGATATTTTTGCACAGGAAAAAGCATGAACCAGAGAATTGTGCCTCTGGATGCTCCTTTGTGAGCTAGACTGGAGAAGTTCTGTTCTTCAGACACTACTACTTCAAGGCTCTATTCCCATCTCTGCTGTTGCAGTGGAATGTCAAGTGTCAGGAAGCCTAGCACCTCACTTCAGGGCCCCGAGTGAGCAATTTGGCAGACAGATGGAGGAGAGGCTACATGGGGCCTTCTTTTGCCAGCCCAGGTAGGAAGGGAGACTACCTGGCTTTGCAGGCTATTGTTAAAGCACTGTGATGAGAGGAGGACCCTGGCAGAAGCCCACTTTCCTCTGTTTAGTATGGACAGAAAGGATTGTCTCTGGTGCCTTCCAGCGGAGAAACAAATGGTTCGCATTTGCAGGATCTCCTTTCCTTTCCTTTCTGCATCCTATTGAGCAGAATAAGGCTGCAAGGAGTCTCAGTCAAGAGTGCCTGTCAGACCCAGCCAGGGATCCTCCCAGTGCTGCTGGGACTAGCAGGAAGGATGGCACTGTAGGAGATAATTTGGTTGCTAAACATGAGGAAAATAGGTCTTGGAGGCTCAGGGACAGGGGAGGTGTGCATGCAGAGCAGTCGCTGCACATGACACACATTGAAAGTCCTCGAGACCCCATATATATATATTTGGTGTCTGATGTTGACCTGAGTCCTTTCTGCTGACCAAGCACTGGGGTAAACCAGTTTGCACCCTTCCACTACAGGCTTCCTTACTCAGTATGGCTGTTTCTGAGGAGCACTGGCACTTGTGTGGGGTGGGAAGAAGCAGCTGAGGCAGCATATGGATCTCAGTTTTTGGTCCCTGAGGCCTCTTCTTGTGGGCTAGCCCTAGCCCTGGCATGCTGTAGGGAGTAGGAGTGTGTAGCTCTGAGCATACCTGCCTGCTTCTATTCCCAGTGGAGGCTTCCACTGTGGCTGAGAGCAGAATAGAGGGGGTTGGCCTCTGTTTCAAATCAAGCATATAAATCCTAGCCCTTGGTGTTTGTTTGTTTTGTGCTCTCATTACTCTAATCCCTTCAATCCCTTTGCTCATATGGAGACAAGCACTTTGTCCAGTTGGTCTTTCAGAATGACATAACACTCTGACTGTGCTGTGGAGTGACAGGGATGAGCCATGAGGCTCTTCTAGAGAGCCCTGATGTGTTTTCTGAGTGGGGTTCTCAGCATACTTGAGGTTGGTCACTGGTTGTTCTCATTAACTCTGTCCTGTGCTTGGTACAGAGCAGGAAACACTACGTTGTGCAGCCAAATCCTACTCCTCCCTGGCCTGCTGCAGATCCCTGCAGCGTTGGCACCTCTAATTGACTTAACTCCTGGGCTGGTCTTCATGGCCCTTGTATGTCTCAACTGTATATGGAGCAGCTGGTGGGCTGAATGGGGGAGTTTAAGAGCACAGGACCAGAAAGGACCTCTAGGTCATTAAGTCTGAACTTCAGCTGTCATTGGTGGCTGTGTCTCTCACAAGACAGCCCTCTTCACCAAGCAGTAATGCTTTGGCTCTGAGCAATAAGGTAGAGCCAGGAAAGGTGTTCCTGAGTCTTCTACCCCAACCATCTTGAAACAGTCCCTAGAACAACACTGGGTGCTCTGAGGGTACTTGAGGTCTCACTAGGGCCATGTACACTGGCATTGGGACTGCCCTGTGTCTTTGGCCTAGCATCATGTTGGCATTTCTTGGTCTTGGCAGCTCAGAACTGTCCTGTGAGAAGTGAGTGGGCCCAGGTCCCTCTCACTGACAGCTTCCACCTCTTAGCTTGCCATATGTGTTCCTGTGGTTTGTCTCAGGATGGTGCTGAGATTGCTCCCAGTCTTGCTGCTCTGTATCTCATCCAGCTCTTCCTGCACTGCTTGTGCCTCCTGACACAGCACATTTCATCACCATTCTGACTTTTCTGGGCCAAGCTCTTTAGTGAAGATAGAAAGAGACATTATTCCATGAGAACAGCTTCTCCATGCTCTCCATCTGCTCTCAGCTCCCCTTAATGCACTTTTTGCCAATCCCCATCTTCTCTGACTTAGCTCATATAGTCATACAGGGTGCTGTAGGAAAGCCTTTACTGCAGGCAAAATGGATGAGCCCAATGGTGTTTCCCTAGGATAAACCCAGCTTCCTTCCCAAAGGCTGTGTCTGATGAGTGCTGAGTCAGGGACAGAGGCAGAACTTGAGGCAGGGGTTGAACATGGTGACTTCCCACTTGCTCACCCTGTTCTTAGAAAAAGGCACAGTGAGCCACAACCTGGCCCACCACCCCTCTGCCTCTGGATGGGATCTGTCAATGCCCTCTCTGCATGCTGGCACTGAGTTTCTCAACAAGGACCCTCTGTGGATTGTAGCTCTATGCAAGCAGTACCAGGAATTGGAAGAAAAGGACAGGACTCATCATTCCTGGCTTGCAAATAACCATAATAGTGACCCTGACAGAGTGGCTCACCATAGGGGCCACGTCCATTTTCCACAAGGACCACAAGGCAGAGCAGTCATCCACAAGCCATCCTTGCAGCTGCAGCAAGCAAGCTCCGCAGATGTTGGACTGCTGTCACCACAGAGGTCCCCACCATGCTGCTTGGTGTAGAGGCTGCCTCAGACACCAGCCCAGCTGAGACCTCTTTGGTTCACAGCACCTGAATGGGAGGCACTGGGTAGGGAGTTTAGTTCACCCTCAGCTTCCTCATATCTCACAAGGTTCTCTTCCCTCCACAGATATCAACGAGTGCTTGATGCAGGGCCTCTGCAAAGATGCTGAGTGTGTGAACACCCGCGGCAGCTTCCGTTGTACCTGCAAGCCTGGAACCATGCTAGACCCATCCCGTAGCCATTGCATCTGTAAGTGCTCCAGGGAACCCCTCAGTCTGGGGAGGGACCTGAGCCGGACCCCATGGCTGAGTGGAGGCTGCAGAGTGCTTCACATCTCCTTCGAGTGTACCTGAGTTGGGCTGTTCTGCACTTGTGTGCAGAATGGGTCCCAATCATGCATTATCATTCTCCACGGACATTGCATGGTCCCTGCAGAGGCTGAGGGGAATGTGCATGTGGTGTGGCAGCAGAGAACACAGCCCCCTGGGATCAGAGAACTCCCACGTGAACTGTATTTTCTTGGGGATGACACTGTTGGGGGAAAGGCCCAATGTTCTGGAGAGAAGACAGGGCAGCCCTCAGGCAGGCTGGGAGGCATAGCCAGAGAAAGAGCCAAGGGGGAGAGCTGAGTGTCCCTCGTTCTCTCTTTGGAGAGCTCAGGGCACCTTGGCGCCGACACGGCTGTTGTGTTTCAGCGGACAAAGCAGTGTCGATGGAGCAGGGGCTGTGTTACCGCTCGGCAGCCGGAGGCGTGTGCACCTTCCCCCTCTCGCACCGCATCACCCAGCAGATCTGCTGCTGCAGCCGCGTTGGCAAGGGATGGGGGGACAACTGCGAGCAGTGCCCCATGCCTGGCTCAGGTGAGATGTGCTCGCTTCAGCTTCGTTCTGGTTAGACTGGGGTTTGGGTTTGCCTCAACACAGACAGCTGCAGGACCCAGGGCTGGGCAGTGCAAATGCTGCCCTGTGAGATGGGTACAGAACCCAAGAAGCAGACCTGGATAATACTGGGAAGATGCAGAAGTCCCTGATCAGAAACCACTCTGTACCAGAGGGAGAACACAGCCATGTCTGTGCCTGGCTTTATTCAACAGCCTTTTTCTCTTGTACATATTTTCTGGGAAGAAAGCTAGGTGAGGATGAGTTTGAGTATCTCAGCATGGGGTTGAGTGGAAGGGAAAGCAAAAAAATCCTCAGGGACTGGAAAAATGTTCAGGTGGTTTGTGCAGAGTATCTTAAGTGATGTACAAAGTGCTCAGTGCTGAGGTGCTCCAGCTTCACTTTTATCTGCTCCCTTTCTCAGCTTGGTCCTTCCTGTGGCATGATCTCTTTCTGTACTGACCATGGGAAGGGATTTCATTCTGGAGGCCTGGGAATGCCTACGAGAAACCCATTCTGCTCTGTGAGCACATTCCTTCTGCTTGAAACATCCACCCACTGCAGCCCAGATGAGTTTCTGTAAGAATTTAACCCTTAAAAATTACAGAAAATTATAGGATCGGGAAAACTGGCACCTGCAATCACAAACATTCCTGCCCATCTTCACTCCTTTATTCCACTGTCCCACTATCATGTCTTGGTGTGGTAAATCAGGTGATCCCTCCATCAGCCTTCAACCTCTGCTTTCTAAAGTTTTGATTTGATTTTCCTTCACAGAGGCCTTCAAGGAAATTTGCCCAGCAGGACATGGCTACACCTACTCCAGCTCTGATATCCGACTGTCAATGAGGAAGGCAGAGACAGAAGAGCTGCCCCTCAGCTTAGAAGAGCAAGTGGAGAACAGCAACTGGACTTTGGACTGGACAGCGAGGAGACAGCAACTGCAGGACAGCCTGCGTGGCAGCATCCTGGAGGCATTCCCCTACCCTGGCACCTCAGCAAGACAGGGTAGTGTGGGGTCTACTGCTTACAGCTGCTCCATCTGGGCCCCTAGCAAGGGTGGAAAATTTCTGAGGTCCTGCCATATACCAGGGATGGACCTCTGGCTGAAAAGGGCTCCCTACATCTGTGTGACTATAGTGTTCCTGAGGCATGAGGCACTAGGTGTTCAAGTCTTTGGAGAGAAGGCTGAGTGTTTCAGGCTCCTGCAACTGCATCTTTGCAGTTGATGCTAACTGGCCAGTCTGCCTCCACCTGCAAGCCTAGCACTCCAGTCCTTGGGCTTTTGTCCAGCCCAGCCGGAGGGCAGTGTGACCAACTGCTTGTGCCAGCACTTGTTGGAGCAGAATTTTCAGTGTCTGAACAGTGCCAGGAATCCAGGTGTGTTGGCTTTGGGAACAAGCTCTTGCAGAGAAGTGTGAGGGACTGAATGGTAGTGTCTTAGAGATGGGGTGTTAGGGCAGTCAGGGTTTGAGGAGGATGCCTACCTGTCTTCTCTCTACTCACCATGCACTGTTTCCCCTTCCAGGTGAAATTTCTCCTGCTGTGCAGGTGAGTAAGGTGTGTCTTTCTACAGCTCAGTGCATCCATGGTAGCTTGATGGGCTGGAAGGGGGATGTCATACAAATTAACTAAAAGAGGGGAGATTTAGATTAGATATTAGAAAGAAAGTCTTTACTGTGAGGGTGGTAAGACCCTAGAACAGATTGCCCAGAGAATTTGTGGATGCCCCAGCCCTGGAAGTTTTCAAGACCAAACTGGATGGGGCTTTGAGCAACCTGATCTAGTAGAAGGTGTCCCTGCCCGCGGCAGGGAACTGGAACTAGATGATCTTTAAGGTCCCTTCCAACCCAACGTTCTATGATTCTATTCCTGCTTACACTCTTTTACTGTTCAGCCAGGCAGGTATGTGAGTTATGGCTCCATCTGTGTCTACACTGCATCTCACAGGGATTGAAGCTCTAGACAGGAGGGATTATCCACGATGAACTCAGTCCTAAGGAGCAAAAGGGTGAAATATAGCAAGGATCCATCCCACTATAAAAGGACACCAAGGAGAATATTGCTTTGAAATTCTGGCCTATGCTGTACATTCAAGTTTGCTCTGCTTTCACTAACTTCAGTGAATATCAGCTGTACTTACACAGCTGAGTAGTGGGCACTCACTGTCAGCCTGGCCTGGCTGTAGGGCTGATGGGCAGTAGGATAAGAGGAACTGTTGTAGGCAGCTTTGGGTGTGCTTCTCTGATGGAGCCCAGTGTTCTGCTCAAGCCCAGCTCACAGCCAGCTCTCTCTGTGTTGAGGTAGGTGCAGCAGAAACACCACTGGAGCAATCAGGGGTAGGGGTCTCCAACACTGGCTGTGTGAATTCACCCTGTCTGGTGGAAGCAGCCTGGGGACTGATTTTCTGCTAGGCTCTCCTAGGGCTGTGTTTCTTTACTGTGAGTCTCACTTGAAAAATGTGTGCCTCTTGATCTCTGCTATCAGTAGAGGTTTGGCCATATCTCTCCTGAGCATCTCTATGCCCTCTTGCTCTATCAGCTTATCCCTCAGACTTGCAGTGCCTCTGAGGGAAGGGACAGCACTGCCATTTTCACTGCTTCATAAACATGAAGTGACTTAGCTCAAGTACATGTGAGAAATCTCAAGACAGGGCAGAAATTTGAACCAAAGCTTCCAAATGTGAAGCCTGGAGCTTACATTGCTCAGTTGCCTGTTTTCTTCATCCATTGTGGAAAGCTCCATGGAACAGAGACTCAGCACTTAGGTTGTGCTCCAACATTTCCTTTGGCAGCCATAGGTTTGCCAGGAGAGGACGCTGAGAAAGAGTTTCTAGCACAAAGCACCCTTCTGGTAGGTAGCACTCCTGAGGCAGGTCAAAGGAGCAGCTGTCCTCAGCCCTCCAGAGCCGCTGCTGACAGTGGCAGTATTTACCATGCCTGGATGACCTTCCTGGCCACCTTGAGGAGGTGTCTGCCTGGTAGCAGTGTCCTGGTCTCACCTGCACAGTGTGCTGGCATGGCCCCTCTGTGGGCAGCCCCCAGGACATGGCCTGAGGCTATGTTTTGCCCAGGATGACGTGCTCAGGACCGAGTGTCCCTGCCAAATACACCCAGCTGGGGCAGCTTCTCCTCATAGGATGGTGATCTTGGGGAGAAAGAGGAGCCAGGAGGTGGGTGGGATAATGTCTCAGGGGTGCTGCATCCCAGTTCCATGCACAAGAATCCTATGTTTCTGTCCCTCAGGGCACTGCTGATGCCACTGCAGAGCCTGCCATGCGCAGAGGTGAGTGCCAGGCTGGTGGGAAGGCAGGGTGTTTGTGGGGAAAAGAACGGGGCAGTGAGGAAAGTGGTGAGTGACTGGAGGCTGCCTTCTCTGCATGGCAGCCCCCAGTGCTGGGCAGGACAGGCTCCTGGCTGGGCTGGCTGTGGGGCAGCATAGAGGACCCCTATCACACTGAGTGGCTGATGTGGAACTGTCGGAATGTGGGGAGGTGATGAATACCCAGCAAGGTGAAGGAGGCTGTGTTGAACAATAAGATGATAGAGTTGCTGCTACCACCCTGCAGTCCCTTCCCATGTTCTCTTTTGGTGTTGTGGTTGCCAGGATAGCCAGCACAGGTAAACTTTGGGCAGGCACTTCTGCCTAGGATCAGGTAACTTGACTTGCCTCTCTTCTCCTTCCACAGCAGAGGAAGAGGAGTTCTGGCATGGTCCTCGCCAGCCTGGCCCCACTGCCACCTGGGATGCTGCTGCTCCAACACAGGTGCCAGCAGGTGTGTAAGTGTCCACTGCTCTGGCGGATTTCCCACCTCTCTTTGCCTGGTACTGCAGCGAAATTATGCCCACATGCCTCCCTTGACTTCCCAAAGAAAAGTCCCTGTCCTGCCACTCTCGTCCCAGCCTGGGCCCAGCTGCTTCCAGCAGGGAAACCTGGCCAGCCGTGGGGAGTCACAAGAGCGAACCTGTATGGGGAACAAAGTGCTCGTATCTCTTGAGTCCTTCCCTGCCTGCAGCTCCCTTACCTCGCAGCAGTGGCTGCCGAGCGAGGGGAATCACGCACCCGCTCCGGTGGCTTTGGCCCCGTGCCCCTCCCGTGGCGTGAGCTGACTCATCGCGAAGGGGGAGCGCAGGGGGAGGCATGTGGCTCCCGGGCCGGCTTGTTTACAGCGCCGGAAACAAGGGTACTGTTGTTCCAGGGTTGCTTAAGTGTCTGGGAGTGTGGCCCCTGCCCTGCGCCGGGGGCTGGAGCACCTTGGGGAGCAGGCCTGGCGTAGGCACCTTGCTGAGGAATGCGTCTTCCTCAATAGCCTTTTGTTTGGGGTTGGGCTGACCCTCCTACTCCCCCGGCGGGCTCTGTGCCGAAGGGCGTGTGGTGCCTCGCTGCCCCTTCACTGCTGCGTGTGCTCAACGTAGCAGGGTGGTGCGGGGCGGGGGGACCCTGCTGTCACCCCAAAAGGAACCCCATCACAGGTGTCAGGCTCTGCTGCCAGTTCTGTTTCAAGGCATGGGGCTGCAGTGCAGTTGAGCAATATAGGGCACTTAGGCATCCCAGCTCAGGCCAGAGGAGCCCGAGGAGATGGCAGGGTCTGCTGTGTCCTCCCTGCTGCCCCGTGGGTGCAGGCTGCCTGAAGAAGGAGAGGAGCAGGCTCAGCATCACTCTCCAAGAAGGGAAAAAGCAGCCTCCTGGTATGGTGCTGGGGACACAAAGCAGACACTAGATTTCATGCACCCTTTTGGTGCTGCTCCCAACCCTGTGCTCTCGCCTCGCAGGGATCAGTGGCTGTGCCTCCTCACCCCTTTCCTGCGGAGCTGGTGCTTGTGTTCTCACGCCAGAGGGATACAGCTGTTTGTGCCACCCTGGTTACACCTTGGACCCCAGCCGCCTCCACTGCATTGGTAGGTTGGCAATTGATGGTTAGACTGCTCTACCCTCCAGGCCTCAAGAGCCCATTCAGTCCTTCAAGCCATGGGGGGAAGGTCTTCTGGCAGCTCTGCTGAGGCCCCGGTGGGGCTTGCAGGGGGCCGCAGGCAGCTGCAGGTGGTGACTGCCAGTCTTCCTTCTCTGCCTGGCCATAGATGAAGATGAGTGTCTGAAAGACCCTTGTGCTGGAAAAGGTCGCTGCATCAATAGTATGGGCTCCTATTTCTGCCTCTGCTACTCTGGGTACACCCTGGCTGTCTCGGCAGGCAAGCAGAGCTGTGAGGGTAAGTAGTGTTCACCCAGTACAGGGCTGCCATCTCTCCAGGGCCTCCTTGTTCTCTCACCCTCATGCTCTCTCATGAACGTGCACATACACCTGCACTCATGTACACACATGCACACCTGCACACCCTCCCTTCCCACAGGCCTGCCCATGGACAGCTTGATCCATGGGGATCACTCTCTCCTGCTTGCTCAGGGATAGGACCTTGCCCATGATGATCTGGGCAGGAAGCTGTGATGCCAGCCCTGATCACTGCTTCATGGCAAGGGGGATGCTAGGGCAGATGGAGGATAGAGGAGAGACCCAGCACAGGTCCCTTGGGTAGAGCCAGCTACAGGTAGAGCAGGTCCTGTCCTGCACCCAACCTTCCTGACACTGGCGGGGGAAGACTCAGGACTGTCTCCCTGTGTGTTGGCAGACCGAGATGAATGTGAGCAGCCTTCTATCTGCCGAGGACAACGATGCATCAACACACCTGGCTCCTACCACTGCCAGTGCAAGGAGGGCTTTACCATGGGCCCCAGAGGACAGTGTGAAGGTGAAGCTTGCTGCTCCCGGTTTCCCTGCCTTTCCAACCCACCCTGTGCATGGCTGAACACCTCCTTTTCTCATCACTTCGTGTCTCTTCCTGTAAGGGAGGTAGGACACCCCCACATTTATCTGCCCTTTGCCCTCCCCAAGGACTGCCTGTTCTCTCCTTTGACTGGAGGAGGAACAGGCTTTCCTGGGCAGAGGGAATGGAGTTCTCCCAAGATTCTCTTCCACCTCTCCATGGATATCCCCAATGAGCAGCCCATTCCAGCTTCCCATTATGGGAGGACATGCCTATATATTTCCGTGCCACTTTGGCTCTGTCACAAAATTGTCATGCCAGCAGGTAGACTGCAAGGAGAGCAGGCTGCAGAGACTGGGCCACCCATCTCCACTGCATTCCATTTGCATGGCAAGACCTGAGCCCTTCAGAGCTTTCACCCTTGTAACCGTGTGATGTGCCTGATCAAAGATTCCCTTTTCTCAGTAGTTCATCCCCATCACAGAGTGGGAGGCTATTTCAGGAGGCAGTACAGGAAACAGAATGTTGCTTCCCCCACATGGCCTCCAGAAAGCACTTCCCTTAGGGACAACTGAGCTGGAGGTTGCATCCTAATCACAGTTATGAAACGGCCTGATGAGACAGGCCTGCACAGATGTTCTCTGATCCCCTTCTCTGCCCATGCACATTCCTGGCCTTGGCAATATCCTGTAGCAGTGAGTTTCGCTGCTGACTTATGTAAGCCCTCAGGTGTGGGTGTAGGATCCTGAGGGATAGGTGGGGCCATAAGAAGTTTTGTCTAAGCCCTGCAAACTCCTATCAATTCCTATTGGCTATCACTGTGCCCTGGAGGGAAACTGAGGATCCAGCTGGAAAGGATACATTGGAGACTACTGCACTGTTTACCTTTGGGAGCCTGAAAGAACTGTGTTTCTTGGCAGATGTCAACGAGTGCATGGATCCCAGCTCTTGCCCCAGTGGGAGGTGTGTCAATACACTAGGATCCTACAAGTGTGTCAGCTGTGGGGTTGGCTACCGGCCCAGGAATGGGAGATGTATTGGTGAGAAATTTGGGCTGTCTCTGGGCAGCACCCTTCCCCGCCACGCCAGCGCTCCCTGTAAGCCTCAAAAGGAGCAGAGGCACGGGCAGCATCCTTCCCCTGCAGGCAGCCAGCCTGTTTGGCCAGGGCATATTGCACTTGTAGCTTGTGTGGAGGGACTGCACTGAGCACCCTCCCATGCCATTTTGCCTTCTGCTGTATCACACAGATGTGGATGAATGTCTTGTGGAGGGGACTTGTGCTCATGGACTGTGTGTCAACCTGGATGGCTCCTTCCGCTGTTCCTGCTACCGGGGCTATGAGGTGGCACCTGATGGGAAGAGCTGCCAAGGTACTAGGGAGCCACAAGTCCAGACACTCTGAAGTGTCACACACTCCGTCCAGAGGTTTATCTAGGTTCTCCCTGAGCACTTGGCTCTGCCTGAGTCCTGACCAGCTTGCTGGCTGGTTCCCCCAGCACACGTGCCCCGGTCATGGTTGCTCTGCATTTTTTCCACTTACATCACTCTCTCTCATGTGTTTATGCAGACATCGATGAATGCACAGCCCAGGCTGCCTGTCCCTCCGGACTCTGCCTCAATACGGAGGGCTCCTATTCCTGCATGTCTTGTGACACCGGCTATGCTGTCTCCAGAGATGGCAGCATGTGTGAAGGTATCCCTTCCCCAGGAACAGAGGAACGGGTGCTGGAGGAAATGAGGGAAGAGTCATTGCCATAGCTAGGTTACTGGTGGGGCAGGAGGACTTCTTTAGCCTCAGGGTCCTTTTCCTGCTCTTTAGCTTCCTGTTCAGCAAAGAGCATGGAAAGCTGTGAGCAGATGTCACTTGGAGCAGCACGAAGGTGATTTTGGTCACACAGGAAGGGGGTGGGGGGAAGGACTCCTGAACTAATGATGATCTAGGAGATGCTGACAAAGGCCAGAGGAGTACAGGAGGCCTGGAAACAGGCAGAGTTGTGTGCTGTTTAGTTCAGAACTGTGTGCCTGGGAACACATACTTCAAAGGTAGATCTTCAACAGAAAGAGAAACCTTGGGGCCACAGCCCATGGGAGAGACCGTGGGCACCCAGGTTTCATTATTCTTCCCCAGCCCCTAATGCAACTTGGACATGTTTAAAAGGGAAAGCTCAGATCAAGGGCTCTGCTGTGCGAGGTATGCTGGCAGAGAGTTAACAGCAGCATCGGTTTGTGTTGGTTGCAGTGCTGAGACATGAGAGTGCTCACTCCCAGCTTTACAGCTCAACTGTCCCAGCACAAGCAGGAAAACTCCCTCTCTGATGGCTGACTGTGGGGCATATCCTGGGCTTCAGATAGCTTGATGCAAATTCCCTTTTTGGATCAAGGGAAGAGAAAGGGCAGAGCTTGCAAAGGTATTTGTTTAAAGAATGGCCACATGCTGAGAATTTATCTCTGGAGCACTGTAGAGCTCTGCAGTCTGCACGTAGCTGGCAAATGGAAGATTTTGCCTTTGATGTGACTCTTAGAAGGATCCCCCTGTATGGGGGCCTCTGGGGGGGAGGGAGGGAATTTCCTCCCTTAACTCTCCTCTGTTTTAATGTCTGAGAAAGCCAGTGTGAAATGAACTTATTTTCCATTTGATTTTTGGGTGTGATGGAAGAGTTGTGGTTTGATGCCTTACATCTGCCCTCCCCTTTTCCCAGGACTCCACATGAGCTGCCCCATCTCAGCTGCCTTGCTCCAGCCATTTCATGAGGGCATCTTATCAGGGTTCGATACTGTTTGGGTCACATTGACCTGATGGCAGGAGGGCATGTTCCTCCCTGCCTTGGCTGGCGGCCTTCTCTGTGGATTGAGGTTTCATATTTGAAAAATGATAAGGGTTTTGTGATAGCTTTTTTGTAAATAAACTAGGTTTTGGTTCCTCTCCAGAAGGATTCAATAATACTGCTACTTGCAACCCTTTGAGCTGAAAAGCTGGGAATCCTGCCCTGAGGCTGTAGGGAGTGATGCTCTTTGTGCCTGTGGCATGCTTAGTGCTCTGCAAAGGGGAAGATGTTCCTTCCTACCCTCAGAAGCTGCCAGTCTCAGGGCTTTACCTCCTGTCAGTGCAGTGATCTCCAGTGCTTGCCCCTACCTCAAGGGCTGCAGGCAATCTGCTGGCAACTAGTGTGATTCCCTAGTGTGAGGGAAGGTATCCCTCTCTCCTCTGCTGTGAGCAAAATCCTCTGAGTGCCAGCAGATTCTGGCCCAGGCCTGGGAGAGCTGGGTGAGAGAGGGTTTGTGGAGAGCTCTGCAGTTGGGTAAGAATTGTTGTAGGCCCTTGGAGAGCTCTTCCACAAGAAGGACATTGTAGGCAAGTCAGGCAAATGGGAAGGCAGAGCCTCAGAAGGTAGGGCTGGTGCTGTGTTGCTTTCCTGATGATTGTTCTTGTGCAGTTGGCTGAAGAGAGGATTTGTCAGCAACTGTGACTCTGCACTGACCTCTTGGTGGTTGTCATACCGAAAGCAGAGTTCTGCTGGAGATGGACACTAGGGTTCACAGTATCCCTGTGCTCACAGAATCACAGAATGTCTGAAGTTGGAGGGGATCTCTGGAGGTCATCTCATCCACCCCACTCAAGCAGAGCCACCAAGACTTGTCTGCCCAGGACTACATCCAGATAGTTTTTCAGTATCTCCAAGAAGGGAGACTCCACAGTGTCTTTGGGCAACCTAGGCCAGTGTTCTGCCACTGTCACAGTAAGAGAGTGTTTAGGCAGGACCTCCTTTCAGTTTGTGCCCCTTGCCTCTGGTCCTGTCACTGGGCACCACTGACTTGGTGCTGGGATAGGGTTTTTCTGGTCCCTGTGATGGAAGGGAGTGAAGAGTCTGGGCTGAATCTGCACACCCTGGTAACAAGGAGTCTCTGCCCTCTTCTTACTGTGACAGGATGGTCTGGGAGGGCAGCTCAAACCCACTTTGCAGGCCAACAGCTGGGTGATGCTTCTCTGGATGGGGATGTTTCCCAGTGGTGGCAAGAGCTGGGGCCTCACTTTGTGCTATGCCCTTCCTCTTGGCAGATGTGGACGAGTGTGAGGACCCTGCTGTTCAGTGCCTGGGGGGAGAGTGCAGAAACACACCAGGCTCCTATGATTGCCACTGCCAGACTGGCTTTGAGCTCATCAATGGCACCATGTGTCAAGGTACGAACCCAATCCCTGCAGCCCTCTGGGTCCAGTACATACTCGATCCTCTTCTTTGTCAGCAGGGAGGATGCCAGTTCCAAGGCAAGTGATGCCATCATGCATGGCACATCCATAAGGATGTAGTCACATTCAGGCTCACCATGGAAAGGGACGATCTCTATGACGAGAAAAACAGGGGCCAGGAGCCTTTTGAGGGCTGCCTGTAAGAGACTGGAAACAGGGAATCCATGCGGCTTTGGTGAAGGATGTACCCCAGGGCTGGGTGCATGGTCCTGATTCTGCTCCCTTTGCAGATGTGAATGAATGCCTGAACAGTGAGATCTGTAGTCCCAATGGCGAGTGTCTCAACAGTCATGGATCCTACTTCTGCATTTGTGCTCCCGGCTTCTCAAATGTGGCTGGCGGAGTCAGCTGCCAAGGTGAGTTGGAGGGTGTCAGGGACAGACCTTAGGTCCTGCCCTCTGCTTCCTGCCCTGCTGTGAGATCCAGGTTGATGTTTTTGTCTTGATTTCACAGATGTGGATGAATGTGCAGACAAGTCCCGGTGCTCACAAGGCCAATGTCTGAACACAGAAGGCTCCTACAGGTGTCTGTGTGAAAATGGATTCAAACACTCCCAGGAGACTGATGATTGCGTGGGTGAGAGCTCATTGCTGGGGAGATCAGCCTCCCCAAATCTGAGGGGACAAATGAAGCCAGTGCAGAGGGGAGGGCAGTTCTGCTCCCAGCACTCAAAGTTGCTGGTGACTTGTAAGGTGGACTAGCACTGGTTCAAGGCCTCTGGCCAACTGAAGTGGTTGGCTGCTTTGAACAAGCAGGGTCGCCATCTGACCATCGTCATCCTCTTGCTCTCCTCCCTGCAGATGTGGATGAGTGTAAAGAATATGGGGATGCCATTTGTGGCACATGGCGGTGCCAGAACAGCCTGGGCTCCTACCGTTGTATCATGGGCTGCCAGCCTGGCTTCCACTGGACCCCCTTGGGTGACTGTATTGGTGAGTACAGCCCTGGGTCTCCCTGTCCCTCTCCCTGGCAGGAACAGGGTGGCTGTGGGACATCTCTGCCAGAGTTGGGGTGGGGGGAGGAGGAGGAGGAGAAGGAGGAGGAGAAGGAGGAGGAGGAAATGTGTGGCTGGTGGAGAGGCAGATAATGCTGAGAGTTTGTTTTCTTGGCTGCTCTGCCTGCTTGTGTCTAGACTTCTCTCTTCCTGGCATCTGGAACAGACACCACATTGTGCTGCTTTCCGCTTGGGGAGAGTCCTGGGCAGGTTACAGCCATTCCAGGCTTGGGGCTGGACCACAGCTCCCTGTAAGCTGTGCTTGATGGGGCCAGTGCCAGTCCCCTGCCTGGCAGGCCTGGGTGAGGGGAAAGGCTGCTGGTACCAGTGCATGCTAGGCTGGGGAGTCTGGGTTTGAAGCTCAGGCTCCAGCAAAGAGGAAAGACCAAGGGGGTTTTTGCAGTTTTTCAAGCTCCCCCCAGCTCAGGGAAGGTTGCAGCAGGGAGGAGCTGCTGCCAGCTTGGGCTCTGGGCTGCACTAAGATTTGGCCTTAGCATGTGGAGCTGCTCCTGGCCTTGGGGACCATGGGCTGTGGACACATAGCTGCTCTGACTGCTCCAAGAAAACTTCCATGCAGCAGTTGGAGGGGAACAGGATGCAGACAGCAGGACTGTAAACTTGCCCTCTGTAAGCAGAGAACCCAGCTGTGATTGTCCAACCCCATAGCACAATAGCACTTGGAGAAGGACCAGGTCAAGAAGAATGGAGCATGAGGGTATCATCCTACATATGTCTGCACTTGCCCCACACACTTCAGTTGCATGCTTGTATCTCTTGCTGATATGAGCCTGTAGGCACTGTGTCCCTTTACACCTCTGCAGGAAACTGCTACCCTCAGTCACCCCTGCCAGTCACCTCCCATGCTTCCCATCAATTTCCCATTCCTGCCCTGCCCCTATTGCTCTATTCACATGGCCTCCTTGTGGCTCTCAGTGTTGCAGGAAGCTTTTCTTAACATGCACACTCATAGCAAGGTGAGTGAGTGGAGCAGCCAGACCCAGTCCCTCACATCAAGGGAATGCCTGCACCAGCCCCAGATCTTGGGGCTGGAGCAAAAGGACATGAGTAGGGATGTCCATTGGGAGAAGTGGGGTCTAGGACAATTCCTGTTCTTGGCTTTGCTGCAGACATTGATGAATGTGCCAACGAGACGTTGTGTGGGAGCCACGGCTTCTGCGAGAACTCAGATGGCTCCTTCCGCTGTCTCTGTGACCGTGGCTATGAGAGCTCACCCTCCGGGCACTACTGTATCGGTGAGTCTGCCAGGACCACTCTGCCAGTAAGTAATGGAGAGCCACTGGCAGATGCCAGGCTGGCATCCCTGCTGTGTGATGTCTCCCAGACCACAGACAGGGACTGCACTCACACACACGTGAACGGGGCAGCTCATGGAGGCAAAACCCCTCCCCTTATCACAGCAGATCTTTGGGATTGCAAAGGACCAGGCTCTGAAAAAGTGTTTCCCAGTGAATATGGAGCCCTTTTCTGTCCAGGTGGAAAGGAGGGATCCTTGGGGGATGGAGGCACTGAAGGTGCTAGAGAAGTACTTTAATGGGTGCCTGTAGAGAACAGTCAGGGTATATTATAAGAACATTTTCACCATGAAGACAGGCAGGCAGTAGAACAGTTGCCTATGATGGCTGTGCAGTTCCATCCTTGGAGATTTTATAGACCCAACAAGAAAAGGCTCTGAGCAGCCTGGTGGGATACTATAACTGACCCTGCTTTGAGCAGGGGGTTGGACTGGAGACCTCCAAACCTAGATGATTCTGTGAGCAGCAATGCATTGGATTTCAGTAAGCTGGAGTTCAGGCTCTGAATCTAAGAGCAAGGCGTGAGGCTCCTGCCAACTTGTGTTGAGCCACAGTCTGAACACAGTTCTCAGTTCATCCCTAGCAGCTTTCGTCTCCCTATTGCAGGGTAGCCTCATGATGCAGACTATGCACAGGCTGCCCATGCAGAGGCAGGGCTCCTGCTGCCCACTGCTGCCCCTTGCTTTGCAGATGTGAATGAGTGTGAACTGATGGTCGCTGTGTGCGGAACTGCGCTTTGCGAGAATGTGGAGGGATCCTTCCTGTGCCTCTGCTCCAGTGACCATGAGGAGTACGACACAGAGGCAGGGCAGTGCAAGCCCCGAGCTGCCATGGGTGAGTAGGCAACTAGGCTAAAGCATGGGTGGCAGCTAGAACAGGAGCATGGTGGCCCTGGCTGGGGTGAGATAAAGATAAGGGGCTGACAGGGCTGTACAGATATGGGACAAGTTTTTGTCTGGGGAGAGCTCAGAAGCCTGAAAGTGAGGATCTGGGAAGGCCACACTGCTGGTGATGGGTGTGCTCTGGGACCTCCTAGGTATGGGATGCTGCGTTGGGGTGCCAAGGACCCCATCCCGTCCCTGCTCTGCTGTCTTCTAGAGGACTCCGACACACAGACAGCCCACCTCTCTGACAGCGCAGAGCGCAAGCAGTGTTACTACCACATCAGTGACGTTCGCCTGTGTGACAGCGTCCTGGCCAAGAACATCACCAAGGAGGAGTGCTGCTGTACTGTGGGAGCAGCCTGGGGTGACAACTGTGAGACTTACCCCTGCCCCATCCCAGGCACAGGTAGGACTGTGGCCCCACCACACCAGGCAGGACTAGTGCTCTGCTTGCCAGCTTCACCTTGATTGCACTAACGAGCTGGTTCTTTTCTTTCCATCTCCTCTTGGCGTCTCTACATTGGTCAGTGGAGTACCAAGAGATCTGCCCTCTTGGGAAGGGTTATATTCCCCAGGAAGATCTGCTCTCAGGAAAAGTCTCTTTCACAGGTACTAGCACCATTTTTTTTCATTTCTTCCAGGGGGAAGAGGGAGGGCACTTTGTAAAGCCCTGCATGAAAATGCATCGACAGAACTATCTCCCCAGGCCTGTCATGGGGGCTGCTAACATCCTGCTGCTGTTTTCCTCATTCCAGAGAAATCCCAGATTGCCAGTATCATTGGGCTGGAAGTGCCCCTCCTGCCAGTTCTGCCTCGTTGCTGGCAGTGATTCTTTCTTGGTGCAAATCTCTCATTATGAACCAGGGAAAGGGACCATTAAGACACAGTTACTGATCAGATCTCCCAGTGGCCAGCTCAGTCATTGGCACTTCACCTCCATGGAGGTTGTGTTCTTGAGACACACATGAATTTCCTATTTGTGAAAGTGTCCTTTTCTACACCATCCCTCCTCCTGCTCTGCATAGGGAATGCTTCTCCCTCTGTTCCCAAGCATGGGGACTGTGGGAGTGGTGGGGGGCTCACTTGGGGACCTGTCATTGATCCAGGCAAGGTGCTGTGATGGCTTTCTGCAGGTATAGCACCCAGCCCACCTTGCTTCCATGGCTTTGCTTCCTGAGGCACTTGCTCTCCCTCCATCCCTCTTTCAGACATGGATGAGTGTGAGATATTTGGTTCTGAGTTCTGCCGCAATGGACAGTGTCTGAACACGGTGCCGGGCTACAAGTGCTTCTGCCGTACAGGATACTTTTATGACTCCAGCAGGCTTGAGTGTGTTGGTAAGATGGCCTCAAAGAGCAGTGGGCACCCCACTGTGCACGAAGGGACAGCTGTTCTGCTGCACCCTGACTTGTCCCTGCTGGGCCAGGTCTAGATAACAGGCTTCCTGGGACCCTCCTGGGGAACAAGAGAGGAGGGCCTGAGGTCCCTGTTTGGGCAGGGAAAGGGTCACATTGCTCACATCTGCCAGCCTGAAACCTTGCTCTGTCCTTGTGTATGGGCAGATCAGGATGAGTGTCAGAATGAAGTGTACTGCATCAACGGCGAGTGTCTGAACACAGAAGGCTCCTACCACTGCTTCTGCAGCCACCCTCTCGTGCTGGATGCCACTGGCAATCGGTGTGTGAATTTCTCCAGCAGGGCAGGTGAGCCTGATCCCTCACCGCAGCACACCTTTGCCCTACACATCCTGCCCCATGGCTGGGTCCTCCAAGAGGGAGAAGTGGGTAGGGATGTGGTGTCTGGCTGAGGTGTGTCAGGACCAACGCAGGGTGCAGCCAGGGCGGGAAGGGGGAAAGAGCTGGGGCACATGGTCATCCCTCTTGGGACAAGATGGACAGGCACTCTTCAGGATGATTTCCATGGCATCCTTTGCTTGTGTCACTCACAGATGCCTTGGAGGAGTATGAAATCCACCTGGACGTCTGCTGGCAGACCGTTGCTGACTACATCTGCCAAGACCTGCTGCATGGCCAGCAGACCACGTACACCGAGTGCTGCTGCCGGCTCGGCGAAGCCTGGGGCCAGAACTGTGCACTTTGTCCCCACAGGTCCTCCGGTAAGTGAGGTGGCATGGGCAAGCATCTCCCAGCAGAGGTGGGAATGGGCTGGGCTGCCACTTATGCTGTGCAGGTCTGCTGCATAAGGTCTCTGCATTGCTGGAACCAGGCCAAGGAATAGGTAACTCCCCCATACACTTCTCCAGGGCTGAACTGCATCAGTGGGTAGAATGTACGTGAAATTGGTTTGCAGTGAGTCCAAGGTATTTGAGGGGAGAGTTGAACCTGTTGCTTCTGCACAGGTTAGGAGGTAGTGGCAGCTGGAGATGGGAGCACCCTGAACTGGGGTTCTTGCTGCTTAAGGAGCTCCCAGACAGGAGCTAGTCTTCTTGACAATCAACAAACTACAGAGCTACAGCTTTGGAGGGCACTGAATGCAGGCCCGGCTCACCTGACCCAGTGTGGATGCACACCCTCTGACCATATAGTGGACCTTGAGCCAGGCTGCACTCACTCTTCCTTTTCCTCACCACCTGCAGCTGATTTTGTTTTCCTGTGTAATGGCGCCAGTGAAGACAGTGAGAGGGGGGCTGAGCTCCGAGAAAGACCTAGGTATGAGTATGGACCAGGCTTGGAAGATCCCCACTATGGCCTTCCCAGCCCCTACTACAACTACCTGGAGTCTGAGTATGGAAACCCCGATGCTGGTTTCCCTCGGAGGGAACCCAGCAGTGAGTTTCGTGGCAGCCCTTTCTACCATGGCCCAGCACGGTCTCCACCCCGCTACCTGCCCAGCCAAGCTGGTGAGTATTGGAGACACAGAGAAGTGCCTTCCCACCCAGACTGTGTCCACTGGGACTGCCTGGCAGTTCCCACCCCGTCCGGGCTGCTCCTGGCTTGGAGCAAGCTCTGTTCCTGGCTGTTGTGAGTTAGGCCTGGCACCACCAGCACTGTCTTGCTGCACACCCGATATCCCCATGTGGCTGGGCTGAGGCTCACCCTGCTCTGACCCCACCTTGCCACCCCCCAGGCCTGTACGAGGGCTTCGAGGGTCTGCAGGCGGAGGAGTGTGGGATCCTCAACGGCTGCGAGAACGGGCGCTGCGTGCGCGTCCCGGAGGGATACACCTGCGACTGCTTCGACGGCTTCCAGCTGGACATGACCCGCATGGCCTGCGTGGGTGAGTGAGGCCCCGCGTCCCCTGGCCGCGGCTGCTCCCTGCCGGTGCCAGCCGGGACGGCAGCAGGAGCAGTCCCGCTCTCCTTCCGATTCCTTCCCATACGGCTGGGAGGGCTCTCGTGGAGGTTCAGCTGGCCGCTTTCTGCTGGCAGCTAGGTAAGAGCAGCTCTGGACATCACCGAGAGCGGCTGATGTCTCCTGTCTTCTCATATCACTCTTCTACATCACAGGCCATTGTTACCATGAGTAATGTCCTCCACATTCACCAGTGCCCTGGTGAAATTACTCACTTTCCACCCTGTCTTGTGAGACATGGTTTTTAAATCTTTTCTCTGCATTTCCTCTACATCCCTATGCCATGTCTCCGTCCTTTTCGCATTATATCTCTCCAAGCCAGCTGAGACCTCAGGCACTCAACAGAACAGGTGAAGACCCTCTTTTCCCTTAGGCACAGCATTTACTCTAACTCAGGGCATCCTTGTTTTACAATACAATGGTGCAGCTTCTCCATACAGAACCCATAGTCTCTACCATCCCAAATGCAACTGTGCAAAATGGCTGTCTGCATTTGTGCATTGTTTTCCCTTCATTGGCCATAGTGCTTTGCATTTGCCTTCAGTGAATTTTGTCTGGTTGACTTTGGAGCACTTCTCTATCAGAGTAAGTCTGAACCCTGCAAAGTGCTTGCAGTCTGGCATCACACACATACATTTTATAAGCATAGGGATTCTTCCTTTACCCACCCTAATGACAGCATTTGCATGGAGTAGGGTTAAGGACAGACCATTGCAGCCTGTGCATTAAAGGGCTTTTATTGTAAAGTCAGATATTGCTAATTGTCTTTGGAGTGCAGCTATGTGGTCCATTGTGCAATTGCCGCAGTTTAATCTAGAGGGTATTTTCTCAATCTGTTTGAGTGTGTCATGTGAGAGTGTGTTGAAATCCTCACTGTGGCCAAGGCACATCATATCCACCACTTCTCCCTTATCTGACAGGCCAGTTATCAGGTCAGGGAAGAGAACCAGATTGGCTTAACATAATCAGGCCTTAACTGATCTGCACTAGCTATTTAATGATCCTGTTATCCTTTAGAGGGTTATGACCTAATCACTCACAAACCTGAACTGCTTAGGGGTGAGCAGGCTGTTATTCTGGATATTCCCTTCTCTGTTTTTGTAGATGGTTACGAGATTTATCCTTTGTTGCTTCTCTGAGGCCTCCTTTATGCTCCCATCTCAGACAACTGTCAACTTTTCAGGGACTGCAGGCAGCATTAAGCATGTGAACTTGCATTGCTGCAAACTTTTATGGATGTAACTGCTTTATATCTGATTGTTGAACCTCTCCATCACAGTGTGGCCTTTCCCTCCCTGTGCTCCTGCACTCTTGTTTAAACACTTCAAACATGGTCTGTGCCCTGTCTGATCACTATGAGTGTTTTTATGATGGCTGGAACAAAGCCTGTGTTAGCTGCTCCAGCCAGCTTGACTGGCTTTTGTTTCCTCTCTTGATAAGAAGTAGACTGACATTCTCCATTGTTTCCTGCTAACATATTTATGGAGCTTTTGCTTGTTGCCTTTTCTATCCTGAGCTAACTGGCCCTCATTTTACATTGGAGCCTGGTTTTTTTCCTTTCAGTTCTGCTTGGTTCTTAGCCATTCCCATGTTTTTACCTTGCTGACTTCAGATCTTTCGAATACTCCTGCAGCTGCTGCAGCAGTTCCCCTCTCACTTCCCTATGGGAACAGCTTACCCATGCCCTGTTAGGTGGGCTGTGTGCCCCACCCCTGCCAAAGTGGGCAAACTCCAGGACTTGCTGGCACTACTCTGTTGCTTCTGGCTTTGGGTCTCTCTGGGCTGAAGTTTCTTTGTTTTATTTCTCCTCTCGAGCTGGTGGCCAGACCAGCCTGCCTGCTCTTTCACTTTCCCTTGCTTCTGAGGCTGCAAAGCACATCTCCCTCGATGTGCCTAACTTCTCCTTGGGCTTCCAAGCAAGCCATCCTCCTCATGGCAATGTCTGGTCCTGAGGTTTAGTGCAAGTCCACAGTGTCAGTTTAACAATTGGTTTGGCTGTGAAGACTACCTTGTTCCTCAAGCTCTCTCTTCTCATGTTTTCCCTCTCCTTCTTTCTCCTGTGAGTGCTGTACTTTCTTACCTCCCTGTAGCATCCCTCCCTGGGGTTGCACTTCTCTTTCTTTGTCAGATGGCCTCCTCCACCCATGCTAGAAATAACCCGAGGTCCCTGGGGTGGCAGAGCACTTTGGTCTTCCTGGAGTCCACTGGCTACTGCTGGGGCCTTTTCTCTCCCTTGGGTCACCAGCTGAACCCATCAGCTGCTCCCCACTCCCTCCTGATCTGTGGGGGTTGAGTCTGGAGTTTGTGGTCAGAGGGGTTGGACCTGCCTTGGTAGGTGAGGATTTGGGCTCTGGAGGTCCTGTGGGTGCAAACAACAGTTCTGGGGTAGTATGTGGGTGCAAACAACAATTCTGGGGTTGTACATGGGTGCTCTGTCCAGCTCATGGACCCACCACAAGATGGTGTTTCTCAGGCAGGGTGTTTGGGTGAGTACATTTAGCAGAGCTGACCTGTCACAGTAGGGCAGCTGCTGTAGGGCTCACATGCACACTCCAGCCTGACGAACTGGCCAGCTGAGCCCTTTGGCACAGTTTTCAGGTTAATAAAATAAGCCGTTGTTTGTGCAGCATGAAGTCCCTCTGTTTTGGTCCTGGAGATAATAATCAGCCTCTCAGGGCCACCATCACTTGCCTGGTCATCCTCATTGGATCAGAAAAGGGCATTTTCCAAGGGTAGAGGTGGACTTTTCCCCAGATCTCAGGCTATTTCAGCTTGTTAGCCAAAAGCTGCTAACCAGGGGGTGTCACCAGCTACAGAGCAAGGACGAGCATGCTTATCTGGTGTGCATGGGGTAGGGTTCAGTACTGTGCTGGTGGATACTGGGGATGCCACCCTTGGATACCACAGATGCTCTGCAGATATGCTGAGGGCATGGGAGGCTGGTGGGGTCACTGTGGACATCCTGGAGGTACTAATTGGGGGACAGGGCAGGCAGAACCCGTGTGGGAGGGCCAGGGGGGATGGCAGGGGCACAAGGAGATGGCTGTGGGCTGGGACTACTCACTGTGCCACCAGCTCAGCCCAATCCTTCTCCTTGCAGATATCAACGAGTGTGAGGAGGTGGGCAGCCCTGAGCCGCTGTGCCAAGGTGGCACCTGCGAGAACACAGAGGGCTCCTACCGCTGCCAGTGCTTGCCGGGCTACGTGGCCCTGGCCCGGTCACACCACTGCGTGCCCCAGACAGCCCAGAACCCAGCAGCCGCGTAGCTCTAGGAGAGCAGGGGTGAGGGTGCTCACCTGCGTGTGGCTCTGGGACATGGGAGCACAGAGAAAGGCCCCCCGGGGCTGTAGGGGCTTAGAGGCTCTTTGTTCCTTCCCCTTTGAAGTGCACAACTTCCCTACCACCTCTCTCTCCAGGTCAGGGCAGAGCTCCCAGCCTCCCCCCCACTCCTTGGCCCTGCCAGTCCCTGCTCTTCCTGCAGCAGAGCCCACCCCAGCCCTCAGCACCTGTCACATTGCCTTGTGTCATGGAGGCTCACAGGACATCTTCCCTTGCCATACAGCTCTGGCCTCTCCCCCTCACCCTGCCAAGAAAGGGGGCTCATCTCCCTGCCACTGCTGCACTGACCTAGTGACAAGCCTCACCCATACTGCGGGTGCTGGCCCCACTCCTTGTGAAGCATGCAGCCCCCAGGCCAGAGCTTTAAGATAGGGGTTCCACCCCAGCTTTCTAGAGCTGCTGCCTAACCTTGGGGTGTAGGAGAGAAGCCAGAGGGGCCCCAGGGTCTGCTCTCCCTGTGGTCTTCAGCCCCACACTTTGTGCCCTATGCTGGCTGGGCAGGGAGATGGGGAGCAGGTCCAGCTTCCTTTCTGTAAAGTTGTTGGTGATTATTTTTTTTTAACCGAGTCTGCTGGAAACTTCTCTCATGTTGTTAAATAAAACATTTATTTTGGGCCCCTGTGGCTCAAGACACTGTGGCCTGTCAAAACCGTGCTTGTCTTGCCTCTACCAAGGGCACAGTCATCCCACTTGCAAGCCAATTCTTAGCCCTCTCAGCTGACACATTGCTTCCTCCTGCTCCCAAGCCAGAGCAGAGAGCTTTGCCAGGCCAAATCCCCAGCCCAATTCCAGTGGCGGGAGCCAGCTCCAGTCCCTGCAGATAGCATGGGAGTTGTAGCTGCTCACATCCTGCCTTGTTCTCACACAAGGGGGGCTGCAGTTCCCTCATGAGAACGTGTAGTTACTGCAGTTGGTTAAGAGCTCTCTGGCAGCTCTGGGAGTTGTTTTTTGAGCCCCAGAATCCTCAGTATAAAGACCTTTACCTATGATGCAGCAAGCAAGGCTATGTTCTACACCACCATGTCTTCAGGGAGCCTTTGCACAATTTCAAGCCTGCACAGGAATAGCAAGGCAGGAACACAGACAGACATTGCCAACTAGTGCCAGCAAAGAGATGTTTGGCTGCTTCCAGGTCACCCACACTTAGGCCAGCATACCACCTCTATTTATGCCTTCAGGTAAGATGGCCAGCTGAACCCCAACTAGAAGATGCCCAGCCACTCTGCTTTTCCTCCTGCTCCTCTTCACTCATAGAATACAACACAAGCGGATTTTGTCCAGCCTTTATTAAAAGGAAAGTTATAAAAAGAGATTCAGGAGCTCGCAGCAGCTCCAAGTTAGTAGTAGTGCAAACCATTGGTTAGAGAAAGAATCATCCCTGCATAGAAATTGAATGCCATTTGGCTTTGCATCCTCAAAAAGGAAGTTTTCCCAGCTGGAGTCCTGCTGGCTTGAGCAGAGGCCCAGAACAGAGCAGGCTATCAGCTCAGGGAAAGACTCCTCTCCTTCCCTCTGCTTCAGCTGCATGAATAGCAAATGCAGGTCCCAGGGGCATCCCAATCACAACAGAGCAGGAGAAACACAGGAGGGTGGATGCAGCTGGCATTCCAGAAGAGGCACTGAAGGGTTACCAGGTAGCAGCTCAGACAACAGCCAGGTTCATCACTGAGAAATTCCTTTGTGAAGACATACAGCTCCATGTCTAACAGATAAAGTGCCTCCACAGAGCAGCTGGAGGATGATGCTCAGTCACTCCTGCAGCAGACACTGCTGCCCCTTGAACTGCTAGGAGAGCACCCCAGGGGTGTCACCTAAACGCAGTAAGAGCATTCTGCCCGTGGCTGATCTTGCAAGGAACAGTGCTGGCTGCTCAGAGGCTGCAGAGCTCTGAAGGAAGCAGTAAGAAATGCTTATTATATAAAAGAATTTGGCCTGTGTTGTTTCTGGTTTTCCCCTGCCCAAGCCCTACTCATGGCAGGGCTCCTCAGCTGGTAATCTGCACTGGTATCTTCCAGCAGAACAACATCTGGTCCTGGTCATCTACCAGCTCCCACTTCACAACCAGTTTAATCTGAAAGAGAGAGGAGCAGAGAAAGGTAAGAACACTCAGGAAATCTTAAGGCAAGGGTATGGGGAGAAAAGTTATCACTTGTATGGAACAAGGAGGTCCTGGGAGCTCTGCACAAAGAGAACAGAGCTGGGGCATTGCCCTTGTGTGCAGTAGGTGGCCACGCTCATGCACCGATTCCTGGAGTACCATCTGTGAATGGAGGGCTCAGCTGCATGACACAGGAGATCTCCACACACTGCACTCAAGATTCCCACTCTCAGAGAAAGTAGAGTGGAAACACCTTGCAGCATCCCCAGCTGAAATGCACTCCAGAGTTGTGCACCCCCAGTCTACTAGCATGCAGCAGGCTCTGGTGGGAGGCACAGCACAGGAAGATACTGGAGCAGCTGAAGCCACTTCTCAGTAGCTGGAGCTAGGCTGCTTCCTTCGCTAGGTCTGTCCCAAAGTGGGAACTTGAAACTAGAGTCATATAACAGAAGGAACACCAGACTGCCTATGGAGTCTGCTCTCTCTCACCAGAACAGAACAAGGTGTCTTCCCTTAAAGGCAGGTGGTGAGACTACGCCAGTATAGGCAGTAGCTGAGGAGCTGACCAGCTGCCTGCATACTTACACTGGGGTACTCGTTCTTCACAGGGAGTTTATTCAGGTAGCTGTAGGAATGACCCTTCTGAATGGGGCACTGGATCCCGGACTTGCATCCATCAGGCTCAGGAATAGGGAAGGGTATGTCCACCTTCAGCATCTCCCCGTATACCCTTGCTTTACTGCCCTGGCTCTCGATCTCTGCAAAACACGGAGAATGCACGTATACCTCACACCCTGCCCTTCAGGTATCCCAGAGGCTGCAAGAACACAAGTAAGGGACACCCCTCCTCCCACCCAGATCCTTCTCCAGCCGCCCGTCTCCCCTCCCAGCAGTGGGACACACAGGAGACCACCTGCCCCTGCCCACTCCCGCTGGGGATGTTCTACTTACTGCTGGCGAAGGTGACGTTGATGCTATAGGATGTCCCCTTGTGGAGCAGGCAGGGCTGAGTGGGACAGGGGCTCACGTTCACCTCCTGGATGCTGCCGTCTACGGAACCTGCAAGGAAGAGTCGGGATTACCGGGCTGTCTCCGCCTGCTGCCGCACTCCTCCCGCTGCCCCGAAGCCGCGGGCCGGAGCCACTCACCGCAGTCAACGAAGCGGAGGGGCTCGGCCAGGGCGGTGGCGGCGGCACCCAGCGCCAGGAGCAGGGCGAGCGGGGACGGCACCATGGCGGCGGCGGCAGCGGGCACGGCGGCGGCAGCGGCGGCTCCGCNGGGCCGCAGCCACCGCGAGCTCCCGGGGGTGGGCGGGGGGAGGGACCGGGAGGGACCGCCCGCCCCCGCCGCCCTGGCCGAGGGCAAGGCTGCAGCCGGGAAAGGGCGGTGGGAGCACCGCCGTGACAGGGGACGGCAGGACAGCCCGGGAGTGGTGCTGTGCTGGAACTACAGCCCTTGGACAGAGCTAGACAGCCAGCCAGACACCGTCTCCAAAAGCGCTGGCATTGGATATCCCCATTCCTGGGCTGTCCTGGGACAGTCAGCGTCAAAGGCAGCAGCCGGAGGACCGGCTCAGATACAGGCAGTGCCATGGGCCGGGAAGCACTTTTACTGCCCCAACTGAAAGGGGAAAAGACTTAAAATAAAGCCCACAAAGCTGCTGTAGATTAGTCCGTGGCCTTGTTCATGCATATCCCATACCTCGTGTTCTGCATGTTGAAAGCTGTTTGCGTAACCTGAGTGCCAAGAGTTACATCTGATGAGTACCTAGCGTGGCTGCCACCTTTCACAGAGCACGCACACGTCAGTCCCGTTTCTCAAACTCGTGAATTACCAGAGACTCCCTGCTTTGTGCTGTGGATGCCAAGAAAAACCAGACAATGCTTCAGAAAGCATTTAACCCAAGCTAAAGTTTACAACTTTTCACCAATTTCACATGGCAGCAAATTTTAGCCTTTCTGGGATCATGTCAGAACACAGTAGAGAAGCATGAGGGTGCTGACTTGGTAGGAACACATCAGAGCTGACACTGTGTCCCCGCTTCAGACTTCTGTCCTAGTGAGGTGTCTGCCTGCTCAGCTGCAGCTGCACAGCCAAGTGACTCAGAGGTGTCAGCCCACACTTTGTTCAGGCCCTCTGCAAAGGGTGGCCCATCAGAAAGGGATGTGGGGCTTTTTAAAGTTGGGGGTTGTTTTAAGATTTCAAATAAGCATTCCGTTTCCAGAGGCATGCATACCTGGGTGCTTACAGCAGCCCTATGAAAAAAGCCCCACCCTCAAAAAACCCCTGCTAAGACTGAGCCATGTATTTAAGCCCACCTAGCACACTTTATAACTGACCCAGATAAAGGCTTTTCCTTGCGCATAGGGAAGCATGCCCTTCAAAAGGCTTTCCTTATCCCCATCCTTCAAGTCTTACAGATGGTAAACAAAGCTGCCTATCTGACTGCTGGTAACAGAACTGCAGTCAGGTCAGAGCAACACCAAAAAGTGCCGTCACACATTCATAGGATAAGCAGTGCTTGGAATTTGCTTGGGAGCAAATTCCACAGTCCATTAAATCAGGATGCTTTCCTGTGAAAACACTCACCACGTATCTTTTCTTCACAGATGCTTTTACACAGTGGCAGTGACTACATAAGTCAACGCATATTTCATTCACAGTCTTTGAACTAAAAATCATTTAATCTGGGATCAAAATTAACATGTCTATTTCCCCTCCCTCCACCCCAAACTGGAGTAATAAAAAGCCTAATAAGTGTAAGTCTGTAAATCTATAGCCAAGGCCTTTACAGAAGAAAGAAGCGGAAACCTTCTGCCCAAGGTTTTTAGCTGATATCATACATTGCCATGGTGTCTCAGTTTTGCAATAACATTACTAAAGCTTAAATTCCCCAGGGCAGCACAAACATCTTGGGCCAAACAGACCTTGCTTTTAGGCACATGCCCCCTATGACATCTGATAACAGGCATAAGCCTCCAGGTCCCCTTGGAACCAAACATTGCTTAAGAAAGATTCAAATCGACTTTAGGCTGGTCTCGTTATTTTGCAGACGGAGGTCCTTTCAGATTACCAGCATCACAGGGAGCTTATCCTGCAAAAACACCAGGGGAAAAGGCTAAGAAGCTGGCAGAGAAATTCTTTCCAGCAAGACTGATACTCGAGTTCTTCATTTTTGTAGTTTAACCAACTCTATTACATGAGAAAAAAGCATGAGGTTCCACTTTATCAGCTATCTACAGCTGATTAATCCAAATCCCTCTAACAGCACTGCACTTGCAGCTCAGTAAACAGATGCGCTTGCAGGCACTACAGCGTCAGTGAATACAGCAGGCAGGTGCTCAAGAAAATCCACATACAGAGACTAATCAATTTAACTGTTCTTTCAGCCAGAACATGCTCCTTTTGCTACAGATCGTCAGAATTCACATTTAAATTCATCATGTTCACTCTTGCATTCAACACCACGCCAGAGGTTTTATTATCACCAGTTTCTGAAGCACTGAAACAAGTTTAGTTTCCCTTCAAAATAGATACAAGGTGATTTTAGCATCACATTGCAGAGGAGAAAATAGGAAAATATCTAGAGAATTCAACTCTCAGACAAATCTCTTCAATACAGTGTGCTTAAAGAGAGCTTAATGAACTCCCCAAACCAAGACACCACAATCCAGAATAATAACAGGAAATCAAAATACAAACTTAAAACCAGCTTATGTCCAGCTATCAGGAATGACCAACAAAATCAGAGCCCAGGAAGGAAGAAAAACTAGACTGTAACTCCATGAATAAAAAAGCAACCAACCATCCCTGTACCACACAGCTGACTGAAGGAGAAAATGGCCATTTTGATAAGAGATTATAAGAGATGATGGTAAGAGATGCAAGGGAGTAGCTGTTCTCCTTAGATACACCCACCTCCCCCTTGTCACACCAAAAACTTGCCCCCAGCACCTGAGTCCTCAGCACAGCAGATTATTAATTATATTAACTGAGTGACACTAGCTGGCCATTTTTCTCATTCTTTCAGTCTGCAGTAATCATCTCAGCAATGTCCCAAAGACCCTTGAAGCTACTTGCCATACTTCTGTCACTTAACACTAGTAAAAATAAAGTCAACTACAAAGTAAATGTCTGTTTTTTGGGGCTACATCCATTTTCCAAAAGGTGTTCACAGTGAATACAGCCACAACATGGAGAAATGCAGTAAGATCAATCTAATACACCCTACAGGAGTGAGAAAGCCAATGCAATATGGAAAGAAATCAGGCATGATCCCTCCTCTCCTCTTCTCCCAGAGGTTTTCATTCCCTCCTCCAAAGTTGCCAGTTTTTGGGATGCCACTCTGATAATATTTGAGAAACACCCCAATATTTTTATTTAAACATTCAGTGTTCCCATATGCCTGAGAAGGATTCATCAACTACTGCAGGTACCTGCATTAGTATCACTACTGCCGGTACCCTGCCTGTGATACTCTCCGGGCTTTATCCTAGCATCATTAGAGCTAACCCAGGAGTAAGTAAAATTAAACAGATCAAACCAGTCTTTATTTGCATGCTCAGGGTGGAACAAATAAGTAAAAGCACGTGGTTACAGAAGCATCACCATGCTTGGAGCAAGCTGGTGAGAAAGCAAACTGTGACAAGGTCCTGAAGTCCCCCGATGGTAAATCACCCCCTCCTGCTGGGATGACAGGTTTTCTTCCACCAGTCTTCCACACAGTCACTGTATGACTTTCCACAGACCTGGCTAGAGCTGAGGAACAGGATTTCTCCGTCAGAAGCATACGAAGAAGAGACAGACTCTCAACCACGAGTGCATTCGTGATGGACCGGCCTGGCCACTGTCACGCGGCAGACGATCAGGAGGAGCTCAAACCACCGTGGCAGGGCAGCGTGCCCCGGGCCGTCTTAGGCGCCCCCCGGGAGTCGGGTGAGCCCTGCCGGGCCCGGGGCCTCCTCCCAGCCTTGCTGCGGTGGGAGGGAAGGGCGGTGTGCATGTGAAACAGAGCACAGTCGGCAGCGCCGGGTCCAGCGCTCGAACGAAGGAGGACTGGCCTCCACCGGGGTTTCCGAGCTGCGCCCCCACCTGATAAAGGAGAGCAAACCAGAAAAGCCAGGATCAGGGAAAAACCATAAAAATGTGCAGCCCTGGCTCCGTGTTTGCTCTTCTGCCTGCCCAACTCCCTTGCGGCGGCACCTCGATCCTTCTCTGGATTCTGCTCAGGATAAACAACCTCACGACTACTCCCGGGACAAGCATGCCCTGACACACAGCGCTCGCTGTTTATTACTCTTCATTGCTTAATGGCTGCGAACACCTCCAAGAGCGAACAGCAGTTTCGTGCGAAGTTCCAGCGCCTGTAAGGCGTTTACCGAGGCCGAGGCCAAGCACTGCCCGCGAAGGGCCACCGCCGCCCCGCTGACGCAGCACCCAGCGCCCGGTGTGGGCGCGGCCGCACTTCCGCCATGGCGGCGGGGCGGGGCTGGGCCGGCATGGCGGCGCCGGTGGCGCTGCGGCGGTGGTGGATGTTGGCGGTGGGCGGCCGGACGAGGTACCGTTCCCCTGGGCACTCGGCCCCTTGGACCCTTCCTCGGGGGCACAGAATGTCCCCGCTGCGCGGCAGGGGGTGGTGGTTGCAGGGGCCGGGCCCCCCCCCGCTCCGGCGGCACGGAGGCCTCTGAGGCGCCCCCTCTCCCTTCTCCCCGAGGCAGCCGGTGTCCCGCTTCGCCGTGCCCAGGCCGAGCGCTGCCCAGGCCGCCGGCCGGCTCTGCCCTGCGCTGGGCGTCGTCCGTCTCCGAGCCGGGCCCGACGGAGAGCGGCTCCAGCGAAGGACAGGTCTTCCTCAGCGAGAGCTGCGTGAAGGTGGGGACTCTGGGACGGGCTCGGGTGTCTCTGGGAGGGTTTCCACACTGCCTGCCCTGCCGTCACACCGGGGAGACGTTTGAGTGTTCACCAGTTTGTTCAGCAGGCATTTTAATCCTCTTCCTTTTATTTATTTGTAGAGGCTACTGGAGATCGCAGAAGGATCCGAGTTTCTCAGGCTGCAGGTGGAAGGAGGTGGCTGCTCTGGCTTCCAGTACAAGTTTTCCTTGGACACAGTTATCAATCCTGATGACAGGCAAGGACACAAGGGCGTTGTGATGGGCAGGTGTTATTACTGTTCTTTGCAAAAGTGGCAGGAGGGCTACGTGTGAGATTATGATATCTTCCATTGAAGGGAAGAAGCCTGTGAGATAAGGAGTGTGCTGAGGTTACACTTCTCTGTAAGGTCTTTGGCACAGTTAATGGTTAAATATGCTGCTTTTTTGCAGGGTATTTGAACAAGGTGGTGCCCGTGTGGTCGTGGATGTGGACAGCCTGGCCTTTGTGAAAGGTTCCATGGTGGACTTCAGCCAAGAGCTGATCCGAAGCTCCTTCCAGGTGGTGAGCAACCCCCAGGCAGAGAAGGGTTGCTCATGTGGGACTTCCTTCTCTGTCAAGTTCTGACTGGACTTGCCATGGATGGACACTGTTTGCAGACGCTTTTGGCCGTCTCCAGAAGGTTTATGTTTGTTCTTTTCCCTGCTGCTCCCTCTCATCTCCCTTACCCTGTGACACGGCTGTTAAACATTACTGCAGCTGTGTGTGTGTTTGCACTGAGCCTGTCTCCAAGCCTTGTTGGCCTTCCCTTCAGAAATGATGAAGTAACCATTGAGCACACACCCAGGAACATCTTCAGCACCTTGTGAACCACCAGCCAGGTGGCCTCTCCTGACTGTGGAACTACTTAACTGTCTCTGCAAGAGAAGGCTATATATGTGTGTATGTGTGTGTTTATTGAAAGTTCTTACTTATAAAAGTCTGTGAGATTGATTGATATTGCTTGTGCATTTTCATGTGGGTAGAATCTGGGTTCTTTCATACTAATGTTGCTTATTCCGTGTCTTCCAAGTGAATGGGACTTTGAGTCTTTTCTCACATGTACTTCCTTGGGTTACTGATCTCCCACTGCCCGGCTTACAGTGGGCTTTTCCAGATACTTTGCTCTGTTCTTGCTGAACAGGATTCTCTTGGTCCCAGGAACCTATGGTGGCTTTGCTGTAAATTCCTGGGATGATGGTTTTTATTTGTTCAGAGTAAGTGAAACAAAAAAAAAAACACCGAAAAAAAGAGATAAGAAGAATGAATAGTTTATGTCTTTTATATCTAATAAAAGAAAAAGCTTGTGCATATATATATAAAAGAAAATAATATAAAATAATAGCACCAGACCACAGCTCTCAATGGTCTGGTGCTATTTTAGGCTCTTCCTAAGCCTGACTTGGAAGTTTGGGTCATACTGCCTCTCAGGTTTCATAGTGTGGCTGCTGCCTGCTCTTGCCAGCAGGGAGGGAAGTTGAGGTGATACAGACAGAGCCAGCTCTGTCTGCCTAAGGGTTTGCAAGTCCTTTTGACTTAAAGTTGTCTGGGAAGCTTTTCCATAACTTGCTTTACCATTTAGTCTCTATCTGATGTGCCTGGTTTGATAAAAGACTGGAATAGCTCCATTCCTGTCTAAGACTCCCATGGAATGGGAGGTCTAGAAGTTTCCAGAATAACATTCTTTCAATTAGTCATTTTCTATAGTTTTTTATCTGCCACTAGATGTCTTTTAAGTCAGTGATTCACCTGCTTCTGGATGAAAGGAGAGATGGGGAAGCTATTTTTGTTCCCTCTTTTGTGTTTTATCTGATCATAATCAAATTGTTTAAGACTTGAGTCTTTCATGTGAGTGGGGGAGCACTGCATGACTTTGGTCTCAAGGGAATTGCCTGTGGCAAACCATGAGCTTTTCAAGACTCCATGCCACAGGCATTTTTTGTTAAGCTTCCTAAATGCCTTTTTAAACTATTCAGTAGTGCCTATGTTCAGCACTATTTTGCCTGTTTATTTGTAGTACTCAGAACTGATAGCCAGCTAGTTCTAGTTTCATCAGCAGATGTTACAGGAGCTTGTATGTGACTCTCTCTGACTTCGTGACATAGAGATGCACGTGGATAGGATGTGGAGCAGTGGCTCTTTCAGTTTAGCCCTTTGCATTTCCTGTAGTCAACAATGTCTGCCTAGTTATGTTGCTGTCAAAGAGAGCTGTCACGTTTTGTAGAAGGGAGTAAAAGGATATGGTTAGAAGACTTGCCTAAACCCCTGCAAGGTGTTTTAACCCTACTCTTATGCTCCCTGATCTTGAAGGTGATGTCAGCCAGAACTGCCTTTGAAAAGTGTAAGATCTTAAAGCTTGTATAGGTAAAATACATTAGATAAACTCAGTTTCTTTCCAATGGCATTCCTGTAAGTTGGCCAGAGGAGTTCCTTTCTGAACCAAGAAGATCCATTCTTGATCCATTTCACACAGACTGACCTAGGTCAAGTATCTTTTGGGATCTTTTATGGGAAATAAAAGTGCAGCAGTAGTGCCGGAGAGGTAGCAAACCAGCAGCTAGCAAGGCTTTTTTTTCCCTGGACTAAAGCCAGCCTTCAGCCCCTGTCAACATGCAGGCTTCATCTTGGATTACTGTTCTTGCTAAATGTAAATGTGCCATGTCTGTTCAACCTAGCCAGGTTCCACTTGCCCACACTTGCTCTACACCGGTGCAGTAGCTGGAGCAAGTGCTGTCCACGTGGAGTACCACCCCTTTCAGAGTCTGCCTCTCCCTCAAAGGGACTATCCTGCAGAGGATAAGGCTTTGGTGCCCAGCAGTGTCACTTGCAGCGCTGCTGTGAACCTCTCACGTGTGATTTGCTCTGCCCGCGGTTCTGGCAGTACTGCTCTGACTGCACTAGGTGGACCCCTTACTCCTTGGGACTCACTGCACCGGACATACACAGGCATTCTGGGATGAGGCTGGATCTGCTCCATACAGGACCTAAGCAAGAGCAAAAGTTTCTTTGCAGCTGTTTTGGAGGCATGCTGGTATTGCTGCAGTGTGGTCTTTAGATCAGAGAAACTGCTAGGAGCTGGAGAGATTCCAGCCCATACATCGTGTTGCTCTTGGCTTCCTAGTTCTGCTTCTTGGGAGAATGTGCATCCTATTGGTCCAAGCTACTAGTTTTCCAGTTCCCATTAGGGAATTGGTGCAAAGGGCAGTTTGTCCCGGCTCTTTAGAAGTCTGTCAGTACATCAGAACTTCTGTCAATGTTAGGAAGTCAGCAAAGGGGCTCTTGTTGACAGAGGGATACACAAAGGTGATCTTGGTGTATTTTGGCTATATAGGCTGAAAAGGCTAGATCTTGATTCCTGCTGAAAAAGCCTAACCCATAAAGGTTTTTGCACTGAATAGGTGACAAAGATGGCACCACACTGTAGCCTGTGGGGCAAGACCTGTGGTGCCAAGAGAAGGACACAGGATTAAACAGGGGATTTGATTCTGCCTGGACCATGAAGAGCTGCCAAGGCATGCCTGCAGGAGGTCTGTAGTGTGGGAATAGATGGGAGCCCTTGTACTGAACCACTGAGAAGAAGTTGAAGGAGCTGGAGGTGCTGCCTTCGCTTCCTGGCACATGAGAAACTGCAGTGGAAAATCTTTCTCTGCTCCCACATAAAGAAGGAGGATTCTCTCAGTTCACCCACCTGTCAAGGAATGAATGATCAGAAAAGATATTTATGGAAACCTTAAGATGAAACTTCAAGGGAAAAGGGCACAATCATCAGTGTCGCTGACAAGAAGGTAGAGGAAGATGGAATAGAAATTCTCCCTTTTGTGAGAGCTTCTGGGAGCTCTGTAGAGGCTTGTTGGTAGATGACCAGCACATCGTCAGCCTATGACTGACTCTGTTCTTCAGATTCAGTATCTACCATGGCCTGTTAACTGAGGGTCCCACTTCAAGGCCTCAAGCTAGGCAGTGGTAGGGAAACAGGACATCTTTGTTATGCCATTTTTTTTGTGGTTTAGGGATATGCATAAGAGTGCTATGCTTGGTGGCCCCCTGTGTGGTATCATTCACTACAAAGAGCATTTTGAGATGAGTGGCTACAAAAAGACCACTGGCCAACCTAAGGTGAACATTAGGGGAATAACTGTCCCTCTCACCCACACATTTTCATCTGCAAAATTTCACTAATCTCAGAACTTTCTCTTGTGAAATTACACATCTGTACAGAGAGAGCTGTTGAGTGAGTCAGGAAGACAACTAGGGTTAAGGAACCGGTATAGGACACCCACTGGGGCTTCTGCTTTTCCCACACAGTATTGTAATTTCTTGCCACCTTAAGGGCTCATCTTAATCCAGCACCTGGGGGAGGAATCACTGAACAGTGGAGGAGGCAATAATGGGAAGGCTGAAATGCATGAAAGAAGACTTCTCTTGTCTATGTCCCACGCTCTAAAGGCACATGCTTCGTACCAAGACTGTCTTCAGCCTTAGAAACATTTCCAACATCTGGTGGCAGCTGCAAGTAAAAAAACAGAGTTTTTTAAATTGAGTTCTTACAGTGTGAACAGTTCCACTGTTCACACTGTAAACTGGGAGTGGTCAATGGAGTTTATTGTATTATAGAATATTCTGAGTTGGAAGGGACCCACAAGGATCATCAAGTCCAACTCCTGGCCCCACACAGGGTAGCCCCAAGAGTCACATATACCTGAGAGCATTGTCCAAATGGTTCTTGAACTCTGGCAGGCTTGGTGCTGTAATTATTTCCCTGAGGAGCCTAATCCAGTTACCCTCTAGACAAAGAATCTTTTCCTGTATCTAACCTAAGCCTTCCCTGACACAGCTTCATGCCATTTCCTTGAGTCCTTTTCACTGGTCACCACTGAGAAGAGATCAGTGTCTACCACTCCTTCTCACATGGAAGTTGTTACTGCAGTGAGGTTTCCCCTCAGTCTCCTCCAGGCTGAGCAGTGACCAAGTGAACTCAGCTGCTCCTCGTACAGCTTCCCTTCAAGGCCCTTCACTGTCTTCATTGCCCTCATTTGGACACTCTCTAATAGCTTTATATCTTTCTTATATTGTGGTGTGCAAAACTGCCCACTTGACTCGAGGTGAAGCCACCCCAGTGCAGAGCAGAGCAGGACAATCCCCTCCCTTGCCCGGCTGGTGATGCTGTGCCTGATGCACCCCAGGACACTCATGGCCCTCCTGGCTTCCAGGGCACTGCTGGCTCATGTTCCACTTGCCATCAAGTAGGACCTCCTGGTCCCTTTCCATGGAGCCACTCTTGGGAGTTCAGGGCAAAATTCAGAGTAAGTGTGCTATATTTCCTGATGAGCTGCTACAACACATGCTTAAGGACTGAACCAAACATTGTCTCCACTAGCAAACACTACCATCAGATTCGTTAGCAGAGAGCGTGACTGCATGTGCAGTGTTTTGATGTTCCCTTTTCTTTGCTCAGTTTTCATAGAGCGTGACTGCATGTGCAGTGTTTTGATGTTCCCTTTTCTTTGCTCAGTTTTCATACACACCAGCCAAAGCTCTCACCATGCTTCTCTGGAATGAGCCATAGTTGCCAGAGAAAGTGGTAGTAGAGGAAGGGATAACCTTGTGTAATGGTGTGTCAGACAGCCTAGATAAAGAACCACAGTTCAAGGACATGGAGCATTGGCAAGAATAAACTGCAGCCACCTGTATTGTATCAAACTTCTATTTGCAAAGCTTTTTGCTGGTTTGGGTTTTTTTTTTAAAATTTTTTTCTTTTTTTGTTTTTTTTTTTTTTTCCTTTTTTTTTTTTTTTTTCTTCTTCTTTTTCTTTTTTTTTTTTTTTTTTTTTTTTTTTTTGAGAGAGAGGATGAATCTTTGAACCGAATGCCTTTAGGGGGTAGGTAGAGAAGTAATAGTGCAGTTTGGATCCCGCTGGGTTCTAAGGAATATGTTTACTCTGCATGGTTTCCAGGATCAGGCTGCAACTGGCTTTGATCCATGCAGATACCTGCCCAGGAAACACCTCAGTAGATCATGAACCTGGGGTTGGTTTAGTATCCAGCTGTGGACAGAAATATTGTGTGAGTCAGCTGAAGCTGTTCATGACGGTGAGATGGGCCATTACACCAAGGCTGTGATTCTGCAACCCGTGGGGAGCAGTTTGTGTGCAGCACTTCCTGCTGCTGGCCTTCCCAGAACTTGTATGGCTCTTAATATTTCCTGCTTGAGCAATAAGAGTTTATGGTCCTAGTCTTTGTTGTTGATTAGAACCCAAGTTTGTGCCCCTGTTTTAATCAGTGCTCATTTACCTTTGGCATCCTTCAGAGGAACAGAATGGTATGTCTTTCAGTTGCCATGGAAACAGTGAGACTAAATGCACATTTCCATGGCAACCTGCCATTATCTTCAGCTCTATCTGTGGGTCTCATTTTCTGACCATGGGGGTGGGGTGGTGAAAATGGAACTTCATCTCTTAAAAAAATAAAATTAAAAAAAAAAAAAAAAGGAAAGATGCTACCACCATCATCATCACCACCCCTTTTCCTCCTCTGGCTCAGGCTTGGGCTGAGAGAGGCCCGTGACTACTGCCGCCACCCCATGCAGTGAGGTTCCAAGGTATTTTCGTCAGCTTCTTCTCTCCTTCACCCTCTAAAAATAGATACATTCAGAACAATTTGATAACAATGTTCCAGCTTTTCTCTGAATTCTTTGTTTCCTCAACTGATGTTCCTAGCAAAGGCCCTTGAAGTTAATTGAACTTTCCAATGGGTTCCAAAGGTCAAAGTCCCCCAGCTTCTTTTGGTCCAAAGGGCCAAGGGTTAATTACAGGGTCTAAGACTCCAAGGAGAAGAACTCTTTGTCTGCTGTGACTGGAGGCACCAGGGCACATCACATTAACCTCAGGAGTGAGGGATATTCCTGCAACAGGGGCAGCTTGGACTGTTGCAGGAGGCAGCACTCATCAGAAATTTAGGGATCAAAGGAAATGCTTATCTGTTTCAGGATACAGGGCAGAGAAAACAGTTGCATGCTTACGATGCGTCTAGCAGTCCACCAGCCAGAAGTGCTTTTGGCCACTGCTAATATTTCTGCCTCCCCCAGCCACTGAGTCAGGAAAAGGACAAAATCTGCTGTACTTTGAGCAATTGCACACAGCTGTTCCTTAAGCCTGTTTTCATTATTCTTGTTCTAGCTGGCTTGACCTTTAGCTAATTTCTTTTATTCATGGTCTAATCTTGGTTATTGAGGGGGAAAGCTTGTGTCTTGCACAGTTCTAGCCTGATGCAATAGTTATCCAAGGAGAGGATGTGGTAGAGCTCTCCTTCTACATCTGGCCCACTAGTCTTTTCCACATGCCAAAGCCGAGGATGATAAATCTCTGCCCATTCAGAAGTCAGCATGGAGACAGAGGTGGTCTTCACAACAGGTCAGCCAGGTAAGGCAGGTGCTGCTCAAGCACAATTGTTTTCCTCACTGTAGCTGATCATACATGACAAAGAGCTGCCACAGTCAGCCTGGGTTTGTGTTGTTTCATCAAGGGGAAGAACAAAGTCCAATGAGTCCTCTACATTGCTGAACTTGCAGGATTTCACCCTGGAAAGATTACTGCCTGGACACACTGCCAAGGTTTGGCTGGGAGCTATTGCTTGAAATGAGAATGTTCTCTGAGATGTGGGGACATCCCTAGGTGCTGAGCACTGGGACAAGCTCTGTGTGGTTTGCATGGACAGAAGTTTGCTGCAGGATGTGCTGCTGATGCTGGATGAGGCTGGCTTGGCCCCACAAGGTGCCAAGGTAAAGGGTACAGAGGAAGGTTTGCTGTATATGCTCCATCTGCAAAGCAGTGGCTGCCCAGTGGCTGCCCTCTGTGGGGAGCTAACCTGCTGTACAACAGCCTGAGAGCCAAAACAGCCTCTTCCTGCTGTGGGCTGGAAGTCTGTGCTGTGGGCTAGGACATACAGGAGGTTTTCACGCCGGCTCAGTTGTAGCCCTGCAGTTGTGACTCAGAGGGCAGCTTTAGGTGCCTCCCCTCCTCTCAATAGCAGCTGAGCAGGCACTGACTGAGGGAGTGGCAGGGCCCCCTGTTTAGCTTCTTCTTGGCATCCTGTGCTGTGTCCAGCTGAGGGTGGCCGTACTTTGGCCAGTGTGTTGAGCACACTGTGTGGCAGGCTTCCCTTCATCTCCTTACCTGTCCATGCATGATTGCCACAAACTTCAGGCATGGAAGATTTGTATTAAATATAGAAACTTTACACAGAAAAGCTAATAGCATTTGGAAAAGAAAATTCAGTAGCTGCCTTTGGTGACAAAGGCAGAAGTAATGGGGCAATACTATTGTTAGCAGAACTTTATCTACCAATGTCTGCAAAAGCTTAGTGGGGAGCAGGGAAGCAGTAGAACTGTGGCAGATACCTTGGCCTCTTAATAAAATGCTTCCCCCTGCTGCCACTGTCCTATGTTCCCTGATAACAGGCATAGGCCAGAAATAGGACTGCCATGGTGAAAGAATTTACTTAATCCTCTTCAAGCTAAGCAAAAATGTATCAGTGAAGAGCCGATTCACAGGACAGAGCTGAATTACACAAAAAAAAAAAAATTGTGTCTGCGAATCAAATAGAGCTCAAAGCATTGTGAGAGAGCAAAAGAAAACAGGATGGTTTAGGAGAAGGGGGAATAGCCCAGAGAGATGCTTAGGGGTGGACAGCAACAGGAGGTATATGCTGAGCCTCCCCCAGTTCTGCAATGGAAGCACAGTTTGGTGGGTGGATGAAGCTCTCAGAAAGTGGGAGGGCATTTAGAGCTGCCCAGGTATTGTAAGAGGCAAAAGAACCTGGTAAGACCCAGGAGACTCTAAGAAGACAAGAACTGGGGAAGGGTTGGTGTGTAATTCATGTAGACAAAAATGAAGGGGATGGAGGAACAAAGAGTAGGCGAATAGACCAAGGGAATGAAAGGCCTGAGCAGAGCATGTGCCTGTGCCTGCTGGGCACCTGTCTCCCCAAGATACAACTCTTGAGGGTGCCAGATCTATAAAGTCTCTCACCTGCTCTTCTCTGTTTATGAACTTCGAATGGCAACAGTCTGTGCAGAAGGACCATCAGCAAATTGAAACTGTCAAAGTCTCAGAGATGAAAACCAGACCTGCCAAAGGACTGGAACATTACCCTCTTTTCAAGAACTGGGCCCCACTGGCCTGGAGAAAAGGCATCAATCTGAAAAGCAAGGGTGCACACTTGGTCATTGTGTTATATGCTTAGGACCAAGGGCTAGTTCTCCAAAGAAGTAAAGGCTCCTGTTGTAAGGATTTGAGGATCAGACTTCTACTGCTTGAGGTTGCCTACTTCTAAAGTATGCTGGGCCTTGTGGGTTGATGTCCTTTTGTCCTGGATGAGATAATTTTACAGGGCAGATGAGACTACTCAGTTTGGGGGACTTCCTGAAGACTGAGCCCTGGGGATGGGCAGGGAGGTCCTAGCTCCTCTGGAGCTGCAAACACCAAGTAATTCAGCAGAACAGCTTATTGAGAGAGTTGTTCATCCCAAGACAAAATGAGGGCACACATTGCATGGCATGTCCTATGCTGGGCACAGAGAAGTCTCACTCACTGCCTCAGCTCCTCACTTAATGGTCAGATGTGAAGGGCTTGCTACATGTGACCCTGCAAGCTACCTCTTGCCCAGAGGGACCTGGTCGCATCCTCCCAGGGAAGTTGATTTATGTAACTTCTTTTGGAGTCTGTGGTCCTTTTGCCCTCTCTCCTCTTGTTCATGTTTTTCAGATACATTTGATTTATACATACTCATTCCCTTCCTCACAGGAATGAGTTTTGGTGCGTGTCAGTTGCGTGAGAGAAAAATTTATAGAGCAAGCTGCAGAGGAAAGCAGCTGGGATCTTTCTTAGAAAAGCCGCAGTCGTTAATTATAGGAGTCTAACTAAACCTCAGCTCAGGCAAGAAGCATTTTCTAGATCTCCCTGCTTTCTTTTGTACCTTCCTGCACAAGTTGTCACATCAAAGTCAGGATTCAGGAACAAATGAAAACAACACCCACCTTTTTACATAAAAAAGGGATGCTGAGTGCCAGGGAGCAGCTCTCTTTCTGGCTCCCTCTTCTCACAAACTGGTGTTAGGGGCACTGCACCACTCCCCAGCAAGGGCTGCAGACAGCATTTTTCTGTCCCTTGAGCTGGCTCATGCTTCTTCCCTGCAGCATGGTGATTCAGCTGCTACCTTACTAAAGTCTCTCAGGTCTGATCTAAACACCTGCTTTCTCTCCCCAGCTCAATTCTGAGCAGGCAGCAGGTTTCCCAAGAGTATATTTTATTAGCAGAGTCACTGCAGAGCTGGGTATCTGGGTCCCAAACATCTTCATGTGTGCATCACTGGCAGAGCCAGCAGCACTGGAAAGGGTTTTCTCTGTATGAATTTACCCCAGGGGAAGAGGGGGAGGAGACATAACCTGGACGTCCTTAAAAGCCTAGTACTTCCCACGCGTGTGCCTCTCTGATACGGTTTTGGCTGATGGTCCCAGTACAGGCCATGCTATTCCGAGACTGCCTACACAGATAGCTTGTCTTGACCGACTTGCTCGTAACCTTTGTTCATGTCACCTCATGATCTGTAAAACTGAGATAAGAGTATCAGCAGGAGTCTGTCTGCATTAGCAGCTAAGAAATACTAAGAGGAAAGAACTGGGAACATACCTAGGGTAGATAAAGCTGGTTTGGTGTCTTTGACAAAGTTGTTACATGTTTTCCTCAGAGTTTCACAGGGCTGCCAGGACATGTGTGTGCCTAACCAAGGGCACTGTCATCAGAGGCTGATTTTGGTGCCCCAGATGGATGTTCACAGCCTTTTGCTGGGGCTTGGACAGGGAGAGAAAGGAAGGGAGGCACTGGCTCTCTTGTTAAGAAGCATTCTCTCTCTGCTGCCTTTCTGCGGCTCAAAGGGGAAGGCAGAATCTGTGCACGATAAGAGCCTCTCACCTGCACTGAGACCCCTCTTAAAAGCTGCTAAACATTAAAAAATAAGGAAGAAAAAAATTATGTGAGCACTTTGATAGTCCTCACAAGAAAGTGAAACAGAAGAGCCTTTAAGCTGCACATAAGAAAACCTCTGTACATCGGTGGGGGAAGAAAGGCTGGTGAAGCTGAAATCTGGCAACAGTTCCCAGCTGGTGAGGGAGGCGCTTTTCTGCTGCAAGCTCCTGTCAAGACTGATGCAGACACAGAGGGAGGAAAAGCACAAAATCCTCTGAAGGCAATAACTAACACCTCAAACGCCCTGGGGTGTTAGTGGGATGGGGAAGCCGAGCCAGTGCTCATCCTCTGCCTTCCCGCAGGGGCTTGGCCCTGGGCTCACCCCAGCAGAGGCACCCAGCGCATCATGCCTCCTCCTGCGGGACCCCTTCCCACTGCGGGAGCCTCCCAGCCAGGCAGCTTTCCCCTGCTTCGCATCCTCCTGGGTTTCCATAGCAATCAGTGGTGGCAGCTGTGCAGGGAAGTCAATGGAGGGAAATGAGGGTTTCTTCCCATCCCGGGCCAGATGAAGGCTGGGAGAACAGGACCATCCTGATGCTTCTGATGAAGGTAGCAACACCCAGGCTGCGCCAGTTCACCCCCAGCCAGGCCAGGGCCCAAGAACGTGATGGGAATGTGCTAGGCTCTGCAGGGCAGGTTTTGGGGGACTGCATGTACCCCAGAGCCATCCCCACACACCCCCCCCCACACACAACACCAAAAAGCTGTTGATACTGAACTGATGCCACCCCTGATTTTGTGTCTTCTTCCATGGCCTCCGTGAATTTCACCCCTCAGCCTGCATAATTTTTCCCCCCCTTGGCACATTGTCAGTCAATGAGGTCAGTAATTAATCTTTAGCTTTAATGGAAAACACTTTGGAGGGAGGCAGAGAGGGTGGAGAGCAGAGAGGTACAGGCAGCCTTGAAAGCAGCATTTTTATTTCCAGGATGGGGCAACAGGGCACTGGATTAAAACCTCAGGGAAGGAGAAGAGGGAGGGGAATACAGGTATTGAAGGCAGTGCTCCAGCAGAAAGAGAAGGAGCATCCTGGGTAAGCTCCCTGTACTCTTGGCTCCATGGGGAGACTAAATTTCATCATCTCCTAACCCATTCCTACTCCTCCACACACAGATGGGAGGAAGGGGGAAACCTGCCCATGCAAACCAAATGGAAAATTTGAGGGGGTACGCGCAAAAAAAAAAAAAGAAAAAAAAAAAAAGAAAATATCAATTTGAACCCCAAATATTTCATATTATTTAGCTTTAAAAAAATTTTAAAGGTTATTTTTGAAATGGAACTGTCATGTTGAAAGAAAGCCAAGCTACTTCATTTGTAAAATGTCCAAACATAATGTTTTGACATTTTCAGGAAAAAAATTGTCCCATACATTTTGAGACGAATCTTGCTACAAATGTGTCTGAAAAGTTGGGCATCCTGAAAACTGCATTTTAAGGCAAGCTCGGCAGGTGCCAAGCAGGTTCCACGTGCTCCTGGGCACAACCCAGGCATCTGAAGCATAGCAGTGCTGGACAAACCCCAAAGAGCTGCCCAGGGAGCAGAGCTGCTGAAGTATGCTTGACACAATTCGTACAGGTCCCATTTGTGCCCAGAGCAGTTCCATGTGGCTGCCTCAGGGTTTCCCTCTACCCAGCTCCCACCAGGACTTCTCTGCCTGCAGTAGGAAACATGGCACAGGTACCCACAGGATGAAATACCTGCTCCTGCCTTTGGCTCAAGCCACAGCTCTGCTGTAGGGGTGAAAACTGGGGCCCTGATTATATTTAGGATATGGTAGCGGGGAAAGGAACTGTAAATAAGATAGAACCATCCTTCAATTGTTCATGCAGCATGGGGAAAGAAACATAGAGGTTTCTGGTATAATCGTGTTCATAATCAAGGGGATTCTTGGAGAACTTGAATGCAAGATTTATAGATTGGAGAGAGGGGAGCAGGTACAGACACTGAATGCTGTGTCCTGCATAGCTTATTGAGAGATTTATGTGCTTTTCAGCAGCAAGATTAGATGTCAAGAGGAGATTACCATTTACAACACAATGTACCACTGCACGCTGAGACCTCTGGTCTCACACAGCACCTCTGTGCCGGGCAGCAGCTGCGGTACAGCTTTGACCGCCTACACACCTCTCACCAATTCCCACCCCAGGCCTCAGCAGGTTAGAGAGGCTAACAGCACAAGTCTGGGAGGGGATTTCACAACTGCCCATGCCAGACAGGGCTGGGCTGTTTGGGACTTGTTTGGAGCTCAAGAAAACAGACCTTCACAAGATACATCCTTGAGTCAGGTGAGTGACCAAAGCTGGTGCCAGGCAGAACTCTCTGCCTCATTTCATGTCTTAGAAAACTTAAATCTTGCCCATCACAATAACCTGTTCTGGCAAGCTCTGAGACCTGAGAGTCTCTGACCTATTTCCATGAATTCAGCATTTTCCTGTCTTCACTGCTTCTTCTCCTGCCTCCTGGAGGAGGGAAAGAGAGGTTTGACAGAGGAAGGCTGAGGAAAATACATCTGCAAAGGTAAGGAAAAAAAAAAAGCAAGCAGCAGTTATGACTCAAGCTGTCTGCAAATCCCTAGAGGGACCGGAGGACTGCTGAAAGCATCTCCACTGAAGCAGCTCACTCCTGAGATGCCTTGTGTCACTGCAACAGGCTTGACATCAGCACTCTCGGACCAGTACCCTGAGGACCTCTCAGCCCTGATAGCTGCCAGAGACATTTTCCTTAAGCCAAAGCACCTTTCAGGGTTAATATCCTTCCCCTCTGGGGAGCTGAAAACATTCCCTGGAGCTGGGTTCCTCCAAATTAAGCCCTACATAGCAGCAACAGATAGTGACAAAATTTTGTCTTGGGTCACAGGTCTTCTCTCTATATATATTCCTGCTTTAACACAAAATAGCCCAAGAAATAAAGCTGTTTCTTGCCTGCAGCCAGGGCCAAGACTCCTTGCAGCAGCCAAGGACCATGCATAGGTATGAGATGGCCACTGTGGTAGCTGTGTTCAGAGAAGACAGATGGATCTGCACTCACTGCCTGCCTGGCTCCCAGCACCACTGCCTGCAAGCATTTCAGAAGAGAACGCTGGTTGTTCTGACATTTAGAATAGATTAAAAATCGTTACAGGTTCTTCTGGAACATTTTAGAAGGTGAAGCTATTGATTTAAAAACTCAACATCAGTTTTGTAAGAGAGTTGAAACCTCCCTGGTTCCCACCTGTGGACACCAGTGCCTGGCCCTGGCTGACAGCAGGAGTACATTTATCACACCACTCCCTGTTCCTGGTTCATCTCTGCCTTATGCGCTGTGCAGGGTTGTATGATGGAGCACTCAGCTCCCCAGAAGCCTCTCAGTATGTGAAGGATGCTTCTCTCTTCCATTTGGTGGGTTAGCTAGGGACTGGTGTATTTTCAGGTCTAAAAACAGCACCATGTGAACCCGTGGCTCTTTGCTGTCTGCTGTTGGGATCATTTCAGATGCTCCTGGATCCCAAGAACATGCCGCCTCAGCCAAACCAGGATTGCCCATAATGCAGGATGCAACACTGCCAATGTCTCCTAGTTGCATTGCCCAGATTACACTGTGGCAGGTTAGAAATAATTTTTATTTTGAAAATACAAAAAAATTTAAATCTATGAGAAATAATTTTATTTGCAGCTCATGGAAATATACCTGTAGACAGTGGCCCCAAAGGAAGGCTGTGAAACTCCATGATCTTAGGAATGATGTCGTGAAGACTGACAGCAGTGTCCGCATTAGAAGTGTTTGTGTTATCAGGCAACAAGTGGCCCGGTCTTCAGTGCTCCACATGTCTCCTCCTCCTCTGTCCCTTCACTTTTTGCACTCAGAGGACCCTGTGTTCAAGGAGCAATTTCACACCTGCTGTCATTTATATGTTCTCCTGACTTTGCTGCCTCAACCTCAGATGCCATTTCCCCCAGTATAGTGTAGCATCCCGCTCTGGCTCATCATGCTGACGGCAATTAATAACTTCACTGGTTTCACTCTAAGTACGGGAAAAGGTCCTTCTCTTCATGTCTCCTGTTCATACCTGCACACTCACCTACTCCAGCTTTGGTGGCAGAGTTGGAGAGCTGCCCAAATTTTCTGCATTTCAGCTTTGCTCTGTTGAATGCCAGGACTACTGAGACAAATTTGCTCCTGGCCAGCCAGCTTCTCTGGGTCGTGAAGGACATCCAGCCTACCTTGGTGAGTACATGGACTTGCTGGGTACCTTAGACCTCTGCTGAGGACAGAGATGCTCCAACACGTGCCCCTGCCATGACGTGCATTTGTGTTCTGGCCCATCTGCAGAGCTCGCTGTGCTGTGACTCTGCCCATTTCACGTGGTCTGTGGCAGCAAGACAGTCAGAAAGCAGGGGGACCTGTGGGGATTTCAGTTCCAAGGGAATTAGGCAATACCTCTAGTAAAGACATTTTGTTGTGCATTTGTGTGAAAGACACCACAAAAGTGCTACACATCTGACACAGGGTGACACCAATTTTTTGCCAGCTTGAAAAGACACTTGTGCCATGTGGGCTTCAGCCTGACTTTGATTTTCTTTACCAGTCTGGGTGTTTTGCACTTATGATGAAAGAGCAGAGGCAGTGAGGTGCCAGGTAGCACCAGCACAAGCAGCAAGGGCTTGAGAGCCCTCTGCCCTCCAGGTGCTGAGCAGGAGGATGAGCATCTCACACTGCCCCAAGCCCTCGTGTTGTGTTCACTTCCAGATGACAGCTAGCTGGCATGACGCTTTCCTGGCCAAGCTCCTCAGCATCCCTGAGTTCCTCAGTATCCCCATGCCCACCGGGAGCAGGCAGGTCCCTCCTGTGGTGACATTAATGCAGCAAACTGCAGCAGTGCTCAGCCCCTCAAACTTCTTTCTCTGTCAGCAGAAGTGAAATGAAATTGCCTCCGCTGCTGGCACTGGCGCGAGCTCATATCTCCTGGCCCTTAATCAGGGCAGATATGAAATTTCTTATCTGTTAAGTAAAACGGTGCTGCACTTCAATCCATCCAATTATTTTTTCCAATAAGTGTGAGTGAGGGGGCTGGCGGGGCTGGCTGTGGGAACTTGTACAGTCAGCAGTGTGCCGGCAGTGAAGGGGCCCTGCCCTGGCAGGCACTTCAACCCAGAGCAGCCCGCACAGGATCAGCTAAAAACATCCCAAAACACATGTTCTCCTGGCTCGCACGACCCAGGAAGGGGCCTGGGGTGGGGTGCTGTGAGGACAGGCTGACAGGCAGGTCCTTTGAAGCTTGTTGCCCACCGAGGTGATTTCCAGGAATCCCCCCTACACTGTGGACACGGCGTAGTGTTTCTCCCTTTGGCCTGGAGTCTGTGCACTGCAGGCTGTGGGCACTCTGCTTGGCACTTGTAAAGCACAGATAACACATTCTCTGTCAAACATCAGTCTGTCTTCAAGGCCAGCAGAGCCTTGAAGACCTGCCCAGAGGAGACCCATCCACCTCCAAGGGGATGCCTGCGCTCAGCCAGAGAGCCTAAGGATCACCTCTAGTGAGAACTCAGCTAAGACCATGGAGGCCAACCTAACAGAGACAGCAAAAGTCAGTGGCAATGGAGCAGCTTTTCCATCCTAGGTCAGAACTGAACCCTGTCCAACAGCATCCAACGCCTGGGTCACACAGCTCAAGCATTTCTCCATTCCCAGGAAGGCAACTATTTGCCTTTCCTTTCTTTCCTCTTGGAAGTTAGCAATACTGTTGTTAGGTGTAAGAGAAGATCAGAAAAGCTGACCTTGTCACATGTAACATTGATGTGTGGGCATCTGGAAACTCCAGACAGGAACGGGGGCACAGATAAAAGGGAAGTGTCAGAGAAGGAGGAAAAAAAGGGACCAACCAGAAGGTGGGAGAAGGGGCACAGGAGTCCTGCAGTAAGAAGGAAGATGAGCCAGAGAAAGAAGCTTGAAGGAGAAGACAGGGCGAGGTAGCAAAAGAGAGATAAAAATGAGACAAATGGAATCATCACAGAAGAGTCCTCCCTGCATTGTCCTGCTTGCAGTCATGCTGACGGGCAGGTCTAACATCAATTTGCTCAATGCTGCAGTGACTGCAGCCTCCTGCCGTTTCCCCTGTAGCTGTCCCTGCATCTCAAGGCACTAGCTGGGTGGGAGTAAGGCCTCCTTTCTTTGGCACTCCTCCGCAGGCTGAGCAAGATCCATAGGAGGGGTACCCAGAACCTGGGCTCTGCAGCAATGAGGCTAAAGACAGGGTAATGGACAGCACTATCGGCCATTGCCCGGTCTTGGGTACTCCTTGATGCTCCTTAGGTGCTTAGAGCAGCCCTGGTCAGGTTTTGCTTCCCTTCATCTTGCACCTCACTGTTATATTTTTTTGGTACCTCCCTACTTCCCTAAGTCCTCTGAATTGCTCTGCCCACTTCCACAACCACTGCTCCCCATTCCAGAGGCTGTGCCAAAGCCAGTCCTGGGCTCTGGTCCCCAGCTCCTCTAGCCCTTATAAGATCAGAGTGCCAGTCCTCTCTGAAGTCTTATGGATCCCTCCCAGAACCTTGCTGGACCCAAATAATTCAAACAGTAACCAAAGCCCCTCTTTTGGGGAGGGAGGAGCAGGCACCAGCCTCAGCTTTTCCTGGTGAGCTCTGTATTTCCTAACAGGTGATGATGGAGGCTTCAGGGGGCTGGAAACCCTGGAAATCCTTTGCTGATGCCTTTCCCTGGTCTTAAAATTCAAACCAAAACACAGTTTATGAGGGGAAGGGGTTTTTACCTTGGTATTTATTTCGGGATCCTGGGGTACGGCACTTCGTCCAGGTGGAATGCCCTGAAATGCACTCACCACCCCCACACACCGAAATACACACAATTATAGGCCTTGCAAAATTAACATATTTATCAAAGATGCCCCAATGAGAGGCTCAAGTGAACCCCTCATTCTGAGGAACCTTCCTCCCTTGATGGGCCTATCTCAGTCTACAAAAATATGTTTTGGAGAGGACCTTGGAGTCTGGGGCTTCCAGACTGTTTGGTCTCCTGGCCTAATGGTACAGTGGGTCTCAGCTAAGTTATCAGACTTGGAAAGTTACAAGTATTTGGGCTAAAAGCACTAAGAATACATAAAACTGTATAAAAGAGTATGTAAGAGGGGTATAAAAGAAAAAGCAAAAAATCATTCTGGCATCACCACGACAGCAGCTCCTATGGCAAGCACCTTTACAGACAAACCTCTGCAGGAGCGCAGAAACAGGATGTTCAAATGGAATGAGGGAAACAGCCCTCCATAGCTGTGCTGCCCTTCCCCAGCCATCAGACTCTGGGCTTCCTTCACTAGGTCCATGCAGCTGCCTGAGAAGGTGAGATGCCAAAACAGTGGGAAAATAGAAGTCAAGCCTCAGCTTCATTAAATGACAGCTAAATTTTACCCCAACCTTCCAATAATGACAATATAAAGTGCACAACAATTTAATGCAGTTCAGCAGTTAACATACATACCATCCCCAGTTAGCTGGGAAACCATTTTGCAAGCTTCTGCATTAGCAGGAAAAGAAAGAGAAGCTCATTCAAGGCAGAGAAAATTGACCTCTATCTAACTGATAAAAATAGAAATTGACTGTTTTTTTCTAAATTCTTCTAAATTCCTGACTTTGAGTGAAACAGGGAGTCTTTCCTTTCCAACTGAGATTGTGGGAAAGGTTTTTTCGGAGAGCACCATCTTTGCTCTCTGAAACAAGACAAGAAGGTAGGAAATCTGCCCCAGACCAGTAACTCCAGTATGATGCTCAACACTGAATTTGAGTCGGCCCCATCAGCGAAACCTCTATTTAGTATCTGTTGCTCTCAAGGACCATGAGAACTAGCACCAGCAGAACCACCCTGACAAGGCAGCCTTGCTCCTGAGAAAAGCTGATGCAGATTTTCAGCATGGCGTTTCTGGTTCCCACCATTTTCTAAAATGTTTTCTTCATTTACATTTCTCCATTTTTTAGTTGCAAAGTGGATTTGCTCTTGAATCCTCTGACTGAGCAGCAGGGAAATTAATACAACAAAAATGTAGCTATGTAGAGCAGTTCTCCACTGACCTCTCAGCCTTCCTCTGATGGTAGGCTTTGAGTCTGAACAGGATTAATTTGGTTTCCTTTCCCATTAAAGAGGACAGCTCCTGCTCACCCCCTGCCCACCAACAGCTGAGCTGAGCTTTTACTCTGTGTCCTGCCTAATGCTGCAGTCATTGCCTGGATGAAAAAAACAGGCTGCAGAAAATCTAATTTTAGGGAATAGGTGGCTCCTGATTTTCTGTGATGAAACTTCAGCCAAAGGTGCTCATTCGGAGCCAGGGTCATGCATCATCCCCAATATTTTAATACCTCTGGGCACTTCGCTAAAGCACTTCACAGGGATGAAGGATTTTCTGGAAGGAGGATATAAGTGCTAAAATCTGTCTTTAATATCTGGATGTGGCTGTTTGAATCACAAATGGACTTCATCACTTTTTTTCCTCTTTTTCTTTTTTTTTTCCCCATAATGTTGTGACACACTTTTAAAGCAAAAACACCCATGTACACATGGGAGCAATTCGATACCTTGAAGCCTTAGGCTAGTTTCCCTTGTGGAAGAGCACTTTACCTCCTGTGCACTGGCTTTATTTCAGACAGAAACTCCATATTCATTATGAAAAGTAATCAAACAGCTACGAACTGCCCTGACCCACAGAAAACAGACACAAAGTGATGGAAACAGCTCATTCCCCTGAGACACCAACCCCTAAAAAGATCTAAAACACATGCACGTTTCCAAAATGTCTCTTTTTCAGCAGTTTCTGGTAAAGGTCCTTCTGACATGACATTTCAAACAATTGCATTTTAGAGCAGCCCGGCTCAAGAACACTCAAGGGAGGAGTCGGTCTGGGCTTTGCTCTAAATAATGCATGTGCAGGTGACCTCCTGTTTGCCAGCCTGGCAGTGCTGTGTGCATGACGGCCCCTTGATGCTACTGGAAGGGCATGCTCCTCTGAAAGAATTGAGGACACAGCATAAGAGCATCCTTCTCATCAGGGAAAACGGCATGCTGACAACTGTGGTCCTAAATTTTGAAAAGGAGGCTTAACAAGAAAGAATTTCTTTGAATTAAAAAAAAAGAAAAAAGAAAAAAGAAAAAAGAAAAAGGATGTGACATCTAGCTAGTGGCCATTCCTAGGTAATTCTCAGATTTGGAAGCCCATGGGCCTAATGCTTCATGCCGAGACCTCTCCTGCTGTGCTTAGAGGCTGTTCAAGCCTAACACACACTCTTCCAAAAAATAGGATGCTGATATGATGGACAGCCCCAGCACACTGACTGTCATTATTTCTCACCAACCAAGAAAGTCTTTGTCAAGGCAGCCAGGGCTTCCTTCTGCCAGCAGCAGGGCACAGCAACCAGCTCAGAAATGGTTCATCCTCCAGGAGTGATGCTGCAGAGCTGGGACCTGCATTCCATCCTGGTCAGGGGGATAATCCCCCCGGCTCTCCAGAAACCTGTGTTCATGGGCAGGAGCTCCACTCCTCCTGCTGTTGGCCAACAAAGGCGGTGTTGAGGAAATGCTAACCACTGGCTTGTCACTTTGACAGCAATATTTTCTTTATGGCCTGTCATCTGCTGATAATAGCAACATCCTCACTCTTGGGAACACAAGCCTCAGCATAATAAATCCCATTCTCTTGTCTAAGGTTGAGTGGTGTAGAGAGATGAAATTGGGTCATTGCTGCTGCAGATTTATCAGTGGAGTTGAGGATGCATTCAGTTGAAAGCTGGTAGCTTGTGAAGGCCCTAATCCTCAGCTTTGATGGGCCTTGCAAACATACCATGGCAATGACGAGTTGTTGGGCTGGGGCAGTGAGGTGTGTGATTCTCACAGCAGAAAGCAGAGAGGAAACAAAAAATATCAGTGTCCTCTGTTGGGAGCACAGAGGAGGGGCTGCTTCTTCAGTTGCCATAATGGATGATCAGGAAGTACTTAGTCTGGTGCAAACTGCTTTGGAAAGCAGATCCCGGTAAGGGTTCTGCACACCCCAATGAAGTGGTGTCAGGAAAGGATGGGTCTGGCACTAGGGGTAGAGGCAGAAACAGGAAAGCAGGTGAAGAAATCCCTGCTCTGCCACCTGCACCACAGAGCCAAAGGGGAAACAGTGCTATAAAAAAGCAACATGGTCATATACACTTTCACAGCACTGGGGACTTCCCAAGGATTCAGGGTAATTCTGCTTTGGAGAGGCAATGACTTTAATCAGAAAAATATCTCAGAGTAAGTTTTGTCCTACCTGATGAACCCCTTTACCTGTTAAGACTTGCACTAGAGTACAAGGTAGATCAGTGAGTGAGAAGATGCCCGTGGACAAAGAAAATAGTTTTCTGATGGATAAGAGTGTGTTTTCAGGGCAGTGAGACAATTAGTCCAACCAGCCCTGGAGCTCCAGCACCAATCCTAATCAAGTCATCTGTTGCTGCTGTAGAATCCAGATGTAAAAGTGTCTGGGATAATGTGTCCTGCCTTAAACTGGCCCCAGTTTCAGACACCTGTCTTTCTACTACACTAGTCCACCCCAGGCTGGTAAGGGTTAAATAAGTAAGGAGTTTTTTTACATGACAGACATGTCTTTCTCTGCTTGCTATAGCATGCTTCAGAGGAAATCTAGAGACCACACAGTCTCTTACAGTCTATACGGACTTTGAATCTTATAGGCTCTGATCTATAATAAGGGCTCTGAATTAGAGAGCTGTTCCCACTGTGTGGAGGCTATTTCTGCTCCCTATAATTGTTTCCTATGCCCCATGGTGTCCATCATTGAGTTCAAATCAGACAGCAAGGAATAAATGTAGCATTCCAGGGAGAGAAGTAGGGCTAAAAAACTAGAGCTTTGGGTGTGCAGCCTTGAAAGAAAAGAATGGGTTGGGTTATAGCTTCATACACTCTCGATGCTGGTACCTAATGAAAGAACTACAAAATAAGGTAGCCTCAGAGCTGTAAGAACAATGAAGAGTCCCATATATTCAGGAGAATTACCTCTTCTTTAAAGTATTGGTGCAAGTGGCCAGGATTTCAGCAGAACAAAGCTGTGCTAAGCCTAGAAACAAGATCCCAGCATGGGTCTGTGCTTGACGTATAAAGCTTTGAGAGGCTAGACAAGAGTAAATGTGTTAATAAATGATTAGAGCCTGACAGATATAAAATGAGGGTCCTGAGAGCCTGGGTTCATCCAAACCCCGTGTGAAGAGCTGTAGCTTTTGGATTCACAAGCAGAAGTATTAAATTATCAACTTTTTATAGAGAATTTAATCTATGTGAATGAAGCCACTAAGACTCCAAACTCCAGTGTTTGCTCTTATTCAGAAGAGCAAGTTGTTTGGATACACTGTTTCCTTCACAGGGGTTCCTGATATACAAAAGAAAATCTATCTTCCACTTTTTCATTTCTCCCTATAAATATCAGGTAAAGCTAGCATGAATTTGTATCCCGTGGTTGAGCCAGCAATGACCTGCTTTTTTTGAGTTGGCCCCTTGGAGAAGACATTAAATTTCTCACTCATTATTGCAAATGGACAGAAATATTGGATCTAGGTATCTGTCCCTGATTGGGTATCCTCACCCTTGGAATGGATACCCACTACCACAAAGATAACCCGCCATAAAGATGACCATCCATCCTCATGTCACACTGGGCTCTTGTGGAGAGCTGTCCATGCTTTCCAAGGAGGAAAGAAAACAGAGGACTGGCCTATGTACTCCTCAGCACCAACCCAAGACCCACCACTGGCTTTGTGGGCCCCACACACAGTGGCCAGGTGCCCAGGGGCACCGCAAGAGGAGTGGTGGGGAGACACTGAAACGAGGAGGCCACCACTTTCATTGTGGTGGCCTTCTGGACCAGGTCAAGAAGTTTTCTTTCCCTCTACTGAAGGCACTTGCTGCGAAGTGCCTCTGACTCTGCCAAAACAACCCATGGGTGACGGCAGACTCCAGTCTGTAGCACTCAGCTTGGAAAGCGTTACGAAGACAAATGGTACACGTCACATCTAATCAGCACCTTAGCAGTGGCTTAGCAGAAAGATTTGTTCAAACAATGAAGTGAGCCCTGTGTTCTTCAAAAGGAATAGCATCTGTTCATGAATGCTTGACTAATTTCTCATTATCTTATCGAAACAGCTTATACCACTGGAAAAGCATCTCCAGCGCAGCTAATGTTCAGTCAACAGTTGGTTACCTGCTTGGTTTACTGAGATCATCAAGAATGACACAAGCAATGTAAGAACAGGTGCAGATATTTCAAGAGGAGAGACAGGAAAAAACATCTGAAGAGGAGAGGCAACTTAAATCCCCTCCTTTAAAGTAAGGAAAACAGGATGAAGAGGAGCAGAGGTGGTGGCTCTGTGGGCCTGGCCTGTAGCTATTGTCAAGGTGAGATGATGGGCTAGGTTTGTCCAGGGACTGCTTGGATCAATTTCTAACAAATGTGTCTTTTCCCTGGGGTCTGGGTATTGAGAAGGAGGGAGTTTCTGTGGGGCTATGTGAGCTATGCTGGCTATCATGGCATTTGCTATGCCAGGGTCATATCCATTGCAGTGTTCATTAACTCTGTCATATTCCCTGCTAAAGGGCTGCTCCCCTCAGCTTTCTCCAGCAGGCACCGTGCTACAGCCAAGGTCCAGCCTTGGCATGGGCTCCCAGGGAGTCAGCCCTCTGCCACCTCAGCAGCAAGCTGGAGGCAGAAGAGTGTCAAAGTTTGGGCTGAATTTCCCATTGCAAATTCCAGATTTGCAGTGAAAAGTTTGTTACTGCTCCCACTGGAACAATCAAGCTCAACTGTGTTTGGTCCCTCCGGCCAGGCCCCTTGAGTGATATTTTCCATCACAGCATAAAGGGAAAGCACTCCGCTTGTGTCCCTCTTGCTCATTACAGAGCCCAATGGTTTGTTTCAACTTTTCCATCTGTGTCACAGAGATAAAGCAATTTGCCTATCACTGCAGAGCACTTGGCAGTGCTGGGTGGGTGGAAAGCACTCTGAAGCCAGCCCTCACCTTGCTCCAGCTGTAATATCACAGCTTCCTAAAGGAGCTTAGCCAGGGGAGCTGGCCCTTCCTGACGACTTTCGTCACTTTTGCATCTGCTGGCATGATGTGGGTGCTCCCTGGGCAGGCTGGATCTCTGCTGCTCTGCCTGTAGGAGACCTGGAAAAATGAAATATGCCTGAGGGGTCAGGGTAGGGGGGAAGAGACAGGTAGGAAACCAATGCCTGCTATTTTCTCATTTTGGGTCTTTCATCACCATTGTAGTTGTAAATGACAGTATACAATTTACCAAGAGATAGAAGTAAGTAGAAAGCAGAGGGAAGAGGCTAGAAGAAGAAAGCAGGAAGAGGTAGAAAGTAAGAAATAAGAGAATTATGAATGCTGTTTAAGGAAAGGAGCACAAAGAGGAACAGTGCCAGACTTTGGAAGCAACAGAGGGACAAAGGAGTGATAAAAAGAAACAGAATCTGGCAGGACAACAGGGGAGACAGCAGAACAGTTGTCAGGGAATTAGCTGAAAGGACTGGAAGATGGCTGTTTCCCTGGTGTTCAGGAGTATTGATGGATTATAGACCAAGGGAACCTAATGTATTTCATCCAGCATATTTCATAGCTGGGAAAAGCAGGTGAGATATTTGGGAGAAGAGAGAGCAGAGACTGTTGGCAGCCTTCCTTCTGGCTTCAGACAACAGTAGCAGAGAAAGAGAGAGAGAACAGGGATTTAGGAGTCATTCAGCGTGATGGGACAGCTTTAGAAATAAAAATAAAGGAATTAACAAATGCAGAGGAGCACAAGAGGCAGTGAAAATTTGTTTGTCTAACAGGTAGCAAACCTGGGCTTCTTACAGAGGTCAAGCAACCACCTACAGCTGCAGCCTGTGAATAATGCACTGATACTTATTTGATGAAGATATACTTTTTATTTATATGAACCTCATGAAAATGCATACAAAATTACATCATCTACAAACACAAGCAGATAGTCTAGGATGCCTACACTGAAATAATTAAAGTGACCAAAGGACAGATCCAAGGCACTTTGGTTCACATCTGAGGGCCAGAAAATACTACAATATCTGGGATTCACCTCCTGACTGAGGCAACTCATTAGCTTTTTGGCCAAAAGCCTCTAATCCTGTGACTTGGACCCACCCTTTGTCCTGGAGAAACACCTGTCTCTCCTGCTGTGCTGTGGTCCTTGCAGAGTTCACCTGGCCAGGTTCTTTCATTTCATTTCTCCCTCTTCCAGCCTCCAAGATATTTTTTTGCTTTCAGTAGGTCTTTTATCCCAGAGCTAACATCAGGGCTGTGTGCACTGGCTCTCCCTGCCAGCTGCCTGCTCACTGCCAGAAGGGGCTGCCTCTCCAGGCAGGTAAGAGCAAATCCTTGGGCAACTTCTTGGGATGTTCTCTCAACGGCTTGGTGTTGGATTTGAAGGCTTCTCCCCCTGCGCGGAACAGGCAGCAGCTGCTCCCCAGTGATGGCTGCACTCTTTCAAGGCTCTTCTGGGAAAGGCTTTAGAGGATGGCAGATGGACACAACACAGGATAGCAAAGGTGAGGCCTGCAGGATCACAGAGGCCAGACTGCCCTGTGATCACAGTATGGCAGAGCTGCTGGGGATGGCAGCGGGGGGAGGTACCCATGAATAAGATCCTGTCTGTGTGGATGGATACCTGAAGGAAGTTGAAGAAAGAAGAGAGGGTGAAGAAAAGGCATTAGCTGGGCACTTCATAGCACCTGTAGCTCCATGCTGACTCCTTCACCTGCCCTCTTCTGCCTCAGCACTGGGACCCTTGGAAAAGGCAAGGAGCTACGAGAGCAAAACCATGGGGAGCTGGAGGAGTTGCTCATAGACATTCACACCCAGGGAGGTTATGTTTCCAGTGGGCTCTAGCACCAAGTTGTCCCCTTCTCAGACCTGGCTAATTAAGGGTCAATTTAAGGTGGCATTCCTTAGCCTCTCAAATAAGGCACTTTTCCTGACTGGTACTCTGTGCTTTTTATACAACTCTTAATGAATTTCAGGGTTCACCTCTTGTAAAGCTAGGATTAGACAGAATTTTAATGAATATTAGGAGTAATACCTTTAATTGAAAGATAGGGTCCATCTGAGGTGAAATCTTGGCTCTGCAAGAGCCAGTAAGAAGCTTGCCAATAATTCATTTGCGCCAGGATTGTACCCATTAGAGTTCAGGGTAATTTCAGGGCTCTGGCTCTTTCACAGGTTTAAAGAGAAAATGCCACTGTTTGTTAATAACCCATCTCCCTTTAATGAGCAAATTAAAGGAAGTTGGTGCAGAACAGGAGGGAAAAACAGGATAGCGAGGAGAACGCTAAAAATCTACTGTACCAGCAGGGTGACATTCTGCCAGTGATGCTCCTCACACTGTGACCCAAGCTTGAAGATGGAGTGAGCACCTTCATCCATCCTCCATTGCTCTCCCTGCACACCCAGATCATGTCCAAGTTGTGCCAATCTGTTGTGCCTGGCCTTTATAGAGTCTAGCTTGCTCCTGTGCACGGACAACTCTAGCTCTAATCAGGTACTGGTCAAAATCATGCTTTGATAGCCTCTGCTTTGCAGCTCCCACCCATGCTCTTTGATCTCTGCCTTCTTCAGCCCATGCCCAATGGCACCTGCTTCTGTCTCAGGATGTGATATCAATGGCTTTCTCTCTGTTGGCTTCTTCTTGATTTAGGTTTGAACTTCTCATCCTCACCTCCCTAACTCTATCCATCCTCTCTTTTCTCTTTAGGTTCTGATCATTCTTCCTGGTCTCCTGACCACTCTAGCTCTGAACTCTCCCAAAGGTGCTTCTGCTGAGGCTGGCTTTGTGCTGTTATGTGCAGCATCCCAGATATGCCCTCCACATTTCCCTTTTTCATGTCCATGCACTACCTACTGCCAGCATACTGCCTGTCACTGACATCTCTGGGTGTTAGAAAATGGTAATTACTTCAGTAATTACCATTACAAATTACATTGCAGCTGGGTGACAAACAAGAATAATACCAATCATGCAGTGTCTTCGGGGCCCCACCCTTCCTGCTCTATAGCAGCACTGCTGAACAAGCAGAGGGGGCTAAAGTGAGAGCAGAGGTTTGACAAGATTTGGCAGGCAGTTCATTTGTGGATGGAGAATGAGACTTTGAGACATCCACAATAAACATTGATGAAGGCTTTAGGGACTAGTGAGACCAAGTCAATCAATCGACTTCTTTACAGGTGGCAGAAGTGAAGATGATATGATAACGAAGCTCCAGCCAGTAAGCCAGCCCACTGCTCCTTCCAGAACAACCTGCAAGGCACAATGGAGAAGCCCTGTGGAGAGGGAATTACAATAATTGAGCCAAATGGCCATGTGGGTGTTTACTGCTCTTGCATGGTCATCAGGGGGTGCAGTAAATCAGGATACAGCCTGTGCAAATTGCACTACTGGCTGAAAACAAGTAAATGTCCCCCACCTTCCCTGTTTCCAGAGCCAGCAGAGATGCTGCAGGAGCCTGATGCTTTGAAAGCACACTGGTATGGGGTGCAGCGCAGGTATGGGGTGCAGTGGTATGGGGTGCAGTGCAGGGCAATGATACTGGGTTGTGAAGAGCTGAATCAGAGCAACTTTGCAAAATTGGCACATCGGTCTGGAGCGGAAGCTTACTTTTAAAAACATGGGACCTTTGGATGACTGAGAGATCCTGCAATAGGGAATGATGTCCAGCCACACGTCCTGGACATGCTGCTATGAGGTGACTCTGGTTGGGACACCTGAATCCAGAAGCCACATGGTCATTTTGGTGCTCAGGCTGTACCTGCTCAGGCCCAGAGCCGTGGCCAAAGCCCACAGGTCTGCACATCTGGGTCTCACCAGCTGGTGCAGAGAGGTGGAGGAAAAGGGCAAGCAGGCCTTTGGGGGAGCAATGATGCCATTTGTGCTGATGGGTTTGACATGCTGTATTAGAAATGCATCAATGGGAGAGAGGCTTGTAAAACATATTTTTTTGTATTCTCACCTTTTAGAAATGTTTTTATGAGTTTGTATCTGTAAATATCTCACAGATAACAGTATCTTGCGTCAATTGATTATGGCACAGTCCCTCCAAACTATACCCATTTATGTCATAGCCTGGCACATTCAACACTTGAAATACTTTCCTCTTTATAAATGATCTCTAGTCTGAGGTTGAGGCAGTAAATGATACAGCTAAATCTATAACCTTGAAAAGGGACCCAAATAAAAACCAGGCAGCTGTATGGACTTCATGCACAGTTTGCTTTTACAACCAAGCATCAACAAGAAACCAAATATATTGGCCACTTCTCCTTAGATTCAAGCTCCCCACCATGGCCTGCCTGCTTGTGAAAGTACCTTGGAGCTGGTCTGTTTCAGTGTGGTACCAAAATGGCTGCAGTTGCCGCAGCCTTGTCACAGGTCCTGCTTGGGGGATGTCCTGGGGCTAGAGAGGCATAGCTGAATGGGAAATTTATATGACTGCTGTTTCCCTCTGGACCCCAGTGCTACTGTATTTTTGTCTCTATCTCCAGGCAATCTCACCTCTCGAGGTTTATAAGAATCTTCCTCCTGCCAATCTAGCCCATATAAGATATTTCAGCAGCTGATGTGAATGATTATTGGCCTGTTATGGATTTCAGATGGTGCATCAGTGCCACCCATGATAGCACTTGCTCTTCAGCGGAGAGAGGACTGTCCTTGTCCTGCTGCAGTGATTGAGAGGGAGCTTCAAATGTAAGCTTTTTTTTTTTTGTAGTTCATCACTTTTTGTATAAATATTTCCCTTTGAGATGCACTTTCTCTTGCTTTCTTCTGACCATAGGTGATATATTTTGTAAAGTTTGATAATAATTTTTTTGGCTGATCTGTTTCTTCAGATAGCAGGGTAAAGTGTGTTTATCACTGCAGGTATCTCCCAGATTGTATTTTTTCTCTTCCTGCAGTTTGATACAGTAACTCCAGCATAGCCCTCAGATGCTCTGCTCACACCCATATTTAAAGTTGTCCTTATGATGGAGGACAATTTGGTTATAAAAAGTGATTTTCAACTAACAGCACAAGATTTAGCAGGGCCCAGAGTCTGGAGGAGCCATTGCCCTGAGAACATGAGACTCCACTCATGGGAAGTCCATCTTGCTGTAGCACATCTGCCGCTGCTCTGTACCAGGGGTTCTCACCAAAGCCTTCAAAGGCTCTTCATCTCTTCAAAGCCTTATCACAGGGCAGGTCTGAGCAGGAAGGGCGCTCCCCAGCTTCACAGAGGTTTCTTAACAGCCTCTTGTGGTGTCCAGCCTGTGACCTTCCGCAGGCTTCATCAGTCGCTTTAGGACTGTTCATTGTAATCCCCCACAGAGGACTCCATCCCTGGATGGGTGTCGTAGCTCTACCAGCACAAAAACAAGGCAACCATGGCCAACAAGTGACATCAGTTGTGCTTCAAAGCCCACGGCAGCCCTCTGGGAAGTGGAGTTATGCTATCATCAAAACATAGCTGCGGCGTAGAAGCCTGAAACTCTTCCCCTGGCAGCTCAGTGCATCCTTGGCTCATATCCCAGAGCTACATCTCTCCCATTTTTCCCTGTGACAGGTTCTTCCTGGGGATCTCCTCACCTTTACCTCCCATTTCCTGGCAATTTTCTCCCACCACTCATCAAATTTGGATATAATTTGAGCATTTTGTCATTGAAACAGAGACAATGGTCCATTAGCTCTGCCTTGGATGTGCTCACTGTCCTCCAGACCCACCTGAACAGACTGCAAGCAGCCCCCAAAACAGCCTGACTGACCTCATGGGGCAACAGCAAGGCTTAAATGCTGGAGAAGCCTGGTCTGACCAGAGGAGCTGACATCATCCCAGAGCCTTGACACTTCCCTTGGCCAAGTGTAGTGGACTGAGCCCACAAAAGCTGCAGCTTCTACCTGCAAAAAATTGATGTTGTCCTCAGTGAGTTGCCACTGGTTCATTCCCTTAATCCCCTGCGTTTGTTGCCCCCAACTCATCCATCTTGGTATTGCGTCTCTTGTGCAATATTACCCCTTCCACTCTGACACCTCAAACTTCTCCAGCCTCCTGAACCCCATTTCACAGGTGAAGGGCCAGTGCTAGCTCTAGTCCCTGGCAAGTACGGACAAACAGAGGCTTGGTGGCACACGGGCTGGTCTGGGTGATGTTGGCTGAGTGGCTAGGGCTGCAGGAGCTGATGTCCATGCCTGACTAGCACAGATTTGCACATGAAATAATTTTTTGGGAGGATGCTGCAGGGGTCATAGGGTTATAGAAAAGGAATCCAAGATTTTTCTGCGGAGAGACAAAAATGGAAATTTTGACCTTGTCTAAAGACCAGAAATGAGCTGAAGAACCTTATTTGACATTAACGAGCTGAGAGCAGAAGGATGGCCTCTCTGGAGGTGCCTGCCCTCAATTTATTCATTTTTTCCCTATTAAAGTCATGGCACTCCTAGGGATGACAGCTCCAAAACTCATCTCATTTTTTCATTTGAATGAAGTGTTTGATCTGAGAATTGTTGTTGTTGTTGTTAATATTATTGTTATTATCATTACTATTATTAATATTTTAATATTTGAAGGTTGATAATGCCTTTGACACTAAGACAGAACTTATGTGCAAGACAAGTTCCCATCCCAAGGCTTTGGGAGCACAGTTCCAGCTTCCAGTTAGTCACAGGACATCAGAATGCTGCTCTTAATGAAAAACGATATGACGCATACATGGTATGAGTCATTATAATGTTAACTACAGTTACTTCAAGCCCAGACATCGCCAGAGTTGCTTTCCTCCTGAAGATGATTCATGTTCCTCATGTATGACAGCTCAGTCTTTTTTTTTTTTTTGCTTATTCGAGTGAATTTCAATACTTATTAAGGGTTTGGGGGGCAAAGTCCTTCTGTTCCTGTTTGACAAGTTGAATTTTCTTAATATGTTCCCAGTCAGTTTCTCAGAGCTTTAATACCAGAAATGAGGAAACAAGGAGAAACCAAGAGATTTGCAGGTCTGTGTAACCCCACTTTTGCAGGGGGTTGCATCAGGAGGCTGCCCTGATGCAAGGTCCACTCTCCACTACAGGCATGGAGGGTGCCCTCAACTGCTCAGGAGTCAAGCACAAGCCCCCAGGGGAGGGCAGAGGGATGCTAAAGGGTCTGCAAGAGACTACAGGACTCCAAAGACAGGGATGCAGCCCACCACTGCCCCTCTGAGTCAGCAAGGAACGGAGCACAAATGGGGAAGGTCCCTGTGGTGCTCACACAGCTGCTCCCTGCTATCTTCATCCTAACCCTGCTGCCTGCCTTTCATCTGGGGCTTCAGCAGCCTGGTAAAGCTTCATTTCCAGAGGCGTTGCCTCCTGCTAATAGCTGAATAAGGAGGCCCCCAGGGATAACTCTGCCAGCCTCTAAATAGGGTTTATTCAGCAATTAGTCAGTGGGAAACCTGCTATCATGCAAGTGATGGCCACCTCATGTAGTAGCTGTATTTCCTGGGGTCAGACTTACCCCTCTGCCACAACATCACAGCATGGAGACAGTCTGAGAGCCTCTAGCTGCTGTGACTCTCCATGTCCCTACACGAACAGGCTGGGACACCTCCTTGCTCAATGTGGCTTTTTTTGGGCAGAGCAGGACAATTTTGAAAAATGAGAGGGAACAGAAACAGGATAGTAAGTAGAAGAATCTTTAATGAAGTGAAGCACCACAGTCCAGGCCCTTGTGAGAGAACAGGATTGAACTCTGTTGGCTCAAAGCCAGCTATGGGACATGAGGAGTTTTCTCTTTGTCATCCCCTCTCAAAACATGGCTCAATCTTGCTATTTGCTCTGTGCCCTCCAAGGCTCTAGGGCCTGCAGTCTGTACCAGCAGCAGAACCAGCCCTGGTAACAGGAAGGCTGGATCATGTCTGTCAGCCATTGACCTCACTTCTCTCACAATCAGAGATGGACAAGGTTTGCCAGGCAACCACATGTCACGGACTTCTATTCTTGGGAAGAATTATGCCAAAGTGAAGTCTTCAGTTTATGACTTAAATTGAACATAATAGGATGCAGAAGTGCACAGACAGGCCTCAAACGCTCTGCCCTGTCCCAAGCACATCTACGTTTTTACTCACAGAGCTCACAGAGCTTTTTTTGGTACAGGCTACATGGGAGTACAGATTTGGGGTTGTGTGGTTTTTTGCCTTGATTTTCTTCATAACTCAGAGTTTTACCTTCAGCAGTTGCAGAATCACAGTGAATCAGGCTGGAAGGACTGTTCTGAGGTCATCTATGGCAGACAAGTAGTCCCACCAGCTCAGCATTTTTAAGAGACTGTTATCTTTCATGGCCAGATTTACCACAAAGCTCTGGCTGCGGGCAGAAACAGCCAAAGCATATGGAGCAGCTATTCTGGGTTTAGAGCTGCTTTGCTTTTCCAGAGCAATGCAAAGCAGCTAGACAGCACATAGGGTTCCCTTCCGTATCGCACTCGTCCTCCAGATGTCTGCTATTTCCCTGAACATATCCCCTACATGACGTGAGTGCATCCATACACACCACCTCCTTCTCCCTCCTGCCCCCTTCATATCCTTGAAAATCCCACACTGCTCCCTGCTCTCCCAGCCTACACCGCAGTTGGCTCTGGTCCAGGCGCACCAGCTCTGATGGGAACGTTTGGAATTCATGGAGGTCTCTTGCCCTCCTAAGGATCTGCCCTTTTCCATAATGACCTCCATGTCCTGTCCTCCCAAGGCAACTGTCCAGGAGAATGGGAATTTCTTACGCTGTAAGGAGCTGGAGGTTCTGCCGCATACTTTAGGCATCCAGCAAGATTTCATAGTTGAAGCAAGGAAAAGGTCACACCGAATGTCTATTCACAGCATATCAATTGGGAGCTTAATTACTGCAGAATTCAGGTGCTTTCCAAAAGTACCTCCTTCCTCCATCCATCGTGTGCCAAAGAAAAGTGCCTGACACCTGAATACTGCTCCAGCACCACTGACAAGGGGTAGGAAGCCCCACCTTTGAGATGGCTACATGAGACACAATCAGGGCCGTGGGTGATGGGGAGCAAGGGAGGGATAGGAAAGGATTCCCTGTGGATTTTACTGCACTGAAGCATTTTAGTCTCCAGCCTCCTCAGAAGACAACCTGTGCTAAGAAGGAGGAAAACTACACTAATTCCAGTAGGATGCTATTCCAATATATTGCAAACACAGGCTTCTCAGGAGCTGTAACTACATTTGAAGTTGGAGTTATCTGTGTTATCAGCTGCTAATCACACCGTGTCAGAGTCCTGACAAGATCTGATGCCGGGTGCTATGTTTCGTAAGGGAACTGCATCTTATGCCTTATTCACTGCGGCCTCCTAAATCGACAGACTTCCTCATATACACTTAAAAAACTTCATTCTGCCCTCCAGGGCTTAATGCTTCACTTTTACAGAAGACTTGGGTTTTTTTAACTGTATTTTTCACAATAAATGATCTGAATCTGTCCTCTAATTAAAAATGCTCAATTTATCCATAGCAGCTGAGTCATTATCAACACAGTACAGTAATATTTTTATTATTTTCTGTATCCCTCTATAAAAGCAATCTGACAGCATGTTCGGGGTTTTTTTCCTCACCACTGTACATTAACCAGATGGTTTTCACTCTATTGTCCACAGATACACCCACATAATTTTTTTGCCTTCATGCTTCCAGTTAATTTAGAAATCACTAGTGATTATGAAGCATTGAAGTTGTTCCTTCCAATATGTTTTACCTTCCCCTTGTCCACGCTTATTTTCTTCTCCCATCACACTGCCCAATTAATTAGCTTTGGCTCATCCCTCTGAAGCTTCTCTCTCATCTCTAGATTTCACTAATCTGATCGTTTTTAATAGCTGCAAATATAACTTTAATCTGCTTGGTGCTCTCCTCATCATAAATAGGTACTTCAAATCTTCCCCCCACACCTCACCAGCACAAGGTGCACTGAGGGCCTCTGACAAGCGTGTCCTGCCTGATGTCCTCTGGTCCTGCTGATGCAGTGGCCTGAGCAGCAATGACCAGTCACCTCAAGTGTGGTTTGTTTCACTTTCATTGTGTTTTCCCTCTCTGTTTCTGTTTCTTTGAGGATGCTCTGCAGCTGAACTCTCACCTTTCCCAAGGCCTTCCAGTTATGGGGCGTTTTAGTAGTGTCTGTCCCTTTCTGGCATGAAATCTTTCATCTCAGCACTTCGCTTGTGATTGTTTGGCAGGAGTTCAGGCTTTTAGTCTTGAGTGATCTGGGGGTTTTTTTGGCCGTCAATAAAGTAATGTTACCAAATTTGTCACGGCATATTTATCTGTTGCTATGTCTGTAGTTAAATGAAGCATGTGAAGCTAAGAACGTATTGGCAGGCAGATTTTAATGTTTTAGAGAACATAATCAAAAACAAAACCCCACCTTCCCATGCCAGGCAGGCCTGAAACACAAGTACAGCCTTTTCCACTTGTATTTTATATCTTCGGCCACATTTTTTCTAATTATTTTTTGAAGAGGTGCATCATTTGGATTGTATAACAAGTCCAATGGGATAGTGCATCAGCTAATATTTAATGTAATGAGATCTCATTTCCTTCTGCTGGATGGATTCTCAACAGAGTCTCCCTTGCAGCTGAGAGCAAAGGGCCATTTTGATATCCATTTTCATTTCATTCATCCCAGTGGATGCATAAATACAACAAGAAGTTTCAGTGGAGTGGGAGGCTCTGTGCATTTTGCTACCTTCCCTTTAGAGTCTGTCCCTTTGCTTTTTCTGGGCAGGAAAGTTTCCAACTGGCAGCTTATCCTCAGTGCCACAGAAGTGTTTTATCTCTGGCTGACTCTTCTAGGTCACACAGCCTTTTGCCTCATATCACCTCCCAGAGACACTGCCCATCTCTAATCTGGACTGAATGGCTGCAGTTATAAAAGCAAAGCCCCAAACCACACCACTTAGGCTGGTTTTTGCTGTACCTCCACAAGTGTGTACATATCTGTGTATCACACATTTCTCTCAGAGCTGCTTGAGGTCGGAGAGGCTTTGATTTGGGATGCTAATGTCACGTTCTTGTTGTTAAAGCAGGAGAAACAGTGCTGCAGCTCTGCTGCTAAGCAGCATCTCTGTAAAAGTTGCTGAGGGCTAATGCTCTGTCTCGCCAGGCAACTGCTGCACCTGCACATTAATCCAGGGATATGTGTGGCTCTGGTGGCGGATGGAGCAGCCATCCCCAGCTGATGGAAGGAGCTGACCGGAGATGTGCAGGGACAGTTGTGGTGGAGGTGACCATGGTGGCAATATTGCCTCTGAGTTATCCTCCACACTCCCAGCCTTCTGCATATGGTAAAGCCAAGGAAGCTCTCTGGGCCTTGGCAAGCCGTGGATGAAAATGCTTCATCCAGCCATCGAGTTTTTCATCCATGCTCCCCCAGGACAGGGAGAGATGTCCTGCAGGGTTTTGAGCCTGTCTTGCTTCTCTCCACCTCCACAGCCCCTCCATCCCAGCCATGAGGCTGTCCTTGTGGAATGAGGCCTCTTTGCCTTTAATTACCCCATGCTGGCTGGACAGGGCTGTATGGAATCTCACAACTGAGGCAAACAGCAGGACTGGGAACAGGGCCGTCAGTTGTGACCACATCCCCATGAGCTCCCAAGGACGTGAGCAGGACCCTTATAGGGACTTTTACTCAGGGAAAACGATTGCCACCCAACCTCTTTGTTCCCACCCACGTGGCAGCAAGTCCCACTGACTCCCTTTTTCCTCACAGGGCTACAGGTCACCCCATAGCCGCTCTATCTCTTGAGGTGTGCACGGCCAGAGCTTTACTTCACACCTGCTGGGACTTAGCTGGAGTTGGAGTTGTCAGGGCTGAAGGAACCACTAAAAGTCATCTGCTCTGTCCTTGTGTCCTAAGTCACATCCTGAGGCTGCTTCCAAAGTATTCTTCTAATCTGGTAGAGATGCAAATCTTCCTTTACTGCACTCTTAGCCCTTTCCTGTCTGTCCCACTCCCGAGGGACATTGGGACAACTATTTCTTTCTTTGATTCCCCTCAAGCTACACTGGCTGTGTCTGGCCACAGGGACCTGTTTTCCCTGGAAACCACTCTGTTCATAGCTGCAGCCTTTGTGCTCTGGCTGTCTCAAAGACAGCTTCCCTGCTGAGCCCCCAGCCTGGGGCTGGCATTCTGGGCTCAAATCCTCCCCAGATCTGCTGGGGGTTGCCAATAGTGGGATACACAGATTACGTCCAGGGAGGAAAAGTCACCTGTCACTGCTTCTTTGGGGAACACATGCACTTCAGTCCTGTTCTTAACCCACAGAATTCAGCCCTTTAAGCTTTGCAAAAAGGTGTCTGCTGCACTGGAAAGATGTGCAGCTATCTGAGAGCTGGAGCAGAGAGGAGGCTGCCCAGCCCATCTCCTTCCCTAGCCAGTGTCCCAGCCCCTCTCGTAATGGGACCTTGAGACCCAGCTGCCCTGGTACATAGCCCATCACCTGTCAGATCAGCTCCTGGGAGAAGCCGGGAGGTGTTAGAGACAAGCCTGGACCTTCAGAAAGTCACGTTGTACTGAGAAGACACAACGTGGTCCCAAGGGAGCCTCAATGTGGGCTGCATAGGGTGACAGCAGGGTAGTATTGCTGGTGGACACGGGTGGCTGTGGGTCGCACCTGGATCTGCCCGCCACAGACTGCTCCTGGCAAAGCAGCATTGAGGATGGGTGAAGGCAGGCAGCTCTCTGCCGCTCAAGCAGGTCGCTGTGGCTAGACCAGGCTCCAGCCGTGTGTGTATCTGCCAACAGTCGTCTCGGTGCTGGGTGCTCCTGAGGTGGGGAAAACTATTACTGGAACATGTAGGGAGTTTAGGAATAGCAAGGCATCGGTGCAGGGCTCAGGGAGCTGCCGGAGCGTGAGGGAGCATCACGGGGTCCCCGGGACATTTGGGGTGTGGGGGAGAAACAGGCGCAGGAAGAATGGGCTGTTGGGGCTGTGATGTTGACTCTTGCTGTGCTGCTGCAAACCCAGGTTAACTCCCCTGATCGGAGTCAGGGCCAGATGTGTGTGAGACAAATCAGCCTTCCACCCCGGTCCTTACGGAGCCGGGCAGAAAAATACCTGAGTGAGCCGGCAAATGAGCCTGGCTGTCCCTGGGGTGCAGCCCCCAGGCCAGGCTACCTGTTCCCTCAGCACCGGCTCGGACAGAGAGAAATCGCTTTTATCCTTTTCCTTTAAACTCCGCTCGCTGGCACTGGGTCTTTCCCTTGCTGGGGGAGTGGGAAGGGCTGTGCCCTGGGAAATGCAGCGATCCGAAGAGAAAGGAGAGAGTTTGTGCCGTGTTATGGGAAGCAGCGGGAGAAGCAGTCACGTCGGGAGCAGCCGCACGGCTCCCGTTAGCCAGCCCTCGAGCCGCTGATCGCACGGGCGGGCGAGCGCTGCTCTGCGGGCGCGGAGGTGAAGCGCGNCACTCCTGCCCCCGGTGCTCCAACTTGGCGGGTGAGCCCTTCCTCGACACGCAGGTAAGGACCCGCGTACAGCGCTCGGGTGGGGGCACCCCCTCTGGCGCCCGGGCGGTCGGCGTTCCCGGGGGGTCCGGGAGCTCGTCCCCAGCGTCCCCAGGCTGCTCCAGTGGGATGGCAGCACGTCCCCAGGGAAGGGCAGCCCCGCGCCGAACACGAGTTGGCCCCAAGAGGGTCAGAAAATACGGTGGGGGGGTGTAAAGATGAAAGGCTACAACCTGGAGAAATCAGGACAAATTACGTAGTCAGAGGCTCTGGCGTGGCCAAAATGTAAGGATTGCAACCAAAGTTTTGGAGGCCAGATCTGTCGGAGCAATCGCAATGGCACCTTGGACCCAGCCTGCCTTCGGGACTCCCTCCCCGGGTGGCAGCTCAGCCGCCGGCTGAAGTTTGGGGGTGGTTTGCCTTCTGCTGAGAAGCCTCAGCAGCCGGCGGGAGCCACACCACTGCCGGCCACCCCCGGGATGCAGCTGGGCAGGGGAACAGTCCGGGCGCCTCAGCAGATATGGCTTTTGACGGTGCCGTGACTTGTGCCAACAACACAGCTTCCCTGAGCAGCACCATCTCCCTTTAGCCCTGAGGATGCCCTCCCATTTTGTGTCTGGGGGAAAAAGCCACTCGTTCAGGAGTTTCAATGGGAAGCACTTTCCGTGTCTACCCAGTGCCTGTTTATAATTCCTTCTCCAAAGCTGCTGCGGGTTTCACAAAAGCCATGCTGCTCTCCCAAAACCCATTTTACTGGGCTGCTTCCTTTGCTTCTGAAAAAGATAAATTCCCTTTTCGTTAGCATGGGATCTGCCACCAGTAAAAACCTTTTTCCCAGGAGGAAGGTAGTGCTATATAAATACCAGGGATAACGGAGAAGTGGGGTCTGAGCCTGCCTGCCACATGCAAGGAAAAAAATAGCTTTGGTCTCTGAGGAATAGTTGCTGGTTACTTTGTAGATTGTCAGGAGAAGAAATTACCCAAGCCAAAATGCAGTGACTGCATTTCGCTGGCAAAAGTTTCTTGTGTCATAAAAACGGCTGGCAGAGCTATAGCTTTGGGGAGCTGAATCCACTTCACTTCATCTCCCTGAACCACCATCAGAGGCAGGTAATAAACACCATTATTAAAGAATGAGTAATTTGCTGCAGCTCCAGCACGGTGAATTTGTTCAGCAGATCCCTGCTTTTGTGTGGCACCCAACTCCTTTCTGCCCTCAGCCCAGCCTGCAGACATCGCCATCATTTGCAGAGAAGTGACCAAGGACTTGGCAAAATTTGGCCATTAAAATCCTCCTCTACCACCTACAAGCTCTCTGGAGCAAGCCCCGAAGGTGCCAGTCCTTCCTAGCCCGGGAGCTTGTGGTAGAGCAGTCTGTGGGCCCCTGGCATAGGCATGGGCACTTCAGGTCATTTTGGTTGGTCTGCCACCCTCACAGTCCCTCTGCTTGGGGGACATGCTTACATCTTTCCAGGACTATCTTTGACTTCATCAGGTAATCCAAAGCTCTGCTGTTTCTGCCCCCCTTTTTCTATCTAATTTCTAAAGCCCTGGACCTGAGCCTGTGACTGGCAGGTACCACTTGCAGGAGCTGCAATTCCACTGCTGCTTTCAGGGTAGTAATTTCAGGCAGAATTTCTCTATTTTTAGAATTGGAGATGGGCAAATGACTGACTTTTCTGAGTGAAGGGCCATGGCACAGCATTAGAGAGGGAAAAAAATCCATTACGGGTTTCCTCCAAACTGTCCTGAGGTTCCTCAGCAAACTGTTGCTCTTTCTCTGTCAAGCGAAAAAGGCAGCAAACCAAACCAAGCACTTTGCTCAGCCTGGAAGGGGAGGCTACAATGATCTTCAGTGGTTTTTGGGTGTGTCACTTAAACCAGCTTCCTTTTGGAGTAAAACGCTTCAGGTGTACTTTGAAAACCAGAGCTGGTCCCAGGATTTGTCCCCCAAGCTGTATGTCTGGAAGCTCAACAGCTGGTGTGAAAAATTGGCCCAAGGCACATCAGAGATTGCATGCCATGTGTGACAGCGACATTGGTGCTGCTTCTGAGCTGGGCAGAGGTTTCTCTGCAAATCCTTCCTGCTCTCCATGACTTCTGTAGTGGCAGAGGAGGACAAGAGGGTGATGCTGAGGATTGTCCCCACACAGCAGGGACATGCTGGGAGGGAAACACCATAAGCCCAATGTCCTCGCTCAGCCCACACAGGACCAATAGTGCAGCTCACCCAGAGCACAGCTGCTTCTTTCAATACACTATGAGTCTGAATGGGTGAAGAAGCAACCTGAGTCCTGCCCCAGGGAGGTGGTGACATGGGCTGGGAAGAGAAATGGGCCAGGAAGAAAGGTAAAGCATCCATACAGCAAGTGAAGGAGCAGCCCAAAGGGCTCCTCAGCAAGGCAACTTGACAAGGTCATGGAAAAGAAAATGTGACATTGTTTTGCAACAGCTGTTTCCATACTATATGGAAAAAAATTTAGCACTATCCTCTGCTTGATCTTGGAATCTGATACTGTGGGATGAACAAGGGTTGTGGGATGGCTGGGGGCAGCTGCTGTCTTTCCTCTCACCATATTCCCGACAATAGAATAAACCAGTGTGAACTACCCCTCATCAAATTCAGAGGGCACATTTCCACTTGAGTATTATTTGGAAATATGGAATTTTGGAACATGGAAGAGACTCTCAACATCTGGTTTGGATTGCACCTTTTGACCTAAGTAATAATTTTAACATCTTGAAGTTTATCTGGTGTTTGCCAGATGGGAAGACAGCAATCCACTTATTTGCTGGACCAGGAAATCAGCTTACTGCTGATAAATACACACTGTTTATGGAAATTTAGGGTTTGGAAAAGTAAGTTGGAAAGGTGTCATCTCCACAGCATAAGTTCACTTTTAAAGAGAGAGCAGATCATTGGCAGATGAATTAAACATCTGAACTACAGAGGAGCCTTGTGAATCCCCAGGAGAATCAGGGGAAGTAAGCAAGGTGGAAATAACCCTGAGCTGAAGGCAAGGAAACATGGATAAAATAAACAGGGCAATGGGGAAAGGAGGGAGCCGCCATGCACTAGCCTTCAGGGTGCTATTGAATCATTTGAGTACGGGTGTGTTCTAAACAGAGACAAATGAGCAGTCCTTAACAGATGCTTTACATTGCCATCTTCAGTTGATAAGAGGGGGATTTTCAGGGAGACGTGAGGACGGAGTTAGGTGCTGTGGCTAAGCTGCTCTATCAGCAAGCCACAGCTGTGATGGGGAGGACATCTTTTTGTCCTCCTGACAACTGCTGCCAACTTGAGCACTATGTCCCTGTCCCCATTTTGATCTTGGACGGTGCAAGTCTCTCACCTGGAAGAAAGCCAGGTCTCATCTGCCTGACCACTTCTCTGCTGGGTGCCAGGACGGTGAAGGGAGATCATCCCTGTGGCGCAGACCCGCACATGGTCCCAGGCTGGGCTGCAGGGCCAAGGGAATCAGGGCTGGACCTGGAGGGGATCATGCGGCACAGGTTTGCTCCAGCACAGGGTACTGCTACTCTCAGAGTGGTCTGTGGAGTGGACGGGGTGCAGGGTCCCATGGTAACAGTAGCCATGAATGGCCTGTGGGACTTCATGGGCAGGAGAAGAGCCTTGAAGTAGAGCTGATAGGGCTGGAGAAAAGGGTATGGATGAAAGTACCTGCTTGGAGAAGAGCATGGAACCATTTAGAATAACCACCGTGTTCAGTTCAATATTGGGTATAAATAGTGACGGAGAAGACTTGATGTGAAATCAAGGACGGTAGCCATTAGCAGAGAAAATCAGCCATGAGCAAAATTACAGTCTGCCAGCAAGAGCTTCTGTGCATCTTCCAGCAGCAGAGAGAATGTCTTGATAGTAAACACATCTTGAGGGACCTCCGTGAGCAGTCCAGTGGGATACTTTTTGTCCCTTTGGGCACTCCAAGCAAGGAGCCTGATCTTGGGCGAGGGGTTGGGCTGCTTCTGTGCTGGAAACATTGGAGCCCAGGTGTCAGGGAGTTTGGTTTTCAGTGGCTTCGTATGCATGGATGTTTCTAAGTAGGTTTTCTACATTGAGGGCAGGATGCCAATGCCCCTCTCTCCAGAGAGAGCAGCCTTAGGGCACTTCCTTAGGGTGGTCCTGAGCTGAGGAAAGGGAGGTTGAAGCCCAAACCCAGTCTGAGCTCATGTTTCTCCAGGACAGTGATTTAGATGCTGTAGCAGGCAGGGGAAATAGTCTCCTCTGGCCCTGGACTGGTATTTTTGGGCTGAGATGAGAAGTGAGAGCCCAACAGCCTCCAAAACTGTCTTCACTGGCTGATGCCTCAAAGGGCTGGAGATGCTGACAGTCCCGGCAGCCTCCACGCCTTGGAGTCATTGCCCTGACCTCCACTGCCTCCCAGCAACCCTGCTGGGTTCCCGTATAGGAAAGTGAAGAAGCCTCTGGTGAAAGCAATCCATCAGCTTTGTTTGGTGCCCCTTTAAAACCTCTCCCTGAGGCTTATTCTTGGGTGTGCTGCAGGGCTGCTGGTTGTTTGGGTGCAAACCCATCAGGAGTGCTCTGAGGCTGAGAGGAACCCAGTGTGGCTGTTGGAACCTCCAGAACTTGCCCATCCCTGATCCTTTCCTGGTCCACTTCCTTGGCCCAGTGCTGCCAGCCAGGTCATCCATTCTGCTCTGCTTCAGCTGGGCACCCCACGGCCACTCTGCTGCCCTTCAGCTCCAGGAGCAGCCCCCTACACTGCCCCCTCTCCTCCCTGATCTCCTCCCTGGGATGTACACAGGACAGCCCGAAGAAACTTCCAACAGCCACTTATTTACTTGTTTGTGTCTCCTGCTGAAAAAAAAAGGAATGCCAAAAGAGTCCAAATCTGCTAATTATACACCTAGCCACCCACACCACCATGTGCTTTATTTCCATCGCCATCCATGCGTCCTCCTTCCCGCATCGCCGTCTCGATGAGCCCTTCCCTTATCTCTCGTGCCTGGTGCACCCGGCAGGCTCGGTGAGCTCAGACCCCGGGCCGACGCCGTGCTCACACTAGAGGGGCCACCGCCAGCCATGGGGTGCTGGGGCGCCGTAGCCGCCCCAGCGATTTGAACCTACAGGCACCGGCTCCAGGCTTTGCCCGCAGACCCCGTCCCGGCTCCACGACGGCCGAGCGGGGTCGGGAGCGGCCAGGCCCCGCGGCCGGGGCGGTGCGGAGCTGTTCGGGGCGGTGCGGGGCTGTGCGGGGCTGTTCTGGCGGTGCGGGCTGTGCGGACTGTTCGGAGCTGTGCGGGGCTGTGCGGGACTGTGCGGAGCTGTGCTGAGCTGTGCGGGGCTGTGCTGGGCTGTGGGGAGCTGTGCTGAGCGGTGCGGGGCTGTGCTGAGCTGTGCGGGCAGCGCGGCGGGCGCTGCGCGGAGCGCCGGGGACACCTGGTGGCCGCCTGGCGAGCGCCGGACGCTGCCGGGGTGGGGAACACGGCAGCCACGAGCACCCTGTGTGCTGGCATTCCCGGTGTGAAGCTGGGTGTTATGGGGATGCCTGCTTGGAGGCGATGGAGTTTCCACTGCTCCCCTGCTGATGTGATGTGCACGAGCAGTGTGTCCAGGTTGCTTGTCACAGGAGCTGGGGACAGGGCAGTGGGGGAGCCCCAGCCCTGTAGAGTCCCTGAAATGGCTTCTCCAAAACCAGCCCAGCTCTTCCCTGCCAGCCCCAGGGATGGATTTGCTGCTCCTTACCATTAGGAGCAACACCTTAGTCCTGAGCATAGCTGGGTCAGAACACTGCCGCAGAGAAACATTTTTATCAGAGACAATAAAGACTCTATTTCCACATGGAAATTGCCCAATTTGACTTGTGATCCTTGAAAAGCAGCCCATCGCATCCCAATTCTCAGAGCAATTTAGTCTCTGTTGGAGCCAGGAGCCCTTTGGTACTGGCTCTCCACCTGTCGGGAGATCAGAACAAGCATTGTATTCACTCCTTTCCTGCTCTCTTAAACCAGCTGCATCAATGGTGTGAATCAGATCCTCTACATTACAAATGCCTCAGCTATTCTCCCTCTAATGCAAGTCCACAGGCTTTGTGTCACCATCTTCCTTCCCCCCTGGCTGTCACCAACTCTTTCCCCTCCAGCACCTTCATTGTCCTTTTCTTCTCTGTGTTGGTGGCCGGGATGCAGATCTCTGTCTGGCTCAGATGCCACTTTGCTTCCCCTGCCCCATGCTTCTTACCCACGGTTTCCCTTTCCACTGCTGTCCTTACTGTGCTCTTTTGTTTCTCTGTGTACCATCTCTGCCAGCCCCATTGGGGCTGTCATGTCTCTCCACCCTTCCCTCCTGCCCCACACTGACACTTGCCTCCCTCACATCACCCCTCTGAGCTTTCCAGCCCCCAAGGCCACCTCACCTCATGCTCGTGCCACAGCCATCTTTCCCAGGACTGGTGAAGACTTTGTTACACCCTGGGGATGAACAGCCCCTCAATCTGCGTGCTGGTGCTGTGCCCAAGGCAGAAGCAGTGGTGTGGAGATGAGCACCCATGGGAGGGCTTGAGTGTTGGCTGGAGCAAAACTGCTTTCTGCAGTCATGTCTTCGGGGCTGATGATAGCCCTTCTCCCCTTGAGCTGCAGATCACCCTGCGGGGCTCAGGGCTGAGACATGCCAGATAATCCATGCTGCTGCGTGAGTTCCTATGGCTGAGAGAGGGCTTGGTCCATTCCTGCCAGACACATTGTCCATGAGCTTTCATAGCCCTTCTGTCACCCTCCTCTCCAAAATGACAGCTGCCCAGGTGGTGCTCTGCCTTTGCTTCTCAGCAGCCTTTGTGGTTTGGTTTTTTCTTGGGCGGAATCACAAGTTTGGATGCCCAGAGGCAGTGGTACTGTGTCCTGACAAGACTTGGGCCTTTGTTTAGAAGATCCAAACCACCTTCTGAGAGACTGTAGGAAGGTCTGGGCTCAGGGACTTGTGCTAGACAAATCTCCTATGCTTTCCTTTTCCATCAGGAGTGGGTCCACATCTGTCCTGGGGCTACGGCAGCTGTACCTGGCCATGGTGCTGCTTAACATCAGCTGGACCAGGGACAGGCACTCACATGTCCCCTGCCCTCGGACCACCCAGGGCATGGCAGTGCAGCAGCACATCAGTACCTGAGGGCACCGACCTCCCCTGGTGCTGTCCTGAAAGGGAAAGCCTGCAGCCAGGGTGGGCTAACCTTCTCACTCGGGAGTCTGGGGACATGCGTCACAGCCACAACCCGCTAATGAGCCCGGGAAGCAAGGCAGAGTGTTTGCTTGACAGGGCAATTAAATGATGATTGATTCCTGGAACAGCTACTTAATTCATCATTAACTGGCTTATCATAGCAGGCATCTGTGCCAAGGGTCCCTCTGAGAACTGCCTCAGGAGATGTGGTGTGGAGGTGAGATCTGTGAAATACAAAGCTAAATTTGCTACCTCTTCATTTTCATGCCTTATTTTGACTCCTTTTACTCAGTGCTCGCCTTGAGAAGCTGAGAGTACACAACGCAGCTGTGCATTTCCCACTCTGCTGGGGGCTGCTTCAAGCAGGCTGGGGAGCGTGGGGGGCCCTGCTCAGCCAGCTGGTTACAGGAGCAGCCGTGCACAGGGGGAGGCAGTTCGCTAGGGAGCCAGCAGCTGTCAGGCAGCAGTGGAGCTGCAGCAACGGTTCAGCTCAACTAGGGCACTGAAGTCTGCCTCCTCCCAGGTGTGCCCACGTTGAGCATGTGTGCTTGTGTGTGCTTGTATGTGCCTCCCTGTGCATGTAGCAGCATCTCACCACCATTACCTGTTGCCAGCACTGCCCAGACTAGCCCTGTGGGACTGATGGACATGCACACTATCCACTCTTCGTGGTAATCAGGACAGAATGGCCACTCTTTGACAATTTTGCCTTTTACTGCTTTCTTGCTTTTGTCTTCTGACTTCATTCCTCTTTCTCCAAGCTTGGTTATTAACAAGCTTTCTTCATCACCAGGCTTACTTTACTGCTAGGCTTCCTTTTTTAAGTCCCTATGTGGCTAATTTCACTGTGGCATCCAGATAACCCAGCTGGGGTTTGGAGACAGCTGCAGGGCTGGTCTGACTCTCTCCTTCCCTGTGCGTGTGTGTGCAAGGCTGGTCCTCACCCTCTCTGCCATTGCCTCTCTAATGTCATCTCTAGAGGCCTGATGGCCCTTGTCTCCACCTGCAAACCCAGACCATTCAGTACATGGTCTCTATGCCATATGCTCATCCTGGTGACCGAGGAGTGGGAAGCATCTCTAATCCCTCTGGTACTGGGACATCCGTTATTGGAGAGGAAGGTTTCAGCCTGGCTGCTTTCCAGCAGGGCTGAGCACACTGCTGTAAGCATGTGGTGACACTGGCCCTCGTTGTCCCCTCTCCACTGCTGACAAGTGCCAGGTCTGGGCACTAAGGCTGCAGCCAGTGGCTCCTTTGCTTATTCATCAGAAGCACTGTAAGATTTCCTTCTGCACTTTTCCCCTTGTCCCTGCAGATCTGTTACTGCTACATCTTGCTCCCAGGGAGAGCATCAGCCCCAACTCCCATGAGTGGACGGCAGCAAGGAAAAGAGACATTAGTACAGGTAAATCTTTTCTCATTCCAGAGGGTACAAGACTAGCACAGACTAAATCCTTCTAGCTGTAGCCCTGCCCTGCCCATGCTTTGTGCAGCAGCTCCAAGATCCTGGCTCTTCTCTAAGGGCAGCTCCATGACAGTTTGAGGTACCAGAGAGGTTTGAGCTCACCCTGCTCCCCTGGGATGAAGCCTCAGCCCTGCCCAGCCCACATTCACACACTTCCCCATGCTTCAGGAGCTTTTTCCTGTGATTTCTTTTGCTACTCACACTGTTACTATTCTGAGGTATGTTCGCCCTAGGATGTTTGCTGCCTGCAAGCCCTCGCTGCCTGTTCCCCACAGCCCAGGTCATTGAGACATCTCTCACCAGCCAGCCCCTCTAGCATCCTTTGGGATTCAACAAAGTCCATGCCCAGCAGCAGTCCAGCTGCATAGATGCATGCTTCCCACACTGGTTCCCTGGCACTTCCCAAACTGCCTTTTAGGTTTCCAATTTCTCCCAGCTCCTTTCCCTTCTTTCCCCCTCCCACACTCTGTTTCCCAGCACTTGCTGCTGTGAACGTATGGCTTTTCTATGCAGCTCTGCTCCTTCTCCAGCCTGTTGCTGAGGACCCAAAATGAGAAGCACAGCAACTTCCACACAGGCAGCACCTGCTGCCCAGTGTCCGGCAGCCTGCCTGCAGTCCGTCTGCTGGTGTTTCTCAACGCATTTGAAACTGACTCCCTTCAGCAGTTCCCAGCAAGGTCCCATTCCTTCCTACCCAAGCTTGCTGCCAGAATCATTTCCTGAGATGAGGCGTGGATGCCGTACCAAAAATGTCAATTTTCTTTCACTAGTGCTGGGCTTCTGTTTTGGCTGCTGCTCTCAAATGACACTTGGTGACTGGTCTCTCCTTACTGTTTTGTTAAAAATTAAGTTATTTTATTAGAAATGTAATTTGCCTGTTAAGCAAAGAAGAGGATAGTGGTTTCCTTGCCTGAAAACTGGGATGTAGCTTTGAGCTTCTCTGTGTCTGTACAGAAAATAAAACCATCTTTGCTACAAATATGCATCTCCCTTAAATATTTTGAAAATACTTAATGGCCATCTGCTGCACGAGCCATTACAGGCTTTATTAGAAAGGTGGGAGACTACAGAAGGCAGGGAATGGTTTTGGGAAAGGAGAAGTGAAGGGCATTCACCAAAATGCACAGAGTTTTAGCAGCATGAGAGGGCTTTTGAACAGTTCCATTTTTCTAAGCAGATTTCGAAAATGTGATGACCACTGCCAGAACAAAGCCAATGGACAGGTCCATTTAAAACCATGCACGGCTCCCAAACCTGCATGATGTGGTAGAGTTTGGCCAAGGAAACAGGACCACTTGGGCTTTTCACTCTCTAAAGTCTTTGGTTTCTCTATTTAAATTTTCTTCTTGAGATTTAAAGCCAAGGCGATGTGCTGTCTATCAGAAAACCTAGTGCACCTCAGGGATTCTTATAGCAGGAGGAAGTATGACAGCATCCTGCAGAGGAGTCACTGACTGAGATCTCTAAGGAAGATAGGAACATTTGGGGTTGCAAGGCAATAAGGTGGCATGGTCTGGGAGCTAGGAAAATGCTAGAGAGACTGTAAAACCCAGGGCTCAGGTAGTGAAGAGGGCAAAGTAATTGTTTCTGTCTCCTGGGAACGCTGATATTTCACTGTACTTTTTCTTTGTTCCAAGTTGGGTTGGGAAGCCAAAATAGTAAATGCTGCTCTGAAGAAAAGGGGTAAAAATATTTCATCTCAGAAATTTTTACGGTGAAAACAAAATAAGAGCAGCACAAGGTCTCAGCTCTCTGAAATGGAGAAAGGGAGAGGGAGTGAATTTCCCTGAGGAAGAAACCCATGTTGACATTTGTATCTGAGGATCCCATTTGGACTCAGCATTTTCTGAAGCTGGTGGCCCAGAGCCAAGGCTGTCTCACTGCTGCTGTACCCAGGGGTGGAGCTGGTTTAAACAGTGCTTTGATGTGGTGGTTCATTTACCTAAAATTTCATCATTTCAAAGTAGACCAAACCCCATGGAGTCTCCCCTTGAATTTCCACATCTTTCTGTTCCTCCTCACTGCTGGCTGTGCATCCTACACTCCTGCCCCAGCCTAAACACCATATCCCTGTCCTCACAGCAGCCCCCTGGCTTCCCTTGGTGGCTCACTGCACTTGCCCCAGCCCCAGCTCAGCCTTGGGTGAGTCCTAGAGCACCTGAAAGCCAGTTAGGTGTATGTGTAATGTCCAGTGGGATGTAATTCACTGTGCAACCCTCTACTTTGGGAGGTCAGGGAGGCCCCTCGAGTGATTGTCAGTCTCTTATCCACTTTGCTGTCAGTCCTTGTCACAGCATGCATTATGAACCAGCAGAAAAGATGCAGTAGATCCTTTCCTGTCAGGCTGCACATGGCCAACTTAAGATGCATTATAGATACAGCAAGTCCTCATCTTAATCCAGCCTGACTCAGATAACCTTGTTGCAGGGGTGCATCCTTATCTTGCTACCTGCTGAGAGATAGCATTCAAGCTGTGCAGAGGTGGGGAGGGGTCTTGTTTTCTCCAGTATTGCCGAATTTTTCTGTTCCTGCTACCTTCTCGACTTTGGCTCTGCATGGGTGAGAGGCTTTTCTGCTCCATTGCCTTGCTGATATAACAGCCTACTCCCTCCCACCCACTCTGCTCCTGCAGGATCTCCCCACCAGCACCACCGCCAGCAGCATGGAAAGCGTGCGTGAGCTCCAAAATCCGCTCTTGGCCAAATCCAATGGACACCTTCGCAGCAGCTATTCTTACCACCAGCATCACAGCCAGGACTATCCCAGTCATGGCTGCCAAGGGAAACTGTATTCCTACATATTCCAAAACACTGGTGGTGCCAGGACTCACCAGCTGCTGGATGCCACTTCCCTGCAGCTGGCTGTTGAAGCTTTGTACGGCCCCAGTTTCATCCTCGTGAAGGATGAGACTGCTCTCAAGGCCAAGGACAGCAAGATGGAAAGCTGCGAGACCACTTTTACAGAAAGCAAAGAGGCTCCATCTGAAGCTCCTGAAGGGCATGAGGCACAAGGGTCCTGCCTGGTAGAGAGTGACATCCGCATCCAAACTGTTTCCTATGAGGTGGAGGAAGAGGAGCTCCAGGAGTATGAGGTGAGCTTGGACAGGTGGGATGGCACCAAACTCCTGTGGTCATTTCTTCTGGACATTGGCTCAAATTCTTGATAATTTATTCTCCCTTCTTTACCCAGAACTCCCCACCAAATCCTACCATCTCCTGCCTCACCAGCCTCCCTGTGTACCCAGTATTTCTTCTTCCTCCTTATAATTTCTGCTCCTTTTTCCTCACTGCTGACCTCAGAAGGAGATCAGCTTCCCTAAGAGCAGCCTGGATGCCTGCTGCTGGGAGCAAAAGGGAGGTGGGTCTCTGCGGGACCCTTGGGAAATGGGAATGCTTTGACAAGGACAGCCTGCTGCTGCAGTGGCACTCGAGTTAAGAGAAACAGTAATTCTTGCATAACAGCAAAATTCACATGCCTGATGACAGCAGCTGAGAAAAAGTTTTATATTTATAAGGACAGGATGAATCCTTCACAGGAAGAATGAAGCTGACAAAGCAGCCTCATTGCTGTGCTGTGCCCCACTATGGCTTGAGCAGTGGTGCCAAGGCTAGGAAACATCATCCAGGATCTTGAGAGGTGGGAGAGGGTCCCAGAGCTCACTGGAGCTGATGCCTGATGACCCAGCACAGCTCTGCTGCTTTTGGTGTTGGTGATGCAGCCTGTTCAGATGGCAGCAGGAATGTCCCCACCTCTGTGTCTCTTCCCCACCAAGACACATCCCTTGCGGGGTGGTCTGAGGCTGCCCAGTGGTGCCCAAAGGCAAGAGGGCTCAGCACAGCCACTGGCAGAGACTCACTAAAGGGACAGGGCATGCTGCCCCTGCAATGTAGGCTCCACTTCAAATGCATTCCCTCACTTCCTAAATTAGTTTAGCAGGATATTGATCTCCTAGTCTCTAATGGGGACAAGTCACTTTCTTTAAGTTTGTTTAAGCTGACAAACAGTCAGTTCTGCCAAAGCTGAAGATATTTCAGTTTAAGACTCTCTCTAATGCAGGGAAATCCCAGACCCCCAGCATTTGCTCTGGCGTGGAGCCAAGAATCCATTCCACTCTTGAATTTGCTGAGCTACGTTGTTCCTCATCAAAACATGCTGAAGAGTCTAAAATATTTTTGAAATTTACTCCTTGAATTTGCCAATGGGAATTGTATGAGAATATGTGACGGGACCAGGAGGGGGTGGGAGCTGGGAGGCGAGGTGCTGAGATGCTGCCTGCAGAGCGGCACGGGGAGGTGGGCATGTGCTGAATCCATCTGGTTTTGCAGAGCGACTCCTCCAGCGACAGTGAAAGCGAGGATCATTTCCTGATGCTTCCCCCGCGGGACCACTTGGGCTTGGCTCTTTTCTCCATGCTGTGTTGCTTCTGGCCCCTGGGGATTGCTGCCTTCTACTTCTCCCAAGGGGTAAGGAATCCCTTTGCTTGCCTGCATGTGCCAAGTGTTAAAGCAAGGGCCCTGAAAGCCACAGCGGCCCTGGAGGTGACCAGCACCTTTCTGAACCTAAGGCTCTTCTCTGTGCCATGGCCATAACTCTGAGGCTTGAGACAAAGGGTGCTCCTGGATGTTTCCACAATTGTTATGGGGTTGCAACCCCTCCAGTTTTGGTGTGGGCTACTGGAGGTCAGGCTTTTCCTCTGGGTTTTTTGGCTGTTATTTCGGGAACTGGGGCTCCTCTTGGCCCCTTGCCCAGCCTCTCACCCTCCAACCAGGTTCAGGAAAATGGCATTTTCCCACCTGTCCTCCCATTCTCCAGTAACGTGAAGGTTCTATACCATGACCCAGACTGAGGCAGCTCATGCCACAGGAGCCAGGCTGCTCTGGAGGCTGGACGCAAAGGGGAGCTTGGTGTCCGTATCACACTACAGCTCCTTTCTTGCACTTGTTCCTGATGCACATTGGCTAACCTGTGGGAGCCAATGCCACTCTGGCAGAGGCCGGAGAGGCAATGGCCCTCAGGCTGCAGCAGTTCAGAGGAGCTACTGCTTTCTTGAGGGCTTAGCCCGGAGCCTGGGCTCACTTATGTTGCTGTTGACCCAGAATAATTCATGCAGAGCCAGGGGATTTACTCCACATTTGTATAGATGGTGCTGTACCAAGAATAGATGGGGGGAGGCATTAAGAAGTTGAATCAAGAGGATAGGAACAGAAATGGAAAAATATATTACATGAGTGCCTGGCATAGAGCTGTTGAGAGGCAGGGGAAGCATTAATTGATTACGACCCCAAGGAGCAGTTGCTTTCACATTTTTCCACATAGTGCAAGATAGCACAGTGCACTCTCCACATGATGATGTACGTGGGTCAATTTATATCTAGCTCCATTTTCTGTAACTACCCCCTTTGTTCACTCACTAAGGCAAGGACCATATCTCTGTTTGGTGTCTGCACAGTGAGTGCATCGATGCCCACATGGCAACTTGAACTCAAGTAATAGGTAATAGCAAGAGCAGCTTGGACTATGTCCTGAGCACTCAGAGAAGCTGGAAGTTGCCATCCTTTTCCAGAGAGATGGGGATCTGTCTCCACTGCTGGTTTCATCAGCCCTTCAACAGCAAATAGGCTTCAGCTGAAAACCTCATGCAGGAAAAATCAGGTGACAGCACATCTGGACCAACAGACCATGCCATCAAGAGTCAGCTCCCTGAGCCTGGGCAGTACTCGTTACATCTCCGCATAGGGTGCACTGGTACCTGGTCAGTACTGCACAGCCATCACCCCACGTACTGAGGTCTTACAAGGGTCCACCCACCCACAGCTCTGGCTGAGTGCCCCGATGGGTGATTTCAGACAAGTAGCTGAAGCCCATTCTTCCCTTGGAGGCAAAATCCACAGGAAGTGTGTGCAGGTGGCACTGCCATTCTGAGCCCTCCCAGACACCTTACTGTCTGTTCCCAGCCTCCATGGGATGCAATGGCCAGACAAGAAGCACTGACTCAGTAATGAAACAACTGCATGCTGCTTAAAGGCCAGGTTGATATAGTTGTGAGCAACAAGCATTTCTTCTCCTTTCAGACCAGCAAGGCTGTCTCCAAAGGAGATTTTCATCTGGCCAGTTCAGCTTCCCGCCGAGCTCTCTTCCTTGCTGCGCTCTCCATAACCATTGGCACAGGAGTGTACATCGGGGTGGTGGTAGCACTGATTGCTTATCTCTCAAAAGGGGGCCACCTGTAGCTGCCACCTGCATGTCACAGGCATCCCTGGCCTCTGACCCTTCAGGGACTGAGCTTTTCTGCGGAGCACAGAGCACCAGTGCCTGCAAAGGCTGCTTGCACAGCAGGGCCATGGCATGGATTTCCTGTGCAGGTTCTTTCCCCTTTCAGACAAACAGTAGACCTCTGTTCTCCCTGAGGCTGTGGGGTGCAACCATCTGACAACAGGGAATTGAGTACTAGCCTGGCTGCTGGGACAAGGAGGAGCACATTTGCCTGGTGGAAGATGTGCAGGAGAGAAGCTGCATGCTGCTGCTGGGCTGGTGTGACCACCCGGATCTGGGGCTACAGCTTCCCTTCTCAGCCCCGCAGCTGGGAGATCTGTCGCTTGTCCAGGCTTTGCCCATGAAGGGCACACACAGGGAGAAGAGGGGATATGGTGCCAGGGAATGACTGCTGCTTCTTCTGCGAGGCCAGAGTCCTGGTGGGGTCTCCAGACTCCTGTGATGGGGACGACATTCTCACTTCAGAGCCATGGGGTGGCCTGACCCCTTCAGCTGCAGTGAAGTAGGAGGACAGAGCATGGACAAGACCAAGGGGCATGCTCTCTGTATCCCTCTGCAGACAGACCCCTGACCCACAGGAGAACATCCCAGTTGCTGGTCTATCCCAAATCAGAAACAAGGAGGAAGGCAGGCTGGTGGTTGCACACCATCTCTCCCGTTGTTGGTGCAAGCTGGTAAAGACAGCAAGGTTTTCTCCGTGTTAATAGTGACTGCCATGATGATACCAAGTCAGAGCCCTCATAAGGCTGCCGTCCCAGAGTGCTGGGCCCTCAAAAGATTTGTAATGGAAACCTCTACCTAAGAAGTGTCCTGGGAGGAGTGGTGGCCTGAAGGATTCCACTCTGTGCACTAGGTCAAGGCCCTGCACACAAAGAGGGATGGAAAGAAAAGGCTGACAAAACCTGCAGAGCCTGGGGTGGGAGTGCTGTTTGTGAGGGGATGAGATTCAGACAAGGAAGACGAGAGGAAGGAGCCTGAGACACGGGGTGACCTCAACACACTCCTTCCCATGTCTTGGAGAGAGGTATCTCCATCCATCCAAAAGCCTCTGGTAACAAGGAAATACCAAGCATCCCCCCATACATCTTATTTTTGCTTATTTGTGTATTGTCAGCAATACATTAAATGCTTCAGAGGTGGGTATGAAGGCAATGGTTGCCCCAAAGGGCTGGCATTAAGCCATGCCTCACCCTCCACTCTCCAGCATCCACCTGTGCCCATCCCTCCTCTCCCTGGCTCCCCCGTTGCCTCTTTCGCCCCCTATGCAGGAGACTGCAGGCAGACTCTGGGTGTCCCTCATCCCCTTGCCCAGAGATTCTGGGCAGGCTGTAGCCAGCTTTGCAAGAGATGCAGCATGTTCCTCCAGCTGGGTGCCATTCAAATGTACATTTCATCCTAAAGAAGCATGTTAATGTCTGCGATTGCCGTTGTACTTGAGCCATAAAAGAGAGAAGCGCATCAGAGACCTGCACAGAAGCTGGTCTGAAAGTTCCCATTATGTTTTTTAACATGGAAGAGGTAATAAAAAAAGCAGGAGTAAAGACCCTTTTTATAATAATGTGGAACTGGCTATCAAAGAGGTGGGCTTCACAAGACTGCTGCATTCACTTAAACCCGGAGGTGTTTATGCTGTTCCTGAAGGAAGTTATAATCTATCTAGTGCCTGGGTATCTTGGAGGGAGATGTATTTCAGTGTAGATCACAGTGGGCAACTACCTCTGAGAGCAGGATGGTGGTGTAGGCTTTTTTTCCCTGTGCGGCTGGACAAGAGTTAGGGAGAAAAAGAGACCGGAGCATCTGTGTGTAGTGGAAGCATAAAATGTGCTTGAAGAGGGGCAGAAGAATACAAACATCAGGAGGAAATAAGCAGATCTTGCTTCTGAGGGCAGACAGAGAGGCAGAATTTGCAGGGAAGGGCTGGTATGTCCAAAAGAGATGAGGTGACGTAGAGAGGAGTAGTAAGGAGCATGCTCACCCAGCACCCATATGATGGTTTTCATTCCACTCTCCTGCAAGTGCTCAGCCTTCCTGGATGTCCATCCCTCCAAATAACCAAGCAAGAGCATTATTTCACAAGAGGGGACACCTGTGGGTGCATCTGCAGCAGGGGTGACCAGCCCTACCACCTCTCAACTCAGTGCTGTCCCAGCTAAATCCCTCCTCATCTCTCCCCTTCAAGCACCCCCAGCTCGGGGGCAGGGGTGGGGGATCCCTGCTGATTCTGGTCCAGGCAAAATTATTTGGGCTGCTAGACCAGAATCTACAATAAGATACAGCATTTGCTACTGAATTTGTAATTCTTCCAGCTGGTTCCCTCCAGGGGCTTCCAAGGATGGGGGGGTCCAGCAGTCCTCAGCCCACTTCCCATGGGCATTTCATGCCTCTGAACCCCAAACTGCTTCTTTGTCTTTTTTAATTGGAGGTGCATGGGGAAGGTCTGGGCTAAAAGGCCTACAGAATTAAAGTGTTTTCCGCTAATAGCCTGAATCTCTGATGAACTTGTCCAAGGGGGGGGAGAAGGGGCTGTGCCAGAGCATCCCTAAGGGGAGCATTATGCAAATGGAGAAATTAGCTGGAAACAGCCTGAAGGGAAACATGTGGAAATTGAAAGCCGAGAAGAGCATGATCACTGCTGAATAACTTATTATAGACTCACAGCATCTGCTGTAGCTGCCTAAGCAGAAGAGAAGGAAGCAAAAAGGCAACAAGACACAGCAGTCAGGGAAGGTTCAAGCTCCAGAAATTTGATTGAGCTTTAAAAAAAACCAATGTTAAACTAAACTCTGCCAGTGGGTGTGGAAGAGGTGACTCTTCAACCCCTTCCTCCTGTCTTCCCACAGAAGGGGTCCCTCTCCCAACCAGGACCCTCAGCTCTGAAGTAGAGCTCTGTAATGGTCCAGATCCCACAGGGGATGCTCAGAAATTTGAGGGGAAGGAGGAATAATCTCAGGTTCTGGCCTGGCCCAGAAAGTCTAGCCCAGAAAGGAGAAGAAATGCAGGGAGCCTGGCAGGTCACTGCTGTGGGAGGCAATGCAAAGGGCAGAAAGCACAGAGATGATCTGTGCCTGTGTAGAGGAATGGTGACAAAGTGAGATCTCTGGTGGCTGATGAGGGAGGATTTGGGGTTCTCTGAGATGGGGGTGGAGGAGGATTGGTAAAATAGTGATGTCCTGTAAGGTTGTACACCACAACCTGCTGTCCTTCTCTGCATCCCAGAGCTTTCTAAAAAAATAATCACAAGTGGTACTGAAGAGTTCCATGACATGGCAGAACAACTCCCTCTTCTCTATTCACGAGTAATTTGTTCTCCATTATTAGGACATCTGTTTGTAACCAAGTCCCCCACCAGATGGCTGCAGATGCCTGTCCCTGTGAACACAGGTGCTGTTTGGCATCCTCAGCACTTCAACCCCCTGGCCTCAGCAATCCTGTACCATCACCCCACACCCACTGCTCCCCAAATGCCCCTGCCCTGGCTCAGTTGCCGCACCAGTACTACCAGCCTTCATCCTAAGCCAGTGACACAGACACAGAAAGCCACCAGAAAGTCCAAATCTGTGCATGAACACCCCTCTCTTGTTTCACACACACTGTGGCTTTTGGGTTGCAAGAAGTGCCATGACCAGGTACCTCAGATGCCCTCCTTGCTGTGAGGACAAGAACTTGGAGACCAAGCCAACCCCACTCCCTGGACTGGTTGAACATCCCCTCCATCCCTCCCCTGCTTTGGAGATGCCCCTTGCTCAGCCAGGATCTCAGAGCAGCACTGTCTGAGGTGTATTGGAATTTGGTTTCTTTTCACAGCTGTGGAAAACACGTGGTCTTCCAGTTTGAGCTCCTTTTGTACCCTCCACAGCATCAAGGTGAGCACTTCCTGTGGGCCTTTCTCTTCAGAAGCAACTAAGGTCAGGGTGGATGGAGGCTGTGCCAAGGGTGGAGGTGGCCTTTGAATCCCACCTCCTTCTGGGATGCACCCAGGAAGAACACTGCTGAGGAAAAAATCACCAGCACCTCAGCATAGATCTGAGTGATCAATACCTCTGAGCTGTTGCCTGCTCTGCTCCCACTGCTCATCCCTTGGCAAGTGCTTTGGTGTGCCTGACTGGCTACAAATAGGAGCTGGGAAGTGGTGATGGGGGATGCTGGGATGGGGCTACACTCTATTCTTCCCACAGGGATGAGGTGAGAGGACGGAGAAGGGGAAAGAAACTGCTGTGGTTTGTGTGGGACTCAAGACCCCTGTGGGACACTGTCCCAACCTACAGGATCCACTTGAACACTGGTCCTTCCACACACCCCCAGCCAACCTGCCCTTCCTTGGGATCAGCCCCAAGGTGGGTGATGTGGAAACTACTAGAGCAGAATGTGGGGTGTCATTCCTGCTGCACTCGCAGCACCCTTGCTCCCTGGGAGGACAAAGCCTCTTGCAGAGGCAAAGCCACCACCTGCTCTTCTCACCAGCACCCAGCAGTGGGATGGGATTGCAAACATCCAGAGCAGGGTAGAGCAGAAATGCCTTTATTTCACCCCTATCTCTCCTCCTGGAGGATGGTGAGAAAAGAGTCACGGGGAAATAAAAGCAGAGCATGTTCTTTGGCTCACTTAATAGCATAGTCAGTGTTTTCCCTTCACGGTAATCCAGTCAGGAAATAGCTAATTATCTGAGATAGGGCAAATTTTTATTTCTGTCCAAAAAAACCTTTAAAAATCATGTAGCAGTGCATCTCTTCACCTAGTTTATCTTTTCCTCTTTGCTCCCCAAAAACAGCCTGCAGTGGAGAGAGCTTGGGGAGGCACAGCCTGTGGCAATGCCATCTCTCCTGAGGCTGGCAGGAGAGGATTTCTGCAGAGAGAAGCCAATTAAGAGCCATCACTCAGGCAGGCATCAGCTGCTGGGAAATCAGGAGCTTCATTACCGCTCCTCTCAGCACACATGCAGGCACCAGCTTCCACAGACTCCGGAAGCCACACGTGCCAGAACACACTGCTGGTGTCAAGCTGTCCCCACAGGGCAAAGGGACAGGTGGTGCAAGAGGGGACAGAGCACTAGGTGGGGACACCTTGCTGGGGACAAGGCATATGCTGTCTCCATGGTCACTGGTGAGCCACAGGGCTTGCTGTGATGCCACTGGAGGGCTTGGTTAGTGAGGGCAACACAGGAGGTTGTTGGCACCACCCTCTGCTGCTCCTCTATCCCTTGTGGTGCCAAGGGACTGTACACCAATATAGCCCCCTCTCCACTGTTCTACTCCTTGTCCTGGTGGTGTCCAGGCACAGGGACATTTCGCAACCACATCTGCAGGTGTGCTGCTCCTCTGAGCTGGTTTTGCTCTAGTTGATGTCTGGGCTGAATCTCAGAAGCAAGGAAGGCCTTTGCAGATGGACCACAAATGCCCTTAAGGAGGTGTATCTTAAAGATGCAATTTAAATACTCTTACTAATGGTACTTCAGAAGCTTTGGAGACTCAAGACTAACAAGTGTCAGAAGCACCCAGCTTAGGAATTCCTAGGCCAGACAGAGCCTGTGTCTCCCCACCCAAAATCAGCAGTATCTTCCCTCAGGCCAAACTCCCCTGAGCAGAGAAGCTGGTGCTGACCCTCCAGCCATGCCAGAGGGCAGGATGGGATGGGGGCAGCAGTGGAAGAGCCTCTATTCTTCCCCCACCCTGCCCCACTCCTGCCTGTTTCTGCTCAGGAGCTTTTCTGGCTGCAGGGCTGTGCTCAACTTGCTCCCATCCTCTGAAGGCTTCCCAGCAGAAATGACCCCACTCTGCAATTGCTTCCCTTTTTAGTTTTGGAGACATAATGCTGAACCAGTTTTCAATCCTTTCAATATTTGCTGACTTCATTTTTAAATAAATCTTGTTGCTTAATCAAAACGTCAGGCAGGATCAATCCCAGTGTCTCACAGAAGTCAGAGTACAGACAGAGTGCTGCCTTCTCCTGGCACAGAGAGCTGAGGGACAGCCCAATGGGCAAGGGGTCCTTCCCACCACCCAGGCAGGCTCCCTGCCCAGACTCATGCAGTTACAGAAGTGCCATGAAGATATAACTTCATTCTCAAGCACCTGAGTTCAGCAGGAGGTGTCCATCCTGCCACAGCTCTCCTACCTTTCCCAGCACTACAGTCACTGAAGTGATGGAAAAGGGATGAGGAGATCAGTAAAGCAAGATGCCAGGAGAGGAGAAATGAAATGCAAATAAGCGCAATATCTGCTGAAATGCCATGCTCAAAGTAGTATATCAAAGTCTAGGCATAGGCACCAAACTCTTTACAGTATTAGGCTAGAAAAAGTGAAGTTTTCCTTCCTGAAGTGCTTTCATACCAGAGCACTTTCTCCAAAATGCCAGTATTTTCCAGATGCTGACAGTGCTAAAATAGCATTACACATCAGCTTACTTGTTTTCTAGAAGAGGAAAGGCTGGGAACACTGCTTCTGGAACTTGGCCAAACTGCTAGGGTGGAACTGCACCAAAAGCTGTCACGTGGGGACTGGTCCAAGAAAACTGAGATAGGTATTAATGGGCTGTTGACATTTTAGAAGATCAGTTTAGCTGGAGGGCAAGATCCTTAAGGATCTATATGAAGATTGATCTTCCGTATTTTCACTAGTAAGTTGGCCTAGGAAAGAGGGGTACCTTAGTGTCATTTGCTAATGAGACAAATTAGGAGGGTTTTGAAATGCAGAAGAGTTGAGAAACTGGGCTACCTTGAAAGCAAGGAATGGTGGAGATGGGATGAAATGCAGGGAAATGTGATGAGGGGTTGCCAGCACGAATTGCTGCAGCAGGCAGGGAGGTCCTCAGCTGGCAGCAAGCAGGGAAAGGCCTGAGCCATTGCTCCAACATGAAAAAGGCAGATCTGATGTTTGGATAATTGGTTCAGCAAAAAAATATTCATGAAGCATAATGGCAGGGCAGTGATGGGCCGCAGCTGGACTCCAGAAGACATTTTCAGCCATAGCACATGAGATGAATTTTAATGGAAAGGAGGCAGAACAGGTGGTAGAAGAACAGGGAACAGGACCTGGCAGTGGCTGGCATAACCTGCTGGGACAGAGGCTGATGGTTCCCCACAAATACCCCTGGGGCACAGGAGGAAACAGATTCTGCTTGAACAACCGAGTTGGCTTGGCAGCACTAGTTGCTTGTAGTCTGGACCTACGAGGGAACTATGCAAGGGACTGATAAAAACTATCCTTTTTTGCCTCTTTTTCTTCTCATCTTTTTTTCCCTCCCCACACAGATATTCTTGATAATGAATTGCTGCTATGCTTGTCAGCTCATGAGCAGTTTTAAATGGTGGCTCTGGCTTCTCTATATTCCTGCTGCTGCTACTTCTTCACTCTGTGATCCCAGCAAAGCACAGGAGCTATCCTGTGAAATGCAGCCCTTCTGCCACCTTGACGTGCTTTTAAGACCAACACTATTGCTCTTTGCACCAACCAAACCAGCTGCTTGTGCAAAATCTGGAGGCAAAGCTATGCTTGAGCTAACATGTATCAGCTAAGTGCCCCAAAGCTTTGCTTGGGCATAATCAACCATTCCCTCAGCACCTGGGCAAACTCGGCTGCACTGCACTGCCCACCTTCCACACCACTCCCACGGATGCAAATGGATACCTTAGTGGCAGGGCACAGCAGAGCCCTAAATTACAGGTAAGTGAAAGGCTGGTCCCCATGTGCTTTGCCACCCCCCAGACTCTGCTCTTCAGTCACCTTTTAATTTTCATCTTTTCTTGGGTCAGTATTTATAAGCATCTGTCTGCGAGGGAGTTCAGGTGACACCTGAGCTAAACCTCACTGCCCGGGTGCAAAGGGAGAGATTCACTACACGGTGCCTGCCAGTGTGATGTGGAGCAGCAGAGGCTGCCTCAAACTCATCTCCCGCGACCAGCTCAGCATAAGAGCAGCATGACATTTGCAAATCAAGTGCTACAATTTCCCCCCCATATAAGCTCTGCTCAGCCATGAATGACATCAATAACAAGCACCCACCACGTAGGTAGTGCCAGCTGGCAGTGACCTGACACAGAACGCTGCCATCAAGGCATAGGGAAGGGGATGAGTATTATTTTCCCCACCATACCCCACCCAGGCATCCAGCTAAGGGCAGAAAAAACATTACACCTAGATCTCTTCAGCAGGGCTCCTAAAAATTGTCTTGCAAAGAGCTGTGGAGCCCAGTACCCAGAAGAGATTCATCCTGCAACTGCTCAAGTGTGATGCATGCAGCACCCCCTGTTCAGGGAGAGTTGGGTGATATTAAGCAGGAGATGCCATTCCTTCACCCCGCAGAGCACTGGGCCACACCACAAAGGTTCCCAGCAAGCTCTCTTGATGCTCACCTGCCCCCAGCAGCAGCTGACCACCACCCATTGTGCTGTGCCATGCTGGATGCCCCAGCCTTGCTGTCAGACACAGTCTGCCCCAGCTTCAGGGACACCCAAATAGGGCCCATACTGGCACCCATTGTCAGAAACCTGCCCCCCCCGCCCCACTTCCCTTGGCTCAGGCAAGGAAGGGAACACTCTGGGGGTCTTGCATCCATTTTCACAGCTGCTGCTGCAACCACCACTGCTGCTGAAAGCAGTTATCTCCAGCCTCCAGCAGCCTGGAGACATAGGTAATCTTTCTGGAGTAATTACCAGCTCACTCCCTTAGATGAGTTCATGGATGAGTCCTGGCAGCTAATTACTTCAATTACTTCCTGACACAGAGCCCAGGGCTCTCTGCAGCAGCACACAGCACTGCTTGGCAGCTCCTGCTCCTTATGTGCCTCCATTCCCACAGCACCCAGTGCCCCAGAATTCCTCCTCTGGGACCACAGAGGGCACAGTGGAGTGGATGAGTGGTGGTGAGATCCCACCATCACCAAGGACAAGCAGCTAAATTGTTTCTTAAGAGATGCCCCAGATGCTGGTTCAACACTGCTGTCCCACCACAGGACAACCCTGAGCACCCCTTTCTCCTGCAGATTGCTGCAGAAGGAAGCTCAGCAGAACTCTCTAGCAGAGGGCCCCTCTGCCTAGGAGACTCACCGGGAGTGAAGCCAGACTACATCAGGAACAAGACTGGGCTACAGCAGCCAGTGAGAAGCTCCAGACACCTTAAGGAAAAACAAGTTATTTATGAGCAAGTTTTGGAAGACGGGGTGGGGAGGAGCAGGGGGATGGACTGGGGACAGACACACCACATGTGTTATGGCATCTCCTCTTAACATGGTCAGCAAAGCTCCTAATGCCCTGTTAAAGGCCTGAGGGCAAGTCAAGACTCAGTTCTGCTGGCCCAGTCTCAGGAGCTCACCTTGTAAACACACAGCTTGGGAGGCTCTCCCCCCATGCCTGTAGGTTGCTCTGACTTCTGACAGCTTCCTGGGAAGCAAGAGCAGGTACTGCAGTTGTCACCACAACCCTCAGTGGTACCAGCCAGCCCCAGCCATTCTACTTAGCTTAGTCCTACACAGCCACGCTGACAGACACCACAGGAGAGCTCACACACTGAGGGTATGAGGGATTCTGGAATCAGGCACAGACCTCCTCAGCCTTGCACCTCAAGATGCTCACAGGGCAGATGTGCAAAAAGCTGGTTTCAGCCTCCCAGAACACCATCACCACTTCAGGGCAGGACCACCAACATCTCAGACATTGTCTCTGAATCCCTGCTGTCACACAGGGCTGTGCCCACTGGATTATCTCCAGCCTTGAACCCGATCTGGAAGGCAAGCCCTGGGCTCTTACCAGGGAGAGCACGGCTCCAGCCAGGCCTCCAGAGAGGAGACATCAAGCAGCAGACAGGCCCCACCAGGAACCAGAAAAGGACCTTCTCAGAAGCAGGGATTGAGGTGTGCACAGACTCTCCCTGCCCACTAGACAGTTTTAGAAAGCAGAGAGGGAGGGAAGGGAAAGCCTTGCCTAGAAATCATGCAGTGACAGTGAGAAAACACACAAGACTAGGAGTGGAAGAGTCTTTATTGCTTTGGTTTCTTACAACTGAGATATAAGCATCCATGTTGCTTCCAGCACAGCACAGGGGATGCAGGGACACTGGGCACACACGTTTCAGTCCCTCTGCATCCTCCTAGACATCAGGGAAGAGAGACCCTAGAAAAGTAAGGCAGCTGCCAGCTGAGAGAGTAAAGGTTTGTGTGAAAGTTTATTGCTACAACACCTGAAAGGTCATGGACAGCTTCTCCAGAGCCTGCAAAAGACATTGACTCCTATCTTAGCATTCTCAGCATACAGATTACAGTGAGAACACAAACAAGTCCCCTCATCTACCAGCCTCTGCTCCATCTAGGGAAGATCAGGGCAGCCAGAGGCAGGATTGAAAGCCATAGCTTCACTGACCCCAAGTGAAGCTTTTATTCTCCTTAGCTAGGAAGAACCCAGATCAAAGATGCTTCTTACATAAAGCTGAGCACTCCCCAAACCTCTCCTCACCTACAGCTGAGCCAGTACTACTATGCTCACTGATGAAATGCTGGGCACCTTCATGCTCATCCTGCACATCCACATTACTTGTTCAAGCAACTGCCTGGAGCAGATAGACTTTCACATCTTCCATCTCACAATGCCCAGTAGCATCCCATGACAGTGGCACAGTACTGCCTCGCTTGCTCATCCTCTGAGCACAAAGAGAGGAAAATCACCTGGTCCCTCTCCTTTGGGGTACTCAATGCCTTCTCCTTCCACTCCTTCAGCCTCTGGGAATAGGCACTGCGAGGATGCTCCCATACCTGATTGAACCACACAAAAAAGAAAGCCAGAGACTAGGAACAAAACAAAACCAAACCAGAACAAAAATTAGCAAGGCCCCGACCTGGGCACCCCACCAGAGCCATAGGGCACATCAGCACAGGAGCTGTGGCCAAGCCAGCTGGCACTCAGGCATCCACCAATGTCAGCCCATCATGCAGGGCACGCTTCCACATGTAATAGGTGGAACGGGCTGTGAGTGGGAAGCGGGCACTGAACTCTTTGTAAGTTGGGAAGGTCTTCGACTCAAAGCGCTGCTGCAGGAACAGCTTGGCCTGTGCCTTGAACTGGGCAGTGGCGATCACATCCATCACAAACATCCGGCTGTTGGCTCTCTCTGACATGGCATAGCCCGAAAGGGTGGTGTTGCACGGCATGGCGGGCACTGGCTTATCTATGTGCTTGGAGGCTGCCTCCAAATGGCACTGTGGTTTGAGGCCTGGCTCCGCTCTTGGAGGTGCCAGGGAAGCCACATGGTTCAATGGCAGGGTGGAGCTGCTCCAGGGCAGGCGATGCTGCCAAATAGCCTGGCCACTGCCCTTCCAAAACCAGTAGGCTGTGGAGGAGAGAGATGGATAGCGCAGGCGGTACTTGCAGAATGGCAGCTGCCACTGCTGGACCTGTCTCCTGGCCACATCTCGCAGCTGCTTTCTCCAGCACAGAGAAGGTTGGAGCTGGAGCAGACTCCTGGGTGCCGGCCGGTCTCCATTCCGCCTCTTCCTAACAGGCACGCTGCTTGGCTTCAAATGCAGGAATGGCTTTCCTATAGCTAGAGTTTTCTGGTTATCCAAGGGTGACTGGGGATGTTTGAAGTTGGGGTTCTCCTTGATTGCTTTTCTTCGCCAGTTATAGTAAGTGGACCTGGAGATGCCAGGGAAGCTGCGTTTGAAGCATCTGTAAGGCACCAAAGTGTTCATGGAAATGCATTTCTCCAGGTAGGATTTGGCTCCTTGCATAAAGATTCCTGCTTGAATGGGATCTAGAGAAGAACTTGAGGATTTTAAGCTCCCCTGTGGATTTGCTGGCTCATTCACATCAGCTTTTTTTGGGACAACCCTGTGAAGCTCCTGCAACCTGTGGGCCTCAGATAGAGCAGAGGCATCACCATTGACCATGCTCTGCATCTCATGCTTCCAGGCATAGTATGTGGATCGGGAGATTTCTGGAAACATTTGTCGGAAATGCTGGAGGGGAATTATATTGCCCTCCTGAAAGCAGGACTGGAGGAAGTGTTTAGCTGCAAACCTGGCAGCCGCTTTCTGCCGGTGTTCACGAGACTGGCGCTTCCAGCGGTAGAAGGTGCTCTTGGTAATGCTGTAGCGGTCACGCAGGTTGGAGTAGGTCAACTGTGGGTCACTGTTCAGCAGCTCAAGGGTCTTCATGGGCTGGACAGGAGGCTCTGGTGAAGGTATTGTGGGTTCCAGCTCCTCCAGGCCAACCACAGCCACAAAGTACTGCGCTTTGAAGACCTGCCGGGAGAGCTGCTGCCCAGACCACATGATGTGTAGTGTGGAGGTTCGTGGGCCACACTTCCTGGGCCGGATGAGCCGGTTGAAATAAGGTCGGATCTTCAAGTTGCTCATGGGATAGATGGAGTAGATGTTACACTGCAGTACTGAGGCAAGAGCATAGACATGCCACATGTTGGCAAAGGTGCCAGGAAAACAGGTAGCTTTGATATCAGCATCAAAAATGGCTTCCAGGATAGCCATGGGGAGGCTGGTCATCTCCGGGGTCTCCTCAGTGCAGAGGGAGTAGCGGGCAGCCTGCAGCATCACTTTGGAATCAATCATGCCATTCAAGTAGTATTGCTTGTGCAGCAGCATCTCCACCACAGTACGCACCTGCAGCTCCAGGCTGAGGCTGGGGTTGCCCCAGAGCAGCACACTGGCAGCCTCAAAGAGGCGGTTTCCCTCACCTTTGCAAACAAGAGGCAGCATGTTACTCGGGGCATCCTCAGGATAGAGGCTCCTGGCTACCCGGTCAACTTCCAGCTCCTCTTGGAACTGACTCCCACAATAGCCAGGTAGGGAGAAAGATGACAAGGTCCTCTCTGCCTCCAGCGCAGCACTGGTGAGGCCTTCCAGGCCAAAGCATTCGGTGGCTTCCTGTAGCTCCTGCAGCACAGACTGTACCAGCTGGTGTCTCTGGATCATCCTGAAGGATGACAAAAAGAAAAAAGTCACTGGAGATGAATACAAAGCACACCCCAGACTGGCAGCGGCCTGGCCTCCAGGTCCACCTCCTGCCTAAAGGACAGAATGGGGGAAAAAGGTAGAGGAAAGGCCACCACGCACATTCCAAGGACAAAGGAGGAAGCCTTGATCCTCCCCAGGCAGACCTGGGAGTGGGACATGGGCTCAGCTTGCTCACCAGTGACCTCCTGTGGGCAGCGCATATGGCACATAGCCCCCACCAGTCTAAGTGAAACTAAGGAGTGACTGCACCCATAGGGTGGGAAGCAAGGTCACCTCCCACCACCACATGCCTGGCATCACTCTGACACCCACCTCTCCCACTAGCAGTTCCATCATTTCCATTTTACTACTCCCCTACCAGCACCCAGAGAGAAGAGTTTCCTTCAAAGGGAAAACATTTATCATCTCGTCAGGAAAGGACAGAACCACACTGCACAGGGACATGGACACACCTGGCTCAAGTTGTTCAAGCTCAGCAGAAGAAGGGGCAAGGAGGCTTCCCTCTCCCCCAGAGCAGGGCACTGCAGCTGCATCCACTGCACACACCAAAAACTGTCACAGAACCTGGGATGGAAATGACAGAGCCAGCCAAAGCCACAGCTACTGCTGCCTGAGCCGACACTAGATGTCACTTGCTGCTCAGCAGACACACACCACCAGCCAAGGAGAATGCACAAAAGGAGGGCTTCTAGATGAGCTGCCAGGCAGGAGGCAACCCAAAAGCACAGGCAGAGTGCAAGCACTGAGTGGGTACTTCAGAGTCTGTATGAAGTGCTCCTCCCTGCCTGAGCCAGCCCCAGTCCTGTCCTACCTCCCTCTGCATGCCAATTCCCACTCACGAAATACAAAGGGTCAAACCTGCACTGCCCTCTTTGTCCAGCTTTTAGATACCTATGTGGGTCTGTCGCCATCACTCCAGGGGCTTTCACGATGGCTGCATGGCTCTTAGCTCCAGCTTCATCAGTGCAGCCCTCTTCAGCATCCTTTCACAGCTCAGGTCTCTCCTGAGCCAGACTACTCTCTCTCCCTCTTGGGCCAGTTTTCTCCCAGGGACCACAACACTTCATTCAAAAAACAAGCCGAATCTCCTCCATTTTCTCCTAAGCTTCATTCTCATATCATGCCTAATAGGTACAGCATCCCTTTGCAGCCTGCTCAATTCATATCCCAGGCAGGGCTCCCCTTCTCTCAACACTTCACAGGTATCACTATGCACTCGCAGCTCTGCGGGTAAATGAGGAACAGCAGAGGCAGGAAAAGCAGCAACTCTAAAGCAAAGCGTATGTCCTGCCTGAACTCTGCCAATTTTCAGCCCTGCTGCAGGTGCAGTTATTATTGCTGTAGCATCTATGACCCCTGGCCACAACCAAACCACAAATGACATGAGGTGCCACAGAATCCCATGGACACATGCAAGCTCTTCATCACAAGGAGCATCTGTACTGCTGCTGCCGCTGCCTCTTGCCTTTAATCAGATCACAGGTAGTCACCAATTGAATCCCTTCCTCTGCTCCAAACTCCTCCACGACCTCCTGCATGTCAGAGGCCAGAACATCCTTGCAGCTGCTCCCACAGCTGTAGAGCATCAGTTACTAGAGGCAAACACAGGAGAACGCACACAGCTGTGAAGCAGGGAAGATAAACTACTCCTAAAATCCTGGTCTGAGAAAGTATAGAGCTGTCACTTCAGGTCAGGTCTGCGCTGTTATTTTCCTAGAAGTTTGTAGAAATTTACAGGAGTTTATAGAAATTTTGACTAAGCCCATGTTCAGTGACATGTGCTTGAGGAGCTGACACAAAGGCACAACTCAGGACAACTATAGGGCTAACATAGCCCAAGTCCTCCCTCTCTGTGGTCTCAAACCTTTTAGGGGCCAGCCATCTCCCCCCACAGCAGCCAAGGCCTGCGGAGCACTGTCGCAGGAGAAGAGCCAGGAAAGACAAGACAGACTTTTCCCCTGGAGAGGGTGAGGACATAGCTGACATAGGCTAAAGAGCATCAGCAACAACCCTGGTATTTCTGTCCTAGTGGGCATTTCCCACCCCCTTATAGACTGGGGGAGATAGAGGGAGAGCTAGAGTCACAGCTTAATGGCCATTAATCCTTTTCTTCAGCAATAAATCCACAGCCTCAATGTCACTGTCAGCTCCTGCTGCCCAGAGCAATCCTAAGGCAAAACTCACAGCTGAATCAGCAGCAGGGAGCTCCTGGGGCAGGTGGAGAGGGTCTTGGGTGAATCAGAAGCAGAAGTCAGACAAGCTGGGGGACTTGGTTCACAGCCAGATTAAATGCAGCAGCTCTCAACACAGAGGACCTGATGCAAAGGGAACACTTCTCCCTGCACACCCCCAGGGAAGCATGCTGAACACCACAGACAAGTGTTCGGCGCCAAGAAGTAACCAAGGCAGCTTTCGCAGCTGATAAAGGTTTTACCTAACCTGGCCACTTTTGCATTGTAACAGATAAGGAAACAGTTGCAGGTCACATTCTCTCACCTAAACTGATGAGCTGGTGGCATCCAGTAGCGCAAGTTCCCCCAGCCAGTCCCAAAAATGCTTCCACCAGCAGGAATTCGAGAGACTTCAGCCCCAGCTGCCCAGGACCCCTGGTATCTCACAGAAGCAGGGGTGTCCACGCACCCAGCCCACCTGGGTTAAGTGGCTCGCTTCCCAGCCTCAGCTGCGGGTTCAGGCCACCCCAGTAGTAAAGGGTCTCATTTGAGAGAAGGATATTTGAACCACCGGGACCGTACAGAAGGAGCACAGAAGTGGTAGTCTCCAGGAGCTGTCTAGGCTCGAAATATCACCGGAGGAGCTCTAGGGGTGAGCAGCAAAGGCAGCAGGAAGCCTACTCCATCTGGCAACACCCACACGTCCACCGAAAGTCACGAAGGGGAGAGGGAAAAGCCTCACACCCACCTTAACCAAGGCCGAGCGCTGCAGCCAAGCCCAGCATCGTCCGCCCCTCGGGCGGGGGCACAGAGCGCCCGGGTGCGGGCGGCGCCTGACAGACACCCCCAGCCCCACGCACCCACGGCTGCTCACGCCTCTCCCGAAGGCGGCGGAGGTGGCTCTGTGCGGCTGCCCCGCGACGGGGACAGACCCGCACCCCGGGTGAGAGCACGGGCGGCCGCTCCCCTCGCCAGGAGACAAAGGGACGCACAGCCCCGGGCCAGGGGAGAGGCCGCCGGTGCCCGGGCAGCTGCCGAGCGGAGACCCAGGGCAGAACGGCACTAGACGTCCGCCCGCCCAGGGAAGGTGCCGCCTCAGCGGGACAGCCCGCGAGTTTGGAAAGGATGGCGAGGAGCCGCGGCCCCGACGGCGCCCAGCACAGCTCCACACTCACCTGACTCCGCGGGTCAAGTCACGCCCCACCCGCACCCTGGGCCGCCCCGCACCTTTAAGGGCGGCGGCAGGAAGCGGCGCGGAGCCGCTGCCGCCCCGGTGCCAGCCCCGCAGTGACCCCCGGGAGCGGGCGGCCGCGTGCGGCNAGATGAAAGCGGAGCGGGCCGGGGGTCACTTCCAAAGCTAAAGTGATAATGGCCATTGTGCCGCCGCCGCCGCACTTAAAGGGCCCGCCGCCTCCGGCCGCCCTGCCCCGCTGCGCCCCGGAGCGCCCGGGCACCCTGCGCCCCAAAGCATCCTCCCGCCCCACACCCCGCCCGGGCTTGCAGCCCCATGGCGAGGGGCAGAGCCCACTGGGGCCACGAGGTGGGAGCTGGGCGCCTGCGCGGGGCACCCATCGTGTCCCACGGGGAGCAGGCAGCTCCCAGGTGAGTGTCACTGCAGCCCAAGGGTTGGCATAGCCTGTATGTGTTTCTGCTCCCTCTACCCGCTCGCTCCTGACAAGGCCACGATCCTTCTGTCCTGCTCGCTAGGAGATGCCTTTTCCCCTCTCCTTCCCAAGTGGTGTCCTTTCCCCAGCAAGGCCAGGCTGGTGGGACCCCATGGCTCCTGAGGCAGACATAGCTGCCCGTCAAAACCTTCTCCTTTGTCTGTGGGAGGCATCCAAATGACAGAAACCTCTTCCCTGGGCAGCAGCCTCCTGGACAGCCTTACATGTGCCTGCTGTTGCCTGGACCCTCAGTGGAGCTGTCTTTCTCCCCGTTATCTCTGCCCTGCTGCCTCCTTAGCCTAATCTCGGGGCCGAGGTCCCCCTCCTTTAACTCCCGATCTCACAATGGGTTCATCCTGTCCCTTGGGCATCACGTGAAGCTGTGCAAACAGCCGCATCAGGCACCTCGCTCCAGCATCAGCACTGCTAAATTGTCAACACCAGCTCCACCCCATGGCCTCTTCACATGTCCAGAACTCTAGACCTTCCTCCAGAACCTGTCTCATCCCAACCTACACCACCCCAAAACAGGAACCCAAGGAGCCCATCTGGTCTTGGGTGTGAGTCCTGGGTGCATTTTAATGACAGGGGTCATAGTTCGGACAAGAGGGAAGAGTTGAGATCTTTGCTAACTGCATCAGTGCTACATGTCCCCTGTGTGTTTGTAGCTCTGGCTGCAGGCAGTATCTAATTCCAGCCTGTCTCTGGGGACCAGTCTGAAACCTGCCACAATCGCCCAAAATCCAGTGAGGGGCACAAAGTAACTCCTGATGCCAGAGACAGCAAAGGCTTCCTGCCCCACATGCCACTGCCCTTGGGGAACCTCACTGTTGCACTCATTTCTGCTGCAGCATTTGGCAACGAGAGAGCAGGAGGGCTCACGGAGACACCATATATAGGATTCTTGTGCAATTCAGGAAGAAAGTAAACGTAGATATTTCAAACAGTAAATGTGCCCAGATCCCTCTCCTGCTGCCTTCCCTTTCACCTTCGTCCAGGGGCAAGCACTGCTGCACAAATCAAGGCATACCTTCACTGCCTGGAAGCACATATCCCAGAGCATTTTTCCCCACTTCTCCTGTCTCACATTTGATCCCGGGAATGCAGGGGGAGGCCAGGAAAGGAGGGTTTGACAGGAGGAAAGGGCTCCCTAGGAGCTGTGGACTGGCTGCTTATGAGTCCTCCCAGCCTCAGTTAGGAGTCACCACCCCAGGTGACACTGAACCCCGGCCTTCAGGACTCACAGGGGTCACTCTCACTGGACACAGAGAAGCTGCAGTGCAAGGAAGAGAGACCTAAACCATTCCCTGGTGAGCTTTATCCCCTTCAGACAATCTTTCAAAGCCAGCTCCACTCTCACTATCAACCTGTCCAGTTCTGGCTCTTTTACCCTCTGGCAGGCTGATGTCCATATCCACAGCTGCTGAGCTTCCCTTCTCCTCCTTCATCCTTTTAACTTCTTCGGTTGCAAATGCAAAGCGGTGCTCACAGGGCAGTGAGACACTGGTAAATGCCGGAGTCAGCAGGGTCAGTGATTAACATAGGAGCTGGAAAACACACAAAGAGACAGCTTGGGCAGTTCTGTTATGCAGATGACTGCACACACCCGCTTCCAGCTTATAAACAAGTTGTTAGCATTTTTCTGTTCCTTGGAGGAGTTCAGTGGGGGACCAGAGTGCTTCCTGCTCTGGCGCAGGATGCTTCAGCATTACAACCATGGAGCCTTTTGCAGTTTAGCTATGCCTGCCAGAAGCTTTTCTGTCTGTTATGTTTTAACCTGCTTGCTTGCAGCCCATTCTCTCCCAGACAAAGCTCAGAAAAAAGGTGCAGAGATGTCCAGCAGTGGGGGGTCTCCGGGCACCATGCTACCAAACGTGCTGTAAGGCAGGTTTTACTGCTCCAAGCTTGGGCATGGAGTCTTCTCCCAGGTCAAGAGCAACCTCTTTGTTCAGCAGATAGAATTCTTGTTAGCTTAAACCTCATGAGGAAGGATGTCTCAAGGACTTGGTGCTGAGTTCTTATACAATAAGATAGGGCTTGCTCTGGTTCTGTCACTATAATGTGACAGTCTTGACAATGCCACACATGGGGACAACATTTAAACACTTAGCTATCCACTCCATCAGGAAAGTTCCCCAGTCCCAGCTAGAGGACCTCCAGGAGTGGAGGGAGTCAGAGCACCCTACCTACTGCAGGGCTGTCCATGGGTGAACCAGATGAGACTATTCAGATAGGATGGGATATAACTGAAACACCTGGACAGCCAAATGCCATTTGGGGCAGGTCAGACTGTGGACCAGTTGCCAAAACCACCTCTGTAGCTGAAAAAGGTTGACCCACACTACTTTAGGTTGACCCACACTACTTTATGATCCATTTATGATCTATACTGACATGTGCATCCTCTTAAAGCCATTCCTGGTACCCTGGCTTCTGTTTTTCCCACCTTTCTCCCTCCAGAGCACTGCAGAATTTGAATCTCTTTGGAAGTCAGGGGAGCTGGGACTGTTGAGGAGCTGATGAGGAAATGAGACCATGGGAGCTTCTAGGAGGGTCTTAAGAGTCTACTGTCTTGGCTAGCTTTCTGTCCTGTGCCTGGCATTGCTGCACTAGGAAGGAGCAATAAGCAGAACTTGCAGCCTGGACTGGCAACAGAAATTGGGTTGTTGCAGCTATATGCCCACCAGTCTTAAGAAGAAGGAAGGTCAAGTGGTTTCAGTGTGATTTTGCCCAAGAGGGACCAGGAAAACATGGAGTCTGCCCCAATTTTTGTACTAACTAGTTCACTGTGAGTGGCAGAAAGTCCTGGTTTGGCATTCACATTATCTCGTACTTCTCATTCCCAGTCCTGAAACCACCCTTGAACCCACTGCCTCATGCCTGTGCTGGAGCCATTAAAGTGATGCTCAGAGAGACCAACTGTTGGGCTCTTCAGAGAAGTCCTGCGAGGCACCCTCCAGCCTATCCATGCCTGGGACAGTGCTGGGCACTGGCAGACAGGTCTGCTTACATCATACTGAGAGGGAAAGTAACAAACTATAGGAAGTTTTCAGCCCGGAGGAGCAGAGCTGGAGTGATTAAATTATAAATAGGAGATTATGTGAGAATAAAATCTGTTTAGTGGTGCTGAAGTGAGAACTGGCAGGCAGGGATATCCAAGTGCATCAACCTCAGCAAGGGAAAGTGGTAAACAGGAGTGACTTCAGCTGAGAATAAAAGGGGCAACACAGACAACAGAAGAATTTCGCCTGAACTTTAAGACAGCTTAAGGGCAAGGCCCAGTTAGGAGTTTCATCTCCCAAGGGAAGTGGGGAACTGGCCGAAACATTAGATCCCACCTTGGACAAGAGACTGGAGGCCCTTAAGTCTCTTCCACACCCTATTGTCTCCCTTTGAAGTGATTCAGAACTCAGGGTCATTCCCCATCCTCCAGCACCCCTCAGTGCCACCTCCTTCCCATCCTGCAGAGAACACCAAGAGCTCTCATTGCTGTTCTCCTCTCTCCAACTTAAAATACCTCTTTGTGGGACCAGAGGACATCAGTGCTGTCTCCTGAGAGGCTCTGTGTCCCTCTCCTAATGGTTATTGCTTCCCAGTTCATCTTCTGTGTCGTGTTCAGCACTGACCAGTCTAATGCAGCAGGAGTGCACGGGAGAACCAGGTCTGCCTGCCCCCCACCCTGGGGTACTAGAGCTCTGACAGTAGGTCCCATCTCTAATTCACCTCTTCTCAGCTTAGGGCTCTTTCCTTTCTGGCTTCTGTCTGGCTGGGCGCCCTTTTTCTTCCCATTCTGTGAGACGGGAGGGAAAGTTTGAACTTGGTGTTGGCACTGTGCTCTTGCTCCACGAGGCCTCTGCAAGGCTCCCAGGTGCACAGGAGGAAATTAGCAGTGAAGCAGCAAGTGAAGTACCACAGCATTGAGCAAGAACTAGGAGTCCTGGCTGTAACCTGTGGCCATGGCCATAGGTGGGAGGGTGGGGGAGAGCTGGGAACAGAAGGAGATTCAAAGTCAAGATCAAAGCATTTCCCTCTGAAGCCCTAACACTCTCCTTCCCTCCCACTTGCACATAAAAGCACTCTGCCCTCAGCGGGCTCTCCTCTGGGGTGGTGGGTGGAGGAGGGGTCCCTTCCCCCCTTTTTTTTCCTGTGTTACTAATAATTCCTCTCAGGTGAAATGCTGAAAATCCTTGACCTCTCCTCCCCCATGCCTGCTTCTTACCCAGATCCAAAGGGCCCAAAACCGTTTCAATGACTATGAGTTCATGGCAGACCTGGCCTGCTTTGGGGGTGTTACCAGCCAATGCCAGCATGGGGGAGATGCAGCAAGAAAAGCCTTTGAAGTGTACAGTAGAAAGACACTGTTAGAGGCAAAGCATAAGGAAGGAGGATTGAAAAGAAAGCAGAGCAGTTTGGCCCACAGGAGGGGGAATGGCTAATTAAGACACAGAGTGTGGAGAAGGAAAAGGCAGAATCATTAAGATATCACAGCAGGAGCCCGTGGTGCGGCTCCATGGAGGTTTAAGCCATGCTGAGCCTGGCCTCTGCTGTTTGCTCCCCCTCGGTTTCCCGTTCCCACCCTCTGCTTTGGGGTGGCACAAGAGTGTGAGGGACTCTGTTAGTCAGTTCAGCTTGCTGATCCAGCTGGAAATTAGCTGGTTTAGTTCACACCGTAATATAGACAGAGCTGAAACCCAGGATGGGAGTTTTCATTACCCTTTCCTTACTAATTATCTGACAGAGAGCTAAAGCTTGTAGGTGATCCCACACTGAAGAAGCTGCAAGCTCCAGTGAGGACAGGTACCTATGAGGAGACTAGAAATTGGAAACATGGGCAGGAAATGGTGGATCCAGTTTTGGAAAGCCCAGGAAGGGGATAATCTTTTGGCGGTGCTTCATTACGCAATATCACACAAAGCCAGCAGCATTAAGAAAGACCTGGGAAAGAGGGAAAGCAAGCTACAGAGTCAAGGCTGCAGTTCTGTTTCTTTCTGTGATGACAGAAGCTGCTGCTTACTTCAGAGAATACCCAGGACCACTTACCTGACAAAGGCAGTGAAAGATGGGTTTCTCCCTACATCCCAGCTACAGGCCAGCAGGCAGAGAGGGACCACAGGGAAATGGAAATATAGAGGGGCAGTGGGGAACGAGGTGAGGCAGGGGCTGGGAGGCCAGTGATGCGGGAGGATCTGGCTTCCCTCACTGGTCCAGGGCAGGGCAAAAATGCATGGAACAGCAGGCAGGGGAAGATGGGGGATGGGATGTTTCACACCTAGCAAGCAGGAGCAGATGGGGCTGCAGTTAAACACCGCAAGGAATTAACTTGCACTGCCTCAAGGAGCCCAAGACCTAGCAAGTCAGGCCCAGATCTTGCTTCCCTAGATTCATGGCATACACTTTGGTGACAGGTTAGCAATGCAGAGGAGGTTTCTCTCGGGTCTGTAGCTAGTCAGGGAGCTGAGATACGGCCCTTCAGTGCAAACAGACCCATAAAACTCTGCTCAAGTTGCGATTCCCCAGTCCTTTCCCAAGCCCTGCCCCCAGGCACACACTGAAATGGCCATGGTGTTTGCTGGGGGAGAAACGTGAGAAGTAGAGCTGGAGTGCTGTAAAAGATGTAAATGTTTCTGTGTTGACAGCAGCTGAGTGTCTAGGGAACAGCCTCGGAGGGGGGATGGAGAGGCACCAAGAAAGCACTTCCTTTTGTTCTTGATCTTGGCTGCTTTAGGAGGGTTCCCAGGAAAAATCCTGAAGCTGATACAGCAAAGCGAGCTCACAGCGTGTGCTTTATCAGGTGGTGGTCGTGGGGTGCCAGTGACAGAACAAAGGGCAGGGAGAAGGAAGAAGTAGGAGGAAGGGCTTGGAATAGACAGCTGTGGCCGTCTCATTTCTGTGTTAGATCCTCTGACTCCCCTGGTGCTGGAAAGCCATTTCATCAGCCAAGGTGGGAAGCGAAGGAATATTCCCTCATGATAAAGTGGACAACAGAGTGAAGGAGTCAGTTCAGTCCCAGTAACCACTGACAAGGTGACACACACAATTGCCACAGTTGCAGTACTGCCCCATCAGAAGATGTGTCTGCCTAGGAGCAACCGTCGCCCAGGTCTGATGCAACAGCTGAGAAAAAAAAACCCCATGATTCTTTTAACATAAAAGTTAGTCATCACTGAGGTCAGGTTTTCAGAGGGCTGATCTCTGCCCTCTGGAGCTTAACCTTTAGGTATGACTGATAGCATTGTGAATTCCATCAGTAAAAGAGCTGAGAGAAGGGAGATGAGGGCAAGGAGAAAGGGGCACTGCTTAGAGACAAGGCCATTTGCTGAGGAAACACACTGATGTGTCTTCTTTCATTCCTGAGAGCATATACACGGATTTTGTGGAGTGTGAAGTATGAATTATCTGGACCACTAAGCAGGTAGCAGCAGAGCAAAAGACGAGGATGAAGGAAGAGAAAGAGGGCTGGGAGGCAGGGAACTGGCAGAAGAACAAAGCTACTATGGGATCAGGGACCCAGAGGGTATGTGTAGAAGCCCAAAGGCTCTGCAGAAGAAATGGCATCAACAGGATGGTAGGTGAGACACACACAAGTAAGGAAGGCATGACAGTTCATAGGATCCCTCATCTCTTATCACCAGGCTTGTCTAGAAATTTACTTGTTCTGAAATATTTCATAACTCAGAATTTTGGGTTATGGTTTCAGATTCCAGCCCAAATCTGGAAAAAAAAATTAGTTTCTGTATTAAAGTTGGGGTCACTGAGAAGCCAGAGAGGGGCCCATTCACTGACACAGTTCATTGCTGCTTTCTTGAAGTCCCTCCCTCTGCCAGGGGTTTTGCACTGCTCTGTTCCCATTCTTGCAGCAGGGTGGGGAGCACACACTACCATTCACCATCGTGCTGGGGATAGTCGCCTAATCCCAAAGTCCCATCTTGAGAAATCCCCTGAAATGGCCACTGCAAGTTGAGTGTCCTTTGGAAGCAACCTGAAACTTCACTGCCCACCCCAAAATAACCCAAATGTGCAGAATCAGTACTGGACTTTCTTGTCTCCTCTGTGACAGGTGGGCAATACCTGCTGCCCACGGCGACTGCCCCTCAGCCTCTAGGATGTCCAGAGGGATAATTTCGTGCTTGTCCAGCTCCCTCCTCAGAAGAGGCATTAGTGCCCGGGTTCTCCGGCCCTGTGGCCTCTGGCTCGGCCCTGGACCCTGCCCGGCATCACGGTCCGTCTCTGTGAGCAGGCGGGCGGGGAGGAGGTGAAGGACGCATCCACCGCACCGGGACGGCCCGCCGGCATCACCGCCGGGATCACTGCCGGCATCGCCCAACGGGATCACCGCCGGGATCATCTCCCCGGCTCCGCTGTGCGGGGACCGCGGGGTGGGGAGGGCAGCGGGCGCTGAGCACGCACACCCGCACGGCGCCGCCAGGGGGCGGTGTGCCCGCGTCCGCGCGGCGTCTCGCCAGGGGGCGCTCCCGCTCGGTCTCGCGCTGGCGGGCGGGAGCTCTATGGTGACGCCACACGCGGAAGGGCGCGGCAGCGGCGTCCGCCCCCGTGCGGACGGGCGGGCGTGCGGGCGGGGCGGATGCAGGGCGAGGAGAGGTGATGAATATTCATGGCGGCGCCCGCGGGCGGGTCTGGCGCGGCCGGTNCTCCGTTGCAGGGCTGGCTCCCGGCTGGACGGGCTGTTCCTGCGGCGGTTCCTGCGGCTCCTGACCGTGCTCTTTCCTGGGTGGCCCTCCCCGAGCGCCCTCATGTTCCTGACGTTGCTCGGTGTCGCTTTGCTGGGTGAGTCTGGATGGTGGTATGGGGGGGCTGCACCCCACGTCTGCTCCCTGTGGTCCCCCACTGCCTTGTCACCGCTGTCCTTCAATTCCTTCCCCTGCTTGCCTTTCTCCTCCAGAGCAGCTGGTTATTTACCAGGTCGGCGTCATCCCCAGCCAGTACTATGAGGTCCTAGGGAACAAGGACTTCTCCGGGTTCAAGACATTGACTGCCGTTGCCGTGACTCTGATCGTTGTAAACTCCACGGTAAGACCAGAGGCTCACGTGTCTTGGGAGAGGTAGGGAAAGCTGCCCATGGCTCCTGTCATGATCCTGGTCACAAAGGATTCAAGTTTGCTCATGCCCCGTGGGGTGTGAGGTGGATCGCTAATACAAACGGCTAGTTTCTATTTCATTTCAAAAAACGTTTGTTCTCACTTACCTCTTTCCATCCGTCTCTTTGCCCTCGTTCCAGCTAAAAAGTCTTGACCAGTTTATCTGCAACATGATGTACGTGAACTGGAGGAAATCCCTCACTGAATACCTCCACAGCTGCTACTTCCAAGGCCAGGTCTACTACAGCCTGCACGTGCTGCGTGAGGACATCGATAACCCGTAGGCTGCCGGTGGCTTCTTTCAGTATCTTGCTTGACTTCTCCAGGGCTGCTGCACACCTTTTCCTGGCTTCTCTGTGTCTCTGGGTAGGGGCTTGAGCCCTAGAAGCTTTTGCCGTTTAAGCACAAATCTAGGCACCCTCTTCTGCCCTGGTGGGAGGTGATACCTGTTGCTGGGAACTCCTGTGACTGCTGGTCACAGTGGTTTTAGGGGCAGGATGTTTCAGTTGCGAGGAAAATGGGTGCCCATTGGAACAGGGATCTAGTGCTGCTATAAAACATGCTGTCTGCAAATTCAACCCTTGACACTGTATGATGTTGCAGAGGGCCTGGCTGGAGTGAGGAGTGCCTCTCCTTGCCTTCATGTAGCCAGTGTGTTAGGACAGTCCCTGTTCTGATTGAACTTCAAATGCCATAATTTGCAGCTGAGCACAGTTCAGTTGGTTTTTTTGTGTGGTTTAATAACCCATGAGAGCCACATTCAGGAAGGGCTTTGTTTTGCGCTGTATGAGGGTTGCATTTCCCTTCTCTGTTCCTAGGAAGGAAGTGTTGGAGGTGACTTGAAATGTAAAGAGGAGGAGTCTCCTTGTGGATCCCAGCTTCCCCACCCCTGAGAGATCCCTCTCCAGTTTACTTTGTGCACTGTCCTGCTTACTGCAGAGCTGTTGATCTACCTGGGCTGTGCAGCAAAGGTCGAATGCCCTTCCCCACAGCTGTATGTGGACCTTGGCCTTCCAGCCTGTCCTGCACACAAGGCACTGCTGTCATAGTTATGCACTGTGAAGAGCTAAAGATCCTACGTCAGACATGTGAGAGGTCACAGAATCCCAAAATATTTTTAGTTGGAATGGACCCACGTGGATCATTGAGTTCAACTCTTTTAAGTAAATGGCCCACACAGGGATTGAACCCGTGGCATTATTAGCACCGTGCTTTAACCAACTGAGCTAATCTCAGTGTAGAAGCCTTTTTTTCCCCCCCAGTATTTAAAGTTATTATTAAATACTAGTTGAAAAACTAGAAATCAAGAGGTAACATTTTCCAAATTATGTGTTGTTATACAGTTGCTTTGAGACTCCAAGCTCTCCTCTGCTGGAGTGGGCACCTCTGATCTAATCACTGCACTGGTGCCACTTCCCATGTTGATGGTACCAGAGGAGACTATGCCCAGGGAAAATTGTTGTCTTGCGGGGACTCCTAATTCTTGTTAATAGTAGTAACTTCAAGGAATTGAAGCAACCTCTGCATTTCTGCTGCCTGGTGCTCCTGGCTGCCTGTCCTTTCTTCTTTGTTGCAGAGCAGGGTGGTTCGTGTGGCTGCTGCAAGAAGATATGCTGGGTATCTAAGGGGGGAGGGGCAAGCAAGGAGAGAGGGCTCAGCTTGGGTCAAACAGCTCTACATGTTTGGCAGTATGTGATCATCAAGCTGATGCACTTCCAGGTTGCTGTTGGATTTACTCCCACTATCATTAAATGTTCATTTCTGACAGTATTTTGCTGTGGTTTGGAGTTGCAAGGAGATGTTAAAAAGCCATGTCTGTCACCAGGGCATGCAGCACTTCCCAGGCAGTGCAGCACATTGAAGCCAGAAGCTCCTGCATGCCTGTCTTTTTCCCTGGGGGTGGGAGGGGAAGCAGAGGACAGAGGCCCCTCACCACATGATTATTCTGCTCAGGTTTATTTTTAACTAGGGAACATGTTCACATTGTACAGTGAAATGTAGGAGACAACTGGGTCAGTCTGCTCTGCAGCAAAAGAGATAGCTCTCCTGACATTTGTAGACCAAATGTGTGGGATTACTGTGGAGTATTTCTCACTACACTTTGTGTCTGCTCCAACATTCAGTGTTACTGTTTAGTGTTGTTTTGGTGCCACTGCAGAAATTCTCTTAATCTAGCAATTCCTTGACGAGAGTTTTTTCCCTGCACCAGGTACTTAGAGAACAAACTAGAGCAACAAAGAGACCTCCCATTATGCAGTGCAAACCAAACTGAGTGTTAAATGCATGGAGTCATCCACTTCAAAGGAACGAAGAGTGGGTTCTGAGTGTCATACAAACACTTGTAGCACCTAGCAGGGCATTTGAGTTGATGCTTTCATGTGTTTAATATGTTTTCATTACATGTTGCTTAATAGCTTGTAAAAAGCAATATCCTCCTATGAGACTACAGCACAATTTAAGTTACAATTTTATGGGAATAACTACAGTCTGAGGAAAAGTGATGACTGTAAGGTCAGTCAGGGTGAGAGCTGCCCCAAAATTAAATCCATTGCTGTTCCAGAACTGTGAAAGTGTTGCGAGATTAATGTCCTTGTGGTTGTATCTGCACTGAGACTAACTAGATACCCATCCTTGCTCTTCATTCTGGACTCCAGCATTCAGTTATGGCCTTTCCACTGGAGCTTAGCACAGCAGGCTGAAGCCCTCACCCATGTGCTCTGGACAGGTGAAGTGCTGAGGGAGTAAATACACTGAAATTCTTCCTAGTTACCTCATGTGCATCTCCTGCTCAGCAGTGGGATAGATGGGACTTGAGGGTCTGTGTGCCTGCTGCCAGTAAGGTGAGAAAGCTTGGTGTGCTGCTTCCTGCTCTTGGGGGCTGGGGTGGGTGGAAGCACTTCCTTCCTTGCAGCTAAGGGACCAGAGGCACTCCATTCAGAGCCAAGGGACCAGCTACTGTGGAAGGATAGCTTTGATGGAAGTGTTTGCAAATATCCAGCAGCTGGTGAAGGCCTGGCCTATGCTGTAGCCTCTCCTGGTGGGTCTGATGGCATATCAGCTCAGCACTGAAGGTTAGGGTGAGGGACAGTAGTTTTTCACAGTATGGGGGTTGTTTCAGGAGAGGAGTAAAGGACAATAATGCAGAGACCTTCAGAACAAGTGTTGAACGATGTTGTTGAAAGTGGAGCAAGGGATAAATACAAAGAACAGGGTGAAAGCAATGGCAAGAGCTGTTCTTGGTGTGTGCCAAGAAGGCCCTTGGGTGGGTCCCGCTGGGCCATGAAAATGGTCTCCTATGGGGGAGCTGCAGGTCCTTCCCAGCCAAGGTTGTTCACCTGCACTCTCCCCTGCGTTAATGCAGTGAAACAGCATGGTTTATGCCCTGTTAGGGATTTAGTACTGGCTCTTGCTTCTGGGCTGTAATGGTGTCAATGGCTCTTTGTGTTGATCAGGGACCAGCGCATCAGCCAGGATGTGGAGAGATTCTGCAAGCAGCTCAGCTCCATGGCCAGCAAGCTCGTCATCTCACCCTTCACACTGGCCTACTACACGTACCAGTGCTTTCACAGGTAAGGGTCTATCCTTGCCCTGCTCGCATGCCTCTTTTCTGTGTTCTTTTTTTAGAGCCTGCCACCCATGTTACAACTCTCCAGACAGATATTTGTACATATGGGTGAGTGGTCTCTACACTTCAAAGAGAATTCTGCCTTGGGGATGCTGGGATGTGCAATGTTGGCTCCCGAACTACTCTGAAAGCCAAGAGGGGTGACAGCTGAGGGCTCTGATTGCTTGAGCCTAATAGTGTGGGAGTGTCCTTTTGCTTGGATTATTAGCTGACTTCTCTTTCTCCTCTGTAGCACAGGCTGGCTAGGCCCAGTGAGCATCTTTGGTTATTTCGTCATTGGGACAATGGTTAACAAAGTTTTGATGAGCCCAATTGTGTCTAAGCTTGTGCAGCAGGAAAAACTAGAGGGGGATTTCAGGTGAGTCCCAACAGAGCTGTGTTTTCACTGTTCCTTGACAGCTCCTGTGAAAGCTTCTATTTTATCGCCATTAAGTGCCATATATGTAGCCACTTCTCTTGTCTATGACGTTCCCCACACTCGGAGAAGGCTACCTGTGCAATGGTGCCTCAAAGTTGGTGTACTGAGCCCCTGCCAACCATTCATAGCCTTGTGCCATGGCAGGCAATGCCATTGGTTCAGTCTCACAGCTGTCTTCAGGCTGTTTGCCTGCTCATCACTGGTGCTTCTGCTAGGGATGTGTTGAAGAAAACTGCACATGGAGCTTCCTTGGGTGCAGATGCACATTCAGTGAGCTGCATCTACTGACGGAAATCAGGTTTCTGCTTCACCCCTGCCTTCACTGGGTTCCTAAAACAGCCCAGTCTTTCCATATGCTCTGTAACTCACCTCTTCCCTCTTGCTTGCAGGGTTGTCAGTTTGTAGCAGGGGCTTTCTAGCTTTTCCTGGGGCTCAGAGCCCAGCCCAGGGCAGTTGGCTGCAGTGGTTTTATATAGTGGAGATGCTGGGCTAGCAGCAAACAGGAAGTCCAAGGGCTAAGGAGATGTGTGCAGAGAGCAAAATACCAAACAAATGCACCACTGAGCTGGCCCTGAATGATGTCATCCTGTGTTAAGCTTTCGTTTCTGGTGCCTTTCTGAGCCTGTTGAGTATTTCTGTAAAGAAATGCCTCAGATCACTGCTCTAATACGCAAGACAAGTTTCCTCTAGGAATGGTTTTGGCTATGTAATTCACTGAGCATTTGTGCACAATTATGATGGTTTTTTTGGTTGTACAGGTTCAAGCACATGCAGATTCGTGTCAATGCAGAACCAGCTGCTTTCTACAGGTTAGTAGTATTAATTTATTTGTATCCTCAAAAGGATTGTCCCAGTTCAGAGCATCCTTGCACGTATCCCAAAGGAGCCCAAGTTCTGTGTCTGCAGCCAGGGCTTTCTATCCCTTTCATTCCACTGCAATGTCATACAGCCCTGACACTCTGTTCTTTGTATTCTGTGCATCATCTGCAGAAATAATCCACAGCAACTGGAGACAACTATTTTTTCTTTGCCTCCCTTCTAACATCCGCAGAGGCAGATACAGATTTGGTGCTGGCTTAGAGACCATTACTAATGTGTTGCCAGGTCCTTGCCTGGACGATTACTCCAAGTCTTATTGCATCTAGTTCCTCTGAGGACTTGTTGGATGTTGCTTCTGGCCCCATCCTGCTGCTGCTAGCCTGCATGTCTTCTGTAGGTGTGCTAGCTGCTACCTGGCCACCTTACCTGTGCTTGCTCCTCTTGGCCAGTGTGTGCCCTGACCCTCCAAATGCTGTACTGGTGCTCTGAATTTGCTTAGTGCCGTTCACCCCAGAGCTGAGCCCACAATCAGGAGCACCTCTCCCATTTAGTGATGCCCTGAAGCCTGTTGAGCTGCTTCTTGCTTCACAGAAATATTGAGAACCCAGGAAAAGAGCCAAGAATTTGCTGTAGCTTGTGTTGAGGTGGCAGGAGGTTGTTGCTTCTCTCTTGTCACGAGTCTGCCTTTGCCCTGCATGTTGCGAAATTGCACTTCTTCCAGGAATTTTAGCACCTGTCCTCTCTCCAGTCTGTGATCTGTGTTTGTCTCCTTCACGCTGTAATGAGTGGGTATTCCAAGTGGTGTGGTGCTGTCCCCACAGTGGTTTGACTCGAAATCACTGATTTCATAACAACTTACATTGACAGGCATGAAAGTGCTTTAAGTAACTGAAATCAATCTTGGTTTGCACTGGCAAGCCTGAGTTATTTCTTTATGGACTGGTCGATTCTTACTGGTTGATGATAATTTTTTGTAATGGGAAAGATACTCTAATTACATGCCCTTATTTAAGATGCAGTAATTTCCCTCACAATCTTGAATTTTTTATTCTATTACTAAGTAGAAAATGGAAAGTGGATTATTATACTAGAAAACAGAATGTCTTGGTTCAGTACAGAGTTTTAGCAGAAAAGCTTCACTTTATGGGAAACTAGAACTTAACTGAATTGCACACAACCAGGCATTTTCATGGTATACATCATAAAAATAAAGGAATTTTTTAAAAGGTTGCATTCCTAGAATCCTGCAAGAGGAGGAGCATGTGGTGAGTGGCTGGTTTTGATTGCTCGACTTCTCTAGGTTGTGATCTTGTCCTCTTAAGACTACCTAACCATTGTTTTGGTAAAGGAAGAAACAAAAGTAGAGCACTGCCACCTTTTTACTTCTTTTCTTACTAAGCCTTTGGCAAACTTGCTTCAAAAGTGAAGTGAATGGGAGGAAAAGAGGAAAAGAGTCTCTCCTCATCTGCAACAGAATAATAGCTCTGGTCCCCAGTTCCTTTCTCGCCTTTAACTCCTTGTGTCTAAGGCTTTGTCCTTTCCGAATACATGAACAGCAAAGATTTCAGCTCAGTAGTTACCTGAGCTGTGTTGTAATGCCAAACTGAATTCTAGCCAGGTGCATTTTTGAGAAAGAAAATGTATTTTTTTAATGAACTGAGAATTCTTAGAAATGAGACTTCAAAAATCTTTTTTTGGATATTTTTGGGCTGCATCTGGCCTTATCTTCTTAGGCTCTAGTGACTCCTCTATTGCATAGACCATGGTGGGAGCGTGGTTTGTGTAGTGGGCACAAGCCTGTGTTGGATGTCAGGGGCAATAGCTGCCATGGCAGGTGGGAGTCTGAAGTGAGATGTGGAGCTCTCTCTGCCTTTTGCCACCTGAGGGCAGCCCAGGCCTTGCAAAGCAGCAGGAGCTTCCACGCTTGCTTGAAGGTGGTGGTTTAGAGACGAGATGTCTCCTTGCTCCTGGCTCTGCCTGGCTACTGGAGCATCACCACTAACTTGTGTGGTGGGTGACCTGATGGAGACAGCCCTGGGAAAGAGGGAGCTGTGGGGCTGGGGTACCAGCAGCAGGGGTTGCACTGCTCAGGACTTGCCTTTGTCCCATTTCTGTGGATTGGGGAAGAGGTGGACTGAGGCTGCTGGCCATGCAGGCCATGTGGGCTGATTAACATCCCCTGGACTCTCCTCTGCCCTCTCCATTCTGGCTCCAGCTGTGTAGCAGTGCCATCCCTCTTTTCCAGCCAGGCTGTGCTTGGGAACTGTGTTTGACCTGGGGTGTGCACTGCTTCAGGCTGGAGCCTCAATGACAGTGTCTGGCCTGGCTTCACCTCCTGCTGCAGCAGCAGCAGCAGTCTTGGGCTCTGGGAGACATTTGCAGGACTGCTTGCTTCAGCCAGAGTTCCTTGATGATACTCTTCAGGAAGGTAATCTTGGCTATTCAGTTCTTGGTCAATAAAGTGCCTGTTAGTTGGAGGCAAAGGTGGCAGGCCTGTTCCAAGCTTCAGTTTTAAAGCCCATGGTCCTGGCATGTCTGTGGCATGTTGCAATATTATTTTTACAGGGCTGGGCGAGTGGAGCACATGTGCACAGACCGGAGGCTGCAGAGGCTGCTGAAGACCCAGAGGGAGCTGATAGGCAAGGAGCTGTGGCTATACAGTGAGTGAGCATTTTAGGGCGTGAAGTGGGGCGTGTGGTAGCTCCATTGTGGTGGCCCACAGGCTGGGGAACTCTACTGGTAGAGCAGTTGAGTGGGTGCTGTACTTTTTTCTTCTGCCTCTTGCTGGTGCATGAAAGCACTGAGGGTGACCAGAGAATGCCTCCTGCAGTGCAAAATGGGAATCCTGTTGCGTAAAAGCCTCATAAAGAGGCAAAGTTGTGGAGCACCCAGAATCTGGCTTTTTGTGGGTAGGGCAGGTATTCAAAGGCTGAGAAAAGGGGGAAGGGATTGAGCTTTGGGCACTGTGTATGTTTTTGGGTGCTGTGGAAAGTTCTTTCCTCTAGAGCCTGTCCCTTAAGCACAGTTGTTCCCTGAAAATATCCCTTCTCCCTTTTTCACTGAGTCCAGGTTTTGGCTTTAAATGATCCCTATAAAGACAGCTCTTCCCGATTTCAACAGCATAATGAGCTTCTGAGCAGTATACGGGAGGGAGAACCCTGAACAGAAGCGTCTGTGGGAATTTGGGATCTTAAGTATTTCTGCCTGTTTTGTGCTCCCAAGACGCACTTTGTTGCAAACCATCTCACCCCACAGCTTCCTTTTTGCCTTCCCCTCCTGTTTACTGTGAGTCAGTCAGGCCCCTGAAGCGTAGCAACAAGCAGGCAAAGTGGGTTTTGCCCCATAGTAGTTCCTGAGCCATGTGTCTGGATGATGTTTCTCTGCTCAGGGGCCCGCCCTCAAGTGATTTTTGCTTGGCAAATGGATTTTCACCCTGGTGCTTGTGCTGTCCTGAAAAATGGGGTTTTCTGCTCTGGTTCATAAAAGGCCAAACATGGCTCTTCCTCTGACTGGGCTCAGGGTCAGCGCGTGGGCCAGGCTGTGACAGAAGTTTCTACTTTTACTCACTGTCTTCTTTCAATGTGCTTGTGCCTAGTTGGGATCAACACCTTTGATTATCTGGGCAGCATCCTGAGCTATGTGGTCATTGCCATTCCCATCTTTTCTGGGGTCTACGGCGACCTGAGTCCAACGGAGCTCAGTGCCCTTGTCAGCAAGGTGAGCTAAGGGTGATCTCTGTGACCCCATTGTGGAGGGTGAGCAGGCACTGAGATTGGAGGTTTCATGTAGGGCTGGTGGCCCTGGGGCTAGATAACCTGCAGCACTTCAGGTTAGACTGTCCCTACCCACGGTGTCATGGAAATGGGAGCTTGTAGCCAGCTGGTTTATGATTAACTTGGGGATGAGAACTGTCAAGGACACATCTACATAAGTGTTTCCTAGCTCAGACCTCTGTGTCTAAAAAAAAACCTGTGAGGTCAGAAAGTCTCTGGTTTTCAGCAGTGGGGGTGGGGATGGGGTCTGCTCAGTGCTGTGGGTCTGGGTTATGCCCTGGGCTACTGTCCATGGTGAGCCATGGACAGTAGCCCAAAACTGGCTTGTGATAGAGAATGCAGAGCTAAAAATAGCTAAGTGAGCACTGCAGGCTGAGACACCCTGCTCTGAGCCATATATGGTGCAGAGAAAGGGTTGGTGGCATGGACCTGTGTGACTTGGGCAAGCATGCTGGGCCCTAGGCAGGCCAGCAGACACTCTGCAAACACCATCCCTGGGTGATGGGACATGTGTCCACCTGGCAAAAACTGCTGTACTGAGCAGGGAAGCCCTGCTTCTTTCAGATGTGGTTGTCCTCACTCCCACCACTCTGGGTGACTTCACCACCTCTCATTCATCTTGCTGAGACAGCTGATGTGGCCAAATGTGTGGACTCCTTGGCTGCCTCCTTGGAGTCATGGAATAAGTGTCAGGACCCCAGCTCAGCACTGACCCTTACTCTGGCATGTGATTTCTCCCCAGAATGCCTTTGTTTCCATCTACCTCATTGGCTGCTTCAGCCAGCTCATAGATCTCTCCAGCACTGTGACTGATGTTGCTGGCTACACACACAGGTGAGCTTATCTGTGGGCACATCTCTGGAGGAAAGGGAAGTGCTGGACAAGACTCTGCCCAGGTCTGTGCTAAAAAAAAAAATTTAAAAAATGGTTGCTCTTGTGGAAGCATGGGCAAGTGTGGATATTGTGAGGAGGCTGCTGGAATTGTCCTGGCATTCATGCAACCTGTTGTGTGTCTAGGATTGGTGAACTGCAGGAGACCTTGCTGAGCCTTGGCAGAAAAAGAAATGGTAACTACTCAGAAGCCAAAACCAGTTGGGATTTGGACGGGTGAGTCACCTCTCAGCAACTGGCTGGCTTGCAGCTTACATGCCACAGTGTGGGGTTGCTATGGGATGGAGGTGGCCCTCAGTGTCACAGTCTGCTGCATGCATTTCGTTGGAGCAGGCAGTGCTCACTGTGAATTGTCTTTCCCAGGGTGTGTGGGGCAGGGCTGCTGTCACAGAGGCACAGGAGGTCTAGGTGCCCGATCTTTGCAGATCTTAGCGTGGTCACTTACCCCAAAATGTCTTGTTCTTTGTCTTGGTGGTGGCCCAGCAGCCATTCTGGGGAGGACCCAGTACAAAGGGACACAGCGTTCCTTCTGGAGCAAGTGACACTCTCAGTACCCTCCTCTGGCAAGCTGCTCATCAAGGACTTGAGCCTCAGGATCTCACAAGGAAACAGTGTGATGATTGTGGGAAACACTGGTACAGGGAAGACATCTCTCCTGAGGGTCCTTGGAGGACTCTGGGAGAGCACGCAGGGTAAGGGCTGCTCTTGCCTCAGCTTTCTCATTCTCACCCAAGGCTACCCTGATTTTGGAAGGTGGCAGTGTGGCAGTTTGTGAGGCCAGTGCCACCATGTGATGGTGAATGTGTCACTGATCCACTTATTTGAGCCGCCCATCTCCGTCACAGTCTTTGGCTCTCATTGCTTGGCTCTGTGTTGCAAACACTTTTCTGGGGACTTGTTGGCTACTTCGTGGGACAGGACTACACGGGGTAGTGGGGAGTTGCTGCCTGGTACTGCAGGTGTGATGAGTGTCTCTGTGCAGGGAGCATCAGGATGCTGACCTGCTTTGGCCCCCGGGGAGTGGTGTTCCTACCGCAGCGGCCCTTCTTCACTGATGGAAGCCTGCGTGAGCAGGTGAGCCCAGGGGCTGTCTCTGCTCTGCCCTCAGCTCTGCTCCCACCTGTGGTCATGCCCTGCAAACCCATGGGGTGCATTCAGGCCTGCAAGAGGGAGGATGCCTGTGGCTGCTCCTTGCCTTGTGCCTGCGTTCATGCTATTGCATCTTGGATGGACAGTGTCCAGCTCCCTCTGACATGGTTTCTTTTGCTCTGTTAAACAGGTGATCTATCCCCTGAAGGAGATCTATCCACTTTCAGGTTTGTGGAAATCCATTAGAGCAATTAACCAGTGCTGTGGTATTGGTTCTCTGTCCTGTGCCCAGTGCAGCTTTTCCCCTGCGGTGCCCCATCAGGAGCACTCACGCATTTTGCTTTTGTTGTTCTGGTGTTCCCTCTAAGATTAGTGTGTGTTAAGGTCAACTCTATGTCCCCTCCCTTTTGTGAGAGAGCATACTCACTTAATAAGAACTTGTTCTCTTAGTACATTGACAAGCTGGCCCTGTTCATCCTGCTGTGCTAGACATGATGTATGTTGCTTTTGGGATACATCTGATCTGTTTGGTACAGCCTGACTTCCAGCAAGCCATGTTTGCCTTCATTTCATTTTCCATCCACCTCCATCTTTTACTGTTCCACTAGTTCAAAATTATGTCCCAGGGCTTTGCACACTGTTGTGGTCAGAATATATGGATCCTTTCTCTCCCCTGCCCTCTTCCAAAGCCAGACCACATGTGGTCTGCTGTAGCTTGGAGATGTCCAGCAGTGTTACTTGCTGCTTTCAAACACTTGGGAGTCACAATCTTGCTTAGAGTAACTACAGCCATCAGCCACTGTTTTGGCTCTCCAGCAGCTTCAGAGAGGTCCGTGGCAGATGCACAGCCATTCTACTCAACTTCCAGAGATGCTGACTATACTGGCTCAAGTGGATGTTCTGCTCCACGGCTGACTCATCCTGACGTTTTTCTCTTCCCACATAGGGTCCTTTTGCCAGCTGTTACCTGAGCCCCATTCCCATGACTCCACCACTTGCATTGTGCAGTCTCAGCTCTAAGAGGGAAACTGTTGGGCAGGGCCTTGGCAGTTGAAGCCTGGATCCTTGTGTTCTGGCTGTAGTCGTGGACTGAGGCAAATCTCAGGTGTATCTGTGGAGCCCTGCTACCTCCTGGCATGCTGCTCGCAGGCATGGTTAACATTTTTGGGGAAGGTCAGTCTTTGGGGCTATCTGTGCCAAAGCTCAGGATCTGGTGCAACTAAGTGGTCAGGTCACCTACATTGTACCTCAGGAGATCCTCCGGTTCTTTTCTCCTGCCCCAACAACCCCTCCATGAAGCAGTGGCCTCAGCACACATTTCTTCTGCTTATCCTGTATGGCTTTCTCCCTAGGGTCTGCAGATGATGAGAGGATTGTGCGATTCCTGGAGCTGGCTGGGCTGGTGAGTCACTTGTGGCACTGCTGCCTTTTTTCCTGGTGCCACCAGTGAGGGAAGAAAGGATGATTTTTTTGTGGCAGCACAGCATGACTGTGTGCGGAACCTGGGACACATCTGTCTATAGGACAAAAAGAGGAGGAGAGATATAAGTGGGGAAAGGGAGACTGGCAAGAAAGGGATAGTTATGCTCAGGGCCATAGGCTGACAGGGTTGGGGACTGTGCTCACAAGTCTGCTGTGCTCTCTGTAGACCGATTTGCTGGCAAGGGCTGGAGGACTGGATGAGCAGGTGGACTGGAACTGGTAAGGGAGCTCACTGTCTGTGTGAACTTGGGTGAATTCTGAGTGAGGAACACTTCTAAGCAGATGCACATTGCTGCTGGATTTATCTGTATCAATCTCTGTCCTGTGAGATGTGGACACTATACAGGAGCAAAGCCTTCATGCCCCAAGCATCTATACCAACGATCATCAGCTGCGATGTTCTCCAGGCAGCTGACTGCATACGGGGGTAAAGAGCCAGTCCCGGCATGGAGGGGGGCACAAGGGCCACACAGGGACAGTTGTTTGCTGGTCTCTGATATCAGAAGCCATAAGATTTTCAGCAAATGAGCTCTGTTTCTTGGGGGAGGTGTTGAATCTCGACCCTACTGCAGGTATGACATCCTGTCCCCAGGGGAGATGCAGAGGCTCTCATTTGCACGGCTCTTCTACCTCCAGCCAAAATATGCAGGTGAGTACAAAAGAAAAGAGGGGAAAAAAAAGGCAAGGCCTTTGGTATATAGGGAAGGTGGTACAGAGACAGCTTGTGAAATCCCTTTTGTGCTAGGAACATGCTTTGTCTTGGCCATTATTTTATCAGCATAGCACACAGAGGATTCATTTGAGAAATGTGAAAACATTTCATTATTTGTGTGGAGGGTGGTACATCAAGAGGCTGTATATAAGACATTTTCTTCTTAGGAAACTAGTGATTAATGTTCATGGTCCACATCCAATAGCCTCAGAAGAACTTTGTCAGCCTGCTCACCAGTTGCTATGTAAAGAAGTGCATGTGGTTGAGGAGTGTGGCTGCAGCTATCATATCTGAAGCTCATGAACATCTGTAGGCTTGTGGGGCAATATGGAAAGTTTGGCCCTGATGTGGCAAAAGAAGACAAGACTTTATCCACAAGACTGTGGGAGAAACAGTCCTGAGAGACCACAGAAGCATCTGTGATTAGCTGATGAGGCCAATTCCATAGTCTGTGCTGGGGGCTTGGGCAGTTGGAGAGCTTGCCATGAGGGCCAGGTTGGATGTGGGTGAACAGAGCCAGTGTTGGTAGCAGGTAACTACATGTAAGTACCTGTCTTTCCCATGAAGCCTGTGGCACAGCTTAGTGCTGTCTGGGCAGAAGAATCCTGTGGATTGCAAACTAAAAGCTGTAGAGATCATTTGAATTTATTAGCTCCAGCTCTGTAGCATTTACCCCTAATGATCAGGAAGGTGCCACAGGCCATTCTACATGCTCCATGTAGGGTCTGTGCTGGGAGAGTGCACTGGCTGCTGTTCAGCCTGGCACTTTGGCACGTGGTCTGCCTGGAGAAGGTCATGTCTTGGCTTTTGCCATGATGGGGATAAGGCAGTGGCTGGCAGCTGTTGAGGGAGAGGAATGAGGTGAACGGTGTGGTTTGAATGGATTCAAGCACTCAAGGGGATGGACTGCTTTCCTAGTTTACTGACACCAGCTGTGCCAGAGGAATACCAGAGTCCTTAGGTTTCTCCTCACTTGCCTTCTGCAGATGCTCTTGGTGAACTCCAGTTAATATGTGAAATGTTCTTGGGAATTGCTGCTCTTGCCTACAGGAGATGTCTGGTTGGGAGAGGATTTGTGGGGCTTATGACATTTCTTTCAGTGCTAGATGAAGCCACCAGCGCCTTGACAGAAGAGGTGGAGCATGAACTGTACCGTCTGTGCCTTCAGCTGGGCATGACACTGATTAGTGTGGGACACAGACCCAGCCTGGAAAAGGTGAGACAGGGAGGCAGCGCTCCATGCCTTCCTCATGGTGGCAAGATAGAGGAGGTAGAGGGTCTCTGGTGAGCAGAGGGGAGTGACTAAGGCTGGAGGACCTCACTCTGGATGGACCATGCCCTTGTAGAGATATCTCTCAATGTTATGTTATTGAATTGCAGTTCCACAGCTGGATTTTGAAACTTCATGGGGAGGGAAGATGGGAGCTTACTCGATGTGAGAAGATGAAGCGGCTCCCCTCTGGGGAAGGACACTGATAAACAAGCCCTTGTCTGGCCAGCCACAGAACCTGCACACGTGTGGGAGAGCTCTCAACATGGAGCTGCCAAGCCAGCAGCTGTGTCAGTGAGGGATTCAAACTGTATGAGACCAGTTCTGGATTTTGCTAATGGACACAGAGCACGTCTGAACTTTTGGAGTTCTGCCAAGAGTAGACACAACTCTGCCATCCTTCTCCCGGCCTCTTCCTGCCTCCCTGGCTCTCACGGCAGAAATGAGAGCTAGGAAAAAAAAATGACTAGGCCACCCTGAGAGAAGATGGTGCCTCATGGGTCTTGTAGAAACAATGGCCAGAGAAACCTCCACTTTGTCCAGGATGCAGTGGCGTGAGGCTAGAATGCAGCCTCCTTTTCTGCCCTGTGTGCCTTGCTAGGAGCTCTGTCTTTGATACACAAAGCTCTGCTGAGTATCAAAGAACAGATTTATTACCTTGTGGCTCTGTCGAGAATTTTATCCCCCAGCAGGAGACAAGGGGAGAATGCTGGCACAGAAAAGGGGCATGCTTCTGCTCGCCTTATAACACACAGCTGCAGGTGAAAGGAACATTTTTCTATTAAAATCTGGGGCCTGTTTTCAAACTGTTTTTATGGAGAAGAGTCAATATTTTTTAACTGGACTGCTGCGTGTTTTCTTTCTGGCATTTGCTTTGGAGGAGATGCTTGTATATTGGCAATGGTCCTGGACAAGACTATTGCTGAAGAGCAGAGCAGAGGTAGGAGTAGTATCCCTATCGAGGACTGGACATCATGCCTGCTGCTATGTCAGCAGCTACTGCAAGGCACAAGGAACCTCTAGGGCTTTTTGTCCTCTGCTTTTATGGGAGGAAACAGCTTGTCTCCCCTTACTCTTCTGCCTATGATGAGTCGTGTTCTCTCCACTGTCTACATAGGTGTGCGGAGACAGGTTTTGAGGGTCTCTGTGTTGCAGAGAGGCCACTCCAAAACTGCATTAGAGGTGTGATCCAAGTACTTGCTGGCCACCACTTGCTTAGTGGCTTTTTTGGATGTTTTCCTGGTTTTGCAGTGAAGGAGGAGGAGGCAGCTGATGGCAGAGCCAAGCTAGTGGCCTTTGTGCCACTCCACAAGGTGCTTGTGTCCCTCAGTGATCTGCTGCACAGCCTCATGGTCATCCAGGGTGGTTAGGTCCCCAAGGTCACTGGCCTTGTCCTCTACAATTTTCTATAGCACCCGACACATCATCTTACCTGAGCGTGTCTTGGGCAGCTGGTGTGGGACCTGTTACGGGGAGGAGCAGAGTCAAGGTTGAGGGAAAGGGCTTGGCCAGTCTGCCAGTGGGGGTGTTGGACCAGTTTGCTTGTGTTACCTGAACATAATCTGGAGCTGCGTACTTTGCGATCTTCTTTGAGATAAGCTCCTGTAGCTCGACAGCCAGAGTCTCCTGTGTGTAGCCACTGTCCTTCTTCAGCACAACAAAGATGTAGGCTCCTGGCAGAAGGACCACCAGCTTACTGACCACTGTGCATACCATGCCCCTGAGACACTGCCTGGGCCTAGTGCCAGGAGAGTCCCTCTCTGCTGGTAGCCTCAGGGAATGCTCTGTAGCCAAAACTGTGAGTGCTTTTGGCCACACAAAAGCACTGCTGCTGCTGCATTATGCAAAGCCTAGCTCGTCTGTAGTGCAGCTGCACTACAGGGGCTGTGCTGAGATCCCTGCTAATGTGCTGTACAGTTTGGACACAGCACTGCTACCAGTGCCACTTCCCACTGCAATGCCATAGCCCCAGGAGAGATGTTTTGGGGCAGGAAAGAAAGCATCTTACCTTCTCCCTTGATCTCATGTGGGTAGCCAATGACGGCAGACTCTGCCACTGCCACATGGTGATTCTGGAAGAGAACATGGCAGGGGTTTGACTCAGTGCTGTTGGCAGGCTGGCTGCCACCTGGGAGCTGCCCTGACCTGACTTGGCTGCAACCCAGCCCACAATAATGCAGAGACATAAGGAAGGGCCTCAGGTGGCCTCTGCCCTTTTTGCTTCCTGCCTCAGTGGGTCTGCAAACATTAGTCTTTTTCCCCTGCCCCTGTCTGCTTTAGGCTTGCACCTTGTAGACCTTGTTCTGCGCCTACAGGTTTTTCCACCAGGTCCCACAGATGCTCCTCTTTAACATGTCTGATTGCTGCTTTAGGATTCATGCACTTACACAATCAACATTATCAGTCTTTGTCCCTCCCTTGCTGCAGAGAGCCAGAATGGGAGGGAAGCGGCTGGAAGGCTGTTTCCACAGGCAAGACTTCGTGACTGTTCCCTGCTGCCACAACTGCAACATATTTCTTTCTGGGTATTTCAAAGAGGCCTCTGGAACACACCAGTGCACCTTTGCTGTATCCTTGGATGGTTTTACCTCCCACCCACACCTCTTACCACAACATCCTCTACCTCTGCAGTGCCCAGCCGGTGTCCACTGATGCTAATGATGTCGTCCAGCCGTCCTGTTAGCTGGTAGTAGCCCTTACTGGTATGATACACACCATCCCCAGTGAAGAAAAACCCTGCAGTGGCCAGAACCATGCCATAGTCACTTGTTGGAGGGAGCATGTGAGCTGCTCAGCAGCCATACTCTCATGTTTCCTCTCCTCCTCTCTGTTGGCTCCAGGGCCCGTGTACTCTGCTCCTTCTTCAACTGCTCAGGGTAAAGGTGCCTACCTTCCTGGTTAGTCTTCTGTCTCTGCTGGGACCTGCTCTGTGATCAGGCTCCTGCCCTCATTCTGCAGTGTACTGGGTGATGCCCTTCCTAGCTCATCACCATGTGCTGGGAGCACTTTGCTCCAGTGCAGGTGTCTGTGGTCTTGCTGCTTCTCCTCTTTGCTTCACATCAAGACACACACACTCTTTGGCTTGCTTAGTGCCTCTGGGTGAGTCACAGAGGCTGACAGGGTTTGCAAGAGATCTGTCTGTGCTCAGGGGGACTGGGGGCAGAAGGACAAATCCACTGCCTTAAAACAATTGTGTGATCCAATTGGGAAGGTTGGTGAGGGGCAGTCCTGGGACATCAGGCCTGGAGAGATGAAAGGCCTCAGTACTGTCGGGAGACGAAAGGCCTGAGTACTGTCGAGGGCCTCTGGAAGAACAAAGCAACAGTACCAGCTCTCCTGAATCCTGCTTCCATTCAGAAAGCCAGCAAGCAGACCCAACCAAACATGGGCAAGAGTCCTGCCACTTTTTCCTTACCTGGATAAGGAGTCAGATAAGTTTCCAGAAATCTCTTGTGGTCATTGTAAATGGTTCATGCCATACCTGGCCAGGCTTGTGAGATGCAAAGAGCTCCAGAGACACCATTTCCCAGAAGGACATTTCCCTGTAAAATAGTTACTTTCTAGTAACCGTGGCTGAAGGTACTTGGGTTGAGCTACTGCCTGTTTAACAAGCCTGTGATGGAAATGTCAGGGAGGGCAGTGAGGAGAGTCCTGTGCTCCTCACTTCCACAGGACAGACTTAGTCTCTCCCAGCATATGTCCAACAACCTGTGTCCCGTGGTGGGATGCAAGGCCCTCCAGGCAGACTGGCTGTCCCTGCCCACCTACCTCACCTTGGAAAGATGTGCCAGGGAGCCCAAACACAGCCTCTCTTGTCAGGACAGTGTAAGCTAGACAACAACTCAACTTCTACGCTAGTTGGAAGAACAGCTTCCCTGCTTGTCCCTTTCCAGTAAGGAAGGTTGCTGTCTAGCAGTGATGAGCAGAAAAGACATGCTTACAGATCTTCACTCCCATCTGCAGGTACACACTGCGGGCACCTGGGGGAAAGAGGGCTGAGCAGTGCCTGGACTCCTGGTTATAAATGTACCTGGTCATCCAAGATGGAGGGGCTGATCCCAAAAAAGGGTCTCATAGCCATGCCTGGAAGGATTTCAGCTCCAGGATTAGAAGGATGGGGTGAGATACAGATGCCTCCTGTTTCTGAAGGAAAAGAAAGTGCAATGCTCATCAAAGTCAGTGACAAGAGGAGCACCAAGCAGCACTGCTTGGCCAACAGCCTTTGCCTTGTCCCTTACTACACACTGCACAGGCTGGGGCTGGCTTTGCCAGAGAGCTGGGAATAGAACTTTGCAGAAGGATAGTTGTGCTCGTTTACTTTAGCAGGGATCTGCCGAGATGTACCGTCAAATCCCCTGTATTTTTCTGGGTTAGCTTTAAAGGCTGTTTTTTATGTTTGGGTGCTCATGGGCCCTTGCAGCCTTACTCATACAAGACTGTCAGCAACAACCATTATCACTTAACCAGCAAAGCAGCAGGTCACTCCTAAAGCTTGGGTGAGCAGAAGCTGGAGCAAGGAATCATACACATCTCACCAGTTTGCCACCAAGTGTCCACTACCGGGCATCGTGTCTCGCCGACCACACAGAAGTACCATTTCCATGCCTCCTTGTTGATGTGTTCCCCCACTGCAGTGAGAAAGACGGGGAGCAGAGCTGAAAGATCAGGTTTAGGACAGAGCTTCCCAGGGCCTGCTTGTGGAGCCATCCCCAAATAGTGCAGTCTCCTGACTTTGGGGTCTCGTGCTGCTGCTCTTGGCATTTGTGGGAAGAGGCATAATGGGATACCCAAGGGTTTGCTGCTCCAGCCCATGCTGCTGCACTTACCTGAGCCAAGCACTTTAAGAGAAGAGCGGTCATACTTCTTCACCCATTCATTGCCGTATCTCAGGAGCAGGTGGATGGCAGTGGGCGCCCCATAGAACTGGTTAATTCTTAACCTCTCTACTGTTTCCCAGTAGCGGCCTGGAATGGAAGCAGGGCCAGTAAGCATCCACACATCCTCCCAGCCCAGCACCAAGGCAGAGAAAGAAGAGGTGAGAGTAAAGGCTTTCTAGCAGTGCCAGGACCCTCAGCGAAATTAATCCCATGGTGGGAAGGACGAAAGCAGTTCAGGAGCAGCAGCAGCCCCTTTTTCTTCACATTACCTAGCTCTGCTACCATTCCTTTTGCAGGGAGGGAGAGGGAGTACAACTCCACCCCTGGAGGAGCAGCAGTGGCTTTCTAAGCAGAGGAAAAGACTTCACCTTGCAGCTCTCTACTGGGCACAGACCACAGTCTGCTGCTGAGGCAACAGAGCCTTTGCTGCTCATGTCCTGTCATTAAGCTGCCAGCTCCCTGCCTGCTGTGGATCTCGGGGTTCTGTGGAATGTCCCAGCTCCCTTGAGTCACCTCACTCACCAGGGTTAGGATAGACAGGAGTGCTCTCAAAAAGGACTGTGGTACCACCATTGCAGAGGGGGTCGTAGACCACATAGGTGTGTCCCGTGATCCAGCCGATGTCTGCCACACAGCCAAAGATGTCCTTGTCGTGGTAGTCGAACACATACTGAACAAGAGAAGAGAGGCAGTGAGGGGTTTCACCTGGGCCTGCACTCCTGGCAAGGGGCACAACAGGGAGCAGTGTACTCTCTGTCAGCCCTAATGTTACTGTGCTCTTCAGTCTTCCTACCACCCCTGCAGGGACACCTTCTTCCTGCAAAGAGGTTTTTTTTAAAAAAAAAAAAAAACAAACCAAAAAACCCAAACCAAAACTGTGAAGGTGCAGGAGAGAGATACTTAAAAGAAACCCCCACAGCCAAGTTTACTGTTTTCCAATGGAGAGAGATACAGCCTTTCCTTCCTTTTGCTGGTATCTAGACAAGGCTGATCCAAGTATCCTGTAATATCAAAACAGAACCTTCTGGGTAAGGAAGGTGACCATGTGGAAGGAGAGGAGTTGTAGCCAAGGGCGGAGTGTTGGAGGACTCCATGAGCCTCCTGTAGGCACTGCTGGACTCCAGAGGGTCAGTAAACACTCAAAAACTCCTGAGCTCAGCAAGGACCCCAGCACAGGAGCAGTGAGGCAGCAAGCAGAGGGACCATGTGATGTCTTGGCCCAGAGCAGCCCCAGCCTGCCCATAAGAGTTGGAACCTCTCCATCACAGCTGCGTGTGTGCCGTCCTATGCCTGCAGGCAGAAAGCAAAACAAGCTCTTCTTCCCACTGCCCCATTTATTTCTCGTGAGACCCCTGGCTGCAAGACTGGAACACGAAGGAACGATTACTGCCCTGTGCAGGGCAGAGCTGAGTGCTGTCATATTGGCAGCAACACAACCAGCTTCCTAAAGCACTCTTCTTCATTTCATTTACTCTGTGCCAGGAAAGCTTTCTAGGGGCCACTCTCCCACTAGCCTATCACTTATTGCTGTCTCCTCTGCTTTCTGTGGTGTCAGACCCTCTAGTTTCTTTCTGCAGCTCCCTGCTGACTTCCATCTGGGGACTCTGGGGCCTCAGGTGTTCTGAGGTGCCATAATGAAAGTTTCTCCTGGTTCCTCTGTCTCTTTTTAGTGGAGCAGTGAGTTATGGTAGCAGCAGTCTGCCCCATCCAGCTGAGGGATCTGAACATGGCAGCCCTGTGTCCAGGTTTTCAGTGCTCCTGGGAGCTAACATGGCCACATGCTGCTCACCCCCTGCATTGCTATTCTGGAATGACAGCCCTGGCTCACACAAACCTGCTCTGATGATCATCCATCATGCTGGGCACAGCTTAGCTCACAGGAAGGCCAAGGGCTTCCACACCTGTGGCACACACCCCAGGAGGTATGGCCTTCAGCACTCACAGCTGACCAGAGAAGACCCAGCCAGCCCTGAGCTGACCCCAGCCAGGTCTGAGGCACTACTAAAACTGAAGTCACGGCTCAGGAAGAGCCACATCCAAAGCTAAGTGACTGTTCAGGTAAGAACTCCCTCTTACATGGAACCTCATATTATGTCATTAGAATGCTCCTTGCAACCACTCCTGCAGCCAAATGCATCTCTGTGCTGGACTCAGTGCCCTTTTATCCATTTCTAAGTTTGCTTTGGGCATGTGTCATGGTTAAAGGCTTTCCTCTTCCCAAAGATGACCCACACTCTTCAGATATAGACCCTTTGTTACCAGCTTTTACAGGTGGTGTCAGATGTGCTCCTTCCAGAAGCACTGCCTTCAGTCTTCCACCTGAGTTGGAGTAGTTACAGTTAGGAAAAGCAAGCCACAGTTTCTAGGAACAAACTGGCTTCTTCCTCCTAACCCAGTAATATAAAATTATTCTTGCAAGGCTGAGCATCCTATCCAATGGTTCTGTTTAGTATAGGACCATGAAAGAAAGAAAGCCAGGAAGGTAACTCAGAGCAGTATGTGTTGGGGAGAGTCCGCTATGAAGCACTATCTGTAGGCAGATGTGGCCTGTTGGGGCTTGGATGGCTTCCGAGAGGCTTTGCACTGGATAAAGATGAACTCGTAATGCAACAAGGAGCATGTCTATTCCCTGCACTGCCCATGAACTGCTGGCTCATGAGCACTTTGTGGCTGGGATCCATTACCTTGTGCGTGAGAGCAGCAAACAGCAAGTAATCAGCTTGGAAATGAACCAAGCCCTTGGGTTTGCCAGTACTGCCTGATGTGTAGAGAAGAAACAACATGTCTTCACTGTCCATGACAGCAGGCTCACAGTATGCATCCTCCTTCATCATCTCCTGCAGGAAAGAGTACAGCAGTTCTCTCAGGGTCTCACAGCCTCCCCTGTGTTGTCCCCATGCCTGCTCGTGCACCTCTCTCCCAAGTCTCCCTCGCCTCTGAGCACCTGTGCCACCCTGCTCCCCACAAACATCCTCCCTGCCTCTGCACCTCCTCTCACCTTCCTCTGCAGCCTGAACTCCCTTTTGCCTTGCTGAGCTGACAAACGCTGTCCTCAGCCAGAGCAGACCTGCTGAGTAAGAAGCAGCTATTTTTATGCTACCGCTGCTCTGACCAGCACACAAGTCTTCCAGGAAGCCTTTCTATCAATAATTGCTTGGAGATGTGATGAGCAGAGGTGGGGAGACTGCTTTGCAGCTTCAGGGAGCCAGAAGAAATGCATGGCAGGGGCTCACCTGTTCAGAAGTCATGTTCCATATTGGCCTAGCCACCCTGTTTGCTATGGATAACAGGCACCTGCCAGGTCTGCCAGCAGACTGATGTGTGACAGTGCAGTGGCAGTCCAAGGCTGGGTTCACAAAGTAGCAGCCCATGTCTGATGTGTTTCTAGGCCCCTGCCCACCCTGCTATGTGCTCTGGCTTGCACTGCCTGCCCCTGTCAGTACAGGGCTGGTACTGTGGGAAAACACACCAGTTGCCCATCCTGATGGTTACTGGGACTATCCTGAACTTGTGTGCAGCTCTGACTGTTACTGCTGCTGTGGAACAATGTCCCCAAATTGTGGCCAGCAAAACTGCCATGGCCAGGCATGATCCTCTCTCCACCCAGTGTTCCTGCACCAAGAAAGACCAAGCACTTTGCCCAGGAGAAGTGGCTGGGCAGCCTCTCGCTCCTCCAGTGGTATGTGTAGGGCTGTCATGGGAACCTTGTTGGTGGTCCTCATGGAAACCAGAACCCGTTTCACTCTGGGGCACTGCTTCACAGCCTGGTCCACTGTCTTCTTTAGCTCGATAATCCTGCCACCTCTTAACCCCTGGTTCACTGTGATCACTGTCTCTGACTGGGCTGCAGAAGACAGAAGAGCCACATAAGCAACTCTGCCCCTCTCCACCAGTCACAGAGCAGTTTGGGTCTACCATGGCCTTTCACCTCTCTCTCTGTCTCCCAGCCCTTGGCACTCGTTTCCTTCATTCAGCAAAAACAGCAGCTTTGCATCTTGGGTTTCCCATTCATTTCTGCCTGTGTTGCATCCCCTTACAGGAGACACTGTATCCCAGTCCTTCAGTCCCATGGAGGAAAGAGAAAACCAGTTCATCCCATGGGCTGGAAGGTATTTCATGAGCTCATGCCATTTCTTGGGTTTCTAGTACCTGCTCCATGGCTATACGTTTGCCAGGATATCCTCAGAGAGCCCAGGGAGTCTTACTCAGGAAACCTTTGCCATCCACATAACCCTGAGCCCCCCAGCTGCTGAACCAACAAGCTCAGCAGTGTCCCCTGAGGGGAATGCGTCACTGTTACCCACTGGCTCTTACCATCTCGGATCCTGTCGGCGAGAGACTCGGCACTGAAGCCAGCAAACACCACAGCGTGCACGGCCCCGATGCGGGCACAGGCCAGCATGCTAGGCACTGCCAGTGGGCACGGGGGCATGTAGATTGTCACCCTGCTTCACCCCTTGCCATTTCAGGGTATTTCCCAGGCTGCACGTCAGCTCCAGCAGTTCCCTGCCCAAAGAAACAATGACAGTTAGAGACTTTCTTGCAGATCTTACCTGCGTGCATAAAGATGGGGGGCCTCAGAGTTACAAGGACACAGCTGATATCCCTACACACCCTAACCCCCTCACTCTGGAACACCATGGGACAGCTGTAAAAATCAGTGGGAAGGAAAGGAGAGGACAGCCGCTAACATAGGCCGTTATTTATGGAAAAGACATAAATTAGAATGATGTCTGTACAACAGCCACTGGCAATTCCTGTGGCTCAGCAGAACCCACAACACCTCAGCTGACTTTCCCAATGACAGCCTGCACATTTCTTACCAACCTGTACAACTGGTGTGCCACACTACCTTGCACAGCTGGAGACTACATGTGAGAAGTTAGATATCTTTCCCCAAAACAGGGTCTCATGCTTTGCTAAAGCTGAGGTTAAGTCCTTCAGAGTTTGTGCCAGCAAGAACAACAGCTGTAGGAAAGCAGTGAGCAGAAAGATGCCTCTCCCAAGAAGCGTCCCTCCCAGAAACCACAGCTTGGCTGTCAGTGAGTCATTATATGGAAAGGCTCTCCATGGACGGGGATTGGCAGGGGTGACTGGTCATATTTGTCATGTGAGGCCTCTGTTGTGAGCCAAAGGGGACAGAGGGACTTGTTTTGTGTGCAGAGGGATTTAAGTGAATTCTGTGGCAGTTACTCAGCAGGCAAATTAAGCTGAAAAGTGGGGGGCTCCAGACCAACCTAGCAGGGCTGGACAGGCAGCCCCCCCAGAGAGCCAAATCCAGCCACCCTGCTGACATGAGGATGAGCATGGGGTTTCTCAACACATTTGCAGCTGTGAATTTGGCCTTTCTTGCAGACCACTTACCCAGAAGTTTAGATAACAGGAACCTGGGTGGGAAGGCACATGTATGACTTTCCTGTGTCTTACCTGCAAGCATTGCAGTGCTGCTCCAAGGGGCTTGTATCTGCCTCCCCAGCTGGGGAGGGACTCCTCGGGGCCCAGAAGATTTGATCAGGAGGTAGGCTGAAGTTTCAGATCAGCACAAGCAAGCCAACAGCCACTACACTCTGGATCTGTGTGAAGGGATGCTGCATACCCTCAGATGACGGACAACAGCAGATCAGCCCTGTGCAGTGTTCATGCATGCTCCAATATGCCTCTCATATGCTGAGAAGTAATTACTGACCTGTATGTCACCCGTACCTCCTCTCTGGGTTCATCCTTCTCCCAGATTAAGGCCACTTTGGGGCTACAGGGACATGACGGTCCAGACAATTCACTGGAAAGGAAAACCCAGCATCACTGACAGAGCAACCCTCAGTACCTCTTCTCATCAAGTCAGTACTGGCAGTCCCATTTTCAGGTCAAAGTCAGGGCTGTGTGTGAGTCTTCTCAGCATTAGCCTTGGGCAGCCTTTGTGGATGCCAGCCAGGAGATCACAAGCACCATCCCAAGCCTGTAACGCTCCTCACCACTCCAGTACCTGCCAACCCCCACTATCAGCTTCCTCCTTAACTGTGACCTCATTCAGCCCAGAGCAGAAAACGCCTGAAGTCCCTTTGGAGGTCACATCCCCAGTGCCCTCAGGGTGCTGGCAAACATTAACTAAGCCATCACTCCACCCAGCATTGCCTTGCAGCTGCCTCCAGGGTGAACTAGGGCAGTTTTTTAGTGTCGGTGCTCCCAAATAGCAAATGTAGGGCAGAGTGAAGCTCTGCACTGGAAGGCTGCAGAGTGCATTTGTCCAAGATGGAAAAGAGCCAGGGTAAATACAGAGTGGACAGCCCCTGGCTTTCCAGGGACATTGTAAGCTGAGGCTTTGGCTGTAGTTCTTCCATGAAAAGTTTCCCACATTGCTGGCAGCTGCAGTTTCCTCAGAAGCCTTGTTCCACTCTCTGTTTTCCTTAACCTGCTAAAGTCATGGGATGATGCAGCAGCCCCAGTTTGCATACCAGCTTTTTTCTCCTGACCAATTGTAGTTTTCCAGGAGAGAAAGAAATGCAAAAAAAAAGTAGAAACAGTAAGATGTCAAATCCCGAAGGCAAATAACTCTTGCTCTCTTTCCCAAATAGATTATGTAAGATCTGATTTTCTCAGAGGTCTGTCTCATATTTTGAACACTGGGACCAACAGCACTGTGAGCAGGACAGTGTCAGCAGCTCCTGTGTCTTCCCCTTATGGCCCCCCTGAGGCAGTATCCCCAGTCCACAGAAGAGCCTCCCACGACAGTGGTGACAGTATGGCTCATTTCTCCTGTATTTTGCTTTCTACAGATACATCTTGCCTTCAGTGATCAGGAATGACCCAGTGAAACCCTGCCTGCTGAATGCACAGGGTCGGTGTTACTGCCTGTGGTCCTGCAGGGCAGAGCTACTGCACTGCTGTGGGATCCACGGGCGCTGAGGGAGAGCAGCCCAGCTCCCAGCACACACCAATCCAGCTGCAACCTCTCCAGTGAAACCCAGTTGCTTCCTTAGGGCCAGCCACAACCTTGCACTACAGTCACTGCAGGACCAACTGGACCTATTGGGGATCGCCTCTCCAGACCTTTAACTCTGTGTTCTTCCAGCACATTCCCAGGGCTGAAACCACACACATAGAAGCACCTGCAGGCACTTGGAAGGATCCCATGTCCATCTCTCTCCTTACCTGTCACGTTCAGCTGCCCACCCAGGAACAAGGAGACTCTGCCCTGGCACAAGTCACAGTCCTGGAAGTCCACAGAGTGGAAGGGGGTGATGGGGGTGAGCCGGCTCCTTCCTAGTGCTCCCCAGAAGATGTCACTCTGCTCCACTGACACCTTGTACAAATCTCGATGGTCCTTGGGTCTGGGGAAGGTGATGGCTTCAGGCATATAGGCAGTGACAGGCCTGTGGTCCAGGCTCTGGCAACCAACCCAGGGGGGCATCTGAGAAAGAGCTTTGGAGCAGCAGGTCTTGGCCAGCAGCCTGGCCATCACTGCAGGGTACCTGTCTCTCACTGAGTAGATGGGTGCCTGCAGCCCACACAGCTGCTCCAGACACCCGACCTGGGCAAGACTCGGGCCCCTGTGGAAGGTGGGGCTACGCTGTCCTGGGCTGACTGAACACAAAGCAGCTCTCTCACACAGGGAGCCCGGGCACCCCTTCTGCCCTGCCTTATTCCTCTCCTCCTCTCTTCCAGAGCACTATGGGAAAAAAGAAATTAAATCACTCTAAGGGAGGGGAAAGGGGTGGGCCGTAGAAATATTTGACTGAAAATAACCTTCATGCTAATCTGAGTCCTGACAGCAGTTCTTGAACAGGAGCCAGGTTGAGCATGTGCCTGGGCTCTCCTCAGGGGCCAAGGTGCCTGGGCCAGGCTCTAACAGCCTGCTCCTGGGCTCCCAGGACTGCACTACATCCCTAGACCCCTCTGTTTCATCCCCACTCACCTCCATCGCAACTCCCTCTATTTATCACCATCCCCTCACTTGCCACAGCAGCCCTGCTCCATCTCCCAGTCCTCTGCTGGCCCCAAAGGCAACTTGGGGCAGGTCCCTGTAAATCCCTAGGGTCATTCCCAATGTCCATAGGGACATTCCCGGAATTAAGGCCCGTTTCCAGCAGAGCTCTAGGCTCTGGTGGGCCAGGGAAGGTTTTTCTCACCTGACTGTCAGCTGCAGGAGGGAAATATCACATCCCATTCCCACCTTACTACTGGGTGGCTGTCACAGCTGTCCCCTCTGGCAGGCTGGGCTGGGCTGGGCTGGGCTGGGCTGGGCTGGGCTGTCTGCCTCCTCCCAAGCTCTACAGACTGGCTGCACCACCAGCTGGGCTGGGAGCACTCAGTAAGGCTGTGGTAGAGCAGCTGGAGGTGCTCAGCATCAAGCACTGCAGCCAATCTCTTCATGCTGAGACCTCCCACCACCCACCGTAGCAGAGCTAAGCTGCCTCCCAACAGGGTTTTTTCTGCCTTCCTTTCCTTTAGGCCCTCTATAGGTAGTTGTTTTAAGGTAGAATTTGGAAGATTCCTTAACGTCATTCACCAAATTTGCTTCCCTTCCTAGGGGGCACAAGAGAAGAGCAGAAAAAGCTCTCCCAGCACATAAGGTTGTTCTCAGCCAGGCACACCTAAGGAATCAACAGTAGACATGACAGGGTTGGTAGATCACCCCTTTGCTCTTCAGAATGCAACACCATTCACGATCTATGGAGCTGGTATGGTGAGCTGTTGTGGTGGCCCAGCGCACCTCAGGGCTGTGGCAGTTAAGTGCCCATCAGGCGCTTGCCATCCAGTGGGTGGCGCCCTAGTCCTAACTGCCTAACCGCCTCCCCGCCTGCCCCCGGTCTAGAAAGTTCTCTCTTCTTTGATTTCTGATTGGCTCCCAGTTGTAACGCATGCCTCCCTGTTCTCCCCATTGGTTGTTGCTACATTGTATCCACTCCTTTGCCTGTACCCCATTGGTTCTTCCCTTTACCCCATATAAAATCCCTTGCAAGCGCCGGGCTCTTGCCTCTGCTCCCTGGACCCTCTGCAGAATAAAACCTGGTGGAACCCACAGCAGAGGCCCCTCTTGCTGCTTTGCCTCTGGGTGACGCGGGCTAGCACATTGAGCCTCCTGAGCGTGCTCCCTCTCAGGAGGAGCCAGCACAGTGCAACCAGCTTGCGCCTATTCCCTGCTGGGGACAATTCCTGGGCAGGGACGTCTGTGGGAAGGACGCTGCATCCCCTCCACGACACGACACGACACGACAGAGTCTACAGCGTCAGTGGGTAGGCTGGACATCAGTGTGGGAGCCAGGCACTTTCCCATCAGGTACACTCATTGCAAACCACACACCTGTTTTGGGTCAAAGCTGGCCCAGGCTTGATGGGAACCTACAAGGCCACTGTCCCCCTGGGGAAACACAGTCTTTTGGGCTTACAAAAAGTCAGGCCCAAGCAGCCTCATTGTTCCACAAGTCTCTTATTTCCTATGCACACTTCTGCCTCGGCATTTTTCCTGTCCCTGGAAGACAGGTTTTTCCACCAGACCATTCCCAGTTGCTCTTAGCAGGGCAGGTTAACTCCTTATCTGGTAACTCAGAATAGGCTTCCATTGCTCTCAAATTGGAGCTTACCTTGCTGGAAACCCCGTGGGTGCCTTTCCCTGTCAACCAGCTCCCCTGCACTGGCAGTGTCTGGCTGCTGCCTCAGCTCCCCAGGCCAGCGGGGCCCTGCAGCCCATTCCTGGCAGAGGCTAAGCCTGCCTGGAGATCTGTCTGACTCTCTTAACACCAGGGCACATGTGATATGGGGCGACCCAAAGCACCAGGGCTGGTCTGGATGCTGAAGTGACTTGTTCTCTCACCAGCTGCATGCTGTAATTTCTGCTCCAAGTACAAGCACACCCCTTTCAGTTTTGTGTTTCGCTGCAGAGAGACACCCAAGCCCCATCTTCTCCATGCTTCTGTAGCAAGGAAAGTGCAGACCTCTGGGCCACTTTGGATCTCTCACCCCTCTCTGGCTACAGTATGAGATCCAACTCCCTCTCAGCTTTGGCAGAACTCACCCTCCTTGAACATTGGTGACTGGACTCATACACAGTATTCCTGTTTAGTTTTATTCTTTGTCATATCTTTACAGAAAATGGCACATAAATCACAGATGCTGGATGACTAGAAGTTGTTACAGCTCCATATCTCAAACACCTCAATACTGAATTATTTTCTCACTGTATATACATTATTTACACTCCATGGGCTATCTAATACGTCAAACGACTGGGGGACAAAGACATACAGGGGTTGGATGACTGGGCTTAACCTTTGACAGAAGAAAAACAGTAGCTCTGAGGAAAGGATGCTCACAGCTGAAAGCAGGACAGAAATGGTCACCTGGAAGTCACTGTCCTATGGCTTTCAGAGGGGGAATAGTGCTTTACTGGGATGGGAAGGTGATGGTACCATGGAGCAAGTTTGGCTGTGTGGGTCTGCATGTGTTCCTATGGGATGTATGTACACGTTACAGGGTGTGTCAGCATGGATGTGCATGTGCATGGCTGTCATTCCCTTTAACACTCAGAGGGTAAGCTGGACAAATTTAATTCAATAAATACATTAGGTGGATGTTGTTGTGGCACCTGGAATAATGTATTCAATAAATAAATTCACCATTCATCCCCTCTGCAGGGGTGTAGGGTTTTGGTGTTTAGGGCAGAGTCAGACCAAACTGTCCACCCCTGCCTGAGCCAGTGACGTGGGCTGGGGTCACCTCAGGGTGCCAGGTGGGACCAGGCTGTCGTGCCTGTGGGCTAAACCCGCCTCTCCCTGCTGAAAAGAGGCAAAACATAACTGCTCTTGAGCTGCAGTCCCTTCCCAGCAGACCTCAGTGCTGGGCAGGGAGAGATGGCTGGAAGGTGCAAACACCCTAATGGATAGTCATCACTTCATGCAAGCACTGCCATGGGCTTGTCCTGCTGCAGCCTGGGCCAGAGGCAGAGGTGATGGCCAGGGGAAGGTGACATTTCTTGCCTGGGGCACAGTGGGACAGGGTGCAAGGGGAAGAGGCCTGGGCAGCATTGGGCAGAGATGTGCACCAAGGAGAGGCATGGCAGCTGGGAACAGGCTTGCTTCAGGATGGCAAATGGGGTTTGGGGCTGCAGCAGATGGAGAAAGCCCCAGAGCCAGTCATGAGGCTGAAGGGACGAGAACCTTAGTGTCATTGGGGGCAGTGATGATGTGACACTTCCCAGTTCCCCAGAAGGAAGGAGTAAGGGGTGAGGAAGGCCTGGTGGGATGGAGGAGCGAGGGGCAGGGGAATGCTCAAGGGGAGCAGGCAGTGGGCACCCCTGCCAGGCAGCCCCAAACACAGAGACCAGGGCCTCTCTCCCTGGCATGGATGGCCGGGGATGCCTGGCAGTCCAAGGGGGAATGTGGCCCCCAGAGGACACAGTGTCTGTCGGGACTGGCTTCTGCCACCTCTCCTCCCCTAGATCAACTTCTCCTCCTTCTGCGACGAGTTCAACTTCTCCGTCTGTCTCTCATCCTCTGCCACTGCCGCCTCCTCCCCTGTCTCCGGCTTCCTGCCTGGGGCTGGGGTGTCCCCGGCAATGGTCCCCAGGACTTTGGTGCTGTGCTCCTGAGCTTTGGCCCTGAGGGCAGCAATGCTGTTTTCTCTCAGTTCCTCCTGGGAAATGGTGGTTTTGGGATCCGGACCCCTTTCTTCCTTGTCACCTTTGTCAAGCTTGGGCAGGGCCTGGCGCTCCACCTCTGTCTTCCTCCCCGCCTCAGCCGCTGCCTCCAGAGACTTTTTGTGCATCCCTAAAAAGAATTGTTGGTATTCGGGTTTAGAAAAGCGCCTGGGCATGGGAAAGCCATCTTGAACTGAAAACAGCAAAGATAAAGAGAGGCCAGAATTAAGGAAAAGCAGAAACCCTCGCTTCACACAGCAGTCATGGTGAGCCACTTGCTCCGGCCCCCACGCGAGGGCAGCCCAGGCAAGGCAGTTGCCTGCTGGGGCAGCCCAGCATCTGTGGACTGTGGCTGGTCCCAATGGTCTATAATTACTCTCCCCTTCATTTCCCTCTGTGAACCTGAAGCTAACTTTTCGCTGCATGGAGACAAGGGTGTCAGACTGCAGCATAGTTGCCTGAGCTTCACCAAGGCTGGGGAGGGAGATCCCTCATTTACTATTTCTGTATCAAACCACAAGCACCCTTCTGCCTCTCTCAGTTCCACACAGACAAAAAGACAGGGTAGCCCATCGTCAAGATACCAGACACTAGTTTTGGGGCAGGACCAGCCTGGAAGTTCAGAAAGAGTGAAGCAAAGAGCAGGAGTGGGACAGGGTAGCTGCTACCTTCATGTCTGCACAGCAAACCAAGTGAAACCAGACAGAAATGCAGCTTCCCCAGGTGTCGTGACCAGGAGGAGGCAGCAGTGTTCCACCTGGAACTGGGGGCAAAGACAGAGCATCTGAGAGTCCTAGCACCCCATCCAGCATCACAGGACTGGAGGAGTGAGACTGGGACGACCTCCTGCCTTGAGCAAGGGTTGGAGCCCCTGCTTCGGAGCTGGGCATGAAGGATGTTTGAGCCATGGGAAGTGACGGTTAGCACCAGCCTGAGCACAGAGGCAAATTTGTGTTCCAGCCAGATTCTGCAGGTCAAGATTCAAGGTCCAACAGGAATTTGGGATGAGTGGTCAAACCCTATTGACAAGAGTCACTGTGGGACGGAGGCATCAAGGGCAGCAGAAAGGGGGGACCTTGCCCTGCTGCCCTTCACCTATTTTCAATGTGACTTTGATTTCTTCCTTGCGTACCCCTGTCTCTACCCATTTGCCATTCCCAATGAAGGCGGCTGCTCTCTTACCCAGGAGCCAAGGGGCACAGGACTCCATGATGCCATCCTTGGCAGACTTGAGGATGGATTCGGGCAGCGGGATGGAGTGACGCACCATGGCACCGTAGAGCCCGTACTCAGCCATCACACTGCTCCTGCCCCAGCACTTCTCCCTCTTCCGCCATTTGGCCCGGCGGTTCTGGAACCAAACCTAGAGCAGGTGACAAGGAGGGACACGGTTTTTGTACATGGAGAAGGCATGTCAGTCCCCTTCCCATGTGAGAACATGCATTTACTTCTGCAGCAGGATGAAAGCAGATGGATGGATGCTTATCCCAAAGCCAATACAATCTCTTCCCTCATGCAACTGACATTGGGTATCTCTCCCTCCCTCGAAGGACTGGCAAGGGCCAAGTGTGAAAGCAGGTCCCGTCCCTCTCCACAGGATGTAATTAATTTGCCATTGCAACATCTTTTTTCTAGTGGCTTTTGGCTCCTGTGCCTGGGATTTTCTTTTCTTATTTACTGTGTGTCTGAGCAGTGGTACAGGGCTGCAGGCAGCGGTGCCTGCAGGGAGGGCTGGGATGGGGGCGGATGCTCGAGAGAAGGGAGAAGCTGCTCTGTGCGCTTTGCCCTGAATTCCCAGTTTGAAAAGCCCCTCATCTTCTCAGAAAATTGGCAGAATAATCTCTGAGCTGTGACCTGGAGGGCAGTGAGCAGAGAGGCGGGCAGCAATGGTGGGGAGGGGGTGATACTCGCAGAAATCTATTAGTGCTCTCTCTCCGATTTCCATTCCTCTTGTCTCCCTCACCCTCCTCCCTCCCTGGCTCCCCTCCCTTCCCCCCGAGCAGAGGCATCAGCTTTAGATGAAAAATTGCTTGAGGTCTATTCAGAAGGAGGCAAAGGAAGAGTCAGCCCCAGGGGCAGCCCAGGCCTGATTGAAAAATAAGTTAATTTCAGTTTGAATCGATGGGCCTCAGGCACTGAAATATCACGGGAAATTAAAGCAGCTGGTCCCCAGGGAACCACGCCATTGACCTGCGCTAATTAATGCCATGGAGTTACCAGGCCCCTCTCCGAGAGGCAGTCCCTCCCTCCCCGTGGACACCCCAAACACCTCCTCATTTAACTAATTAGACTGACAGAAAATTGGGTGTTAATTTGTTTAGGATTTTTTTTTTCTTTTCTATTTTTTTCCCTCCCTTTCCCGGAAAGTACAGGCAGAATGGAAATGAATGTCGGGGTCTCGCTGGCAGATGGATGCTCGGGGTCACTCCGCAATCTTCTCCGACTTGATTGCTTGATTAGGTCGTTAGCACATTAAAAAAAAAAATTGCTTGCCGTCTGGCGCTGGTCTGATGAGTGGGATGAGGCGGGAATCGCCTGGGTAATTTATCTTTTTATACTGCAAAGAATTTGATTTCAATCTGCAGATATATGGAGGTGCCTTTGACACCTGTTTAACATTACAGAGCCGACAGCTTAACCCTCTCTTGTCTCCACCACGCGTAGCTGTGGGGAAGCTCAAGCTGCAGTGGAGAGCACTGGGGGTCCGTGCCAGTCCCCCAGCTCTGCCGTGGGGACCGTAAGACTGATGCCACAGAGTGATGTTCTGGTCTCAGCTGGCAAGGCAATATCATCTCTTCTACCTGTGCAGAGGAGAACTGCCCAGCACTGAAGCCTTATGGTGGGGACAGAGCAGCAGGGTAGGCAGGTGGGTGGCTTGCTAGCACTGGTGACAGCCAGCGTTGGCCATTCCCAGGAGCCTAGCCAGCCTGCTCCGCCAGAGAGCTCTGTGGAATGGGTGGGGTGGTGGTCCCACCGGCTGTGATCCCAGCTTCTCCCAGCAGAAGACACTCTGTGCATGTCAGAGAGGATTTTACCAGGCAAAGGAAGGAGGCTGCTTCACCTCGTCACGTCCCCTGCCTGATAAATGGTCTGATTTATACTTTCATACTGCTGATCTGTAACCCCTGGACCACGGATGGCTGCAAAGATCCTCAGGGATGCAGAGCTTCCTCTCCTCACCCTCTCTTCTATGCCTGCGTGAACCATGGGTTTGCTTGGCTGTGCAGTCATCGGGATGCTGGCAGAGGGTCTCACTCCAGGTCGCGCAATCCTCCTACTCCCAGAGCACAGGGTGCAGAGCTGCAGGTGCCTCCTTACTGGTGCTTTTACCACTTTCCCTTTCTCCTCCATCCTGCCTTGATGCCCCTAACATCTTCCCTCACGCCTCATGCTCCTCTTCCCTTTTCCCTGGCCAGGTGTCAGCCTGCCCCAGCACTGCCCGCTGCCTCTAAACCCTGGAGCATCCCCTTCTCCGTGGCAGTGTTACGCAAATACTGGAGGCAGCAGAAGCTTTGCCAGCTGGCAGCCCAATTTTGACTAGAGCTGGTAGAAAATTTTCAATCAAAAAATGCTGATTCAATCGCACAGGAAAAACTGTGCCCAGCCAGTGGAAGTGTAATCAAAATTATCTATAGCTTTCTTCTGAATGCTGTATTTTAATCACATCTGCCTAAGACATGCAAAATCTATGCTTTAAACCCAAATGAGAAAATCAAAATTGCATCAACATCTCAGTAAGATCATTCTGAGATTTCCAAAACCAATTTTTGTCATTGGATGGGAATTTCCTCTTGGTTTTGATTAGGAGAAATGAAAGCTTGAAATCCCAGAATGTTCAGGAGAACAGAAATCAGAAAGACTGAAGACTGACCATCTTGCTTTAATACCAGGACCTATATCTTCATCTGAGGCATGAAATTAAATGAAATCAATGGTGCTCCATACTGAGTATTGCTGGGATCAGATCCCAGTCAAGCATCTCTGTCACAAGCTCATTCTGAGGAACACTGAGTGACAAGCTCCAGCATGACACTGGCAGCCCCCATGCCACTTCAGATCAGCAGAATTGTCCCCTGTGTCCTGTTCTCATGATTTTGTTCTCACTCAGATGGCTCCATCAGTGGGGCTTTCATTTAGGAGATCTCACTGATTTCTTCAAATTTATTGATGTGTTACCAAAATTTTCACATGCCTTGGTTCTGAGCTGAATTACGTGGTGGTTTTTGTAATTCATAAGTATTTTCAGTTGCGTGGTACATCAGCCACATCCATATGCAGTTATTTATTACTGCCACCTCACTTTTCTGGAAGAGGGTTTCACCCTTCCACTTTACTCACCTTACACATTTCTTGTGGTTTTGGTATTCTTTGACTGCTTATTGTCCTTGCTTGGAGATATCTACTCTACAGCTTTCTCCAACTCAGTAAAATTTGGTCTGCTTCATTGTCTAGGTTTGTCCACATTTCCTATTGCCCCTTCCCACCCCGTGGATTGGCTCAGCTTTGTGAAATCCTTTACTGACGTGGCTCTGTACCGTGCACTTTCCTTCTCACTTGCTTTCATCTGGTTCTCTGTTTCACAGCCCAGGGTATGGTGAAAAGACTGTTTCTGCTTCTACATCTCATGGGCAGCGGTGAAACCTTCTGATTAATTTTAGACTGAAGCATGTCACATGTTCGTGCAAAGCTGTCACAATCTGATGTGCAGAGGTGTCTTTTGGACAAATGTGCTACACCTTAAGAAGTTTCACACCTCTTTATTTTCACGCAAACACCCTTTGTGAAACCTGAGAAGCTTGTTCCAGGAAGCCTATCTTCCAAAAATGGGCAACGGAGTAAAGTGGACAGGTTTGTCTTGCAGTGTTGCAAAACCTGATAAATGGGAATGTTTCTAACTTTAATCATCACCTAATTCTCACCTCCAGCGCCCACTGCCCAAAAGCAATAAAAGTTCAGGCACTCTGTACTTGACTACAGAGTTGGAAGTGTTTTGGAGTGGGTGTTTTGTAGTCAAGGCTGGCAAGGATAACCTCGCCAGTTTCCTCCTCTGAATCACAAATGACAACTGATGCTTCTTCGGATTATTGATGATGCAGAAGAGCAAATTGTAGGAGGAGAAATTTCTCATTTTGCAAGGGGATGTGATACTTGACACGTCCTTGTTATCCACATTCATTATATTAGTTAGTTTGTTTACCTAATCATTGCCTAAAACATTGTCTGCTAAAGAGAGAAATCTCCCTGAGGTTGGCCATAATCCAGAAATCTGAATTAGCAAAGGGATATTTTAAAATCTATGGTGTTCCTGTATATTGTTTCTGTTTTGTTTCAACCTAAAATTTTCCACTGGTAATACCCATTTTCTTGACGGCTACTTTCCAAGCTAGGGTACAAAGACAGGAGAATTGATACTGGATTTTTTTTGTCTTACTAATATTTAAAAAAAAAATAAAATAAAAAAAAAATTTTTTTTTTTCCCTGCCCAAGCATTCCTCATCTATTAAAGGAAAATTCCAGGCTAGATAATGGCGAAATTTTGCTTCAACAAATCTATCATCCTGCCTTTGATATAGCATTCCAACAAGGGCCTTTCAAGGAGCGGCGTTTGAGGAGCGAGAGCCGGTGCCAGCCCAGAGCAGTGTGAGCTGAGTGTCCACTAGATGGCCACAGGCAGATGCACGTCCGCACCTGCGGACACACCGACGCGGACACACGGACACTCCAGCACATGCTTTTGACAAGCTGCGGGGATGCACACAGCTGTTGGCAAAACGGGACAAAATCCCAAGACCCCCAGAGCCACGCTGAGACCATCTCCTCGCACATGGACAGGCGGGTGCATGTTCTTTGCCCGCCTGAAGCCCTTTGGGGGGGGTCAAGCTGCAGACCAGACAACACCTCCAGCTGCCCTCCACGTCCAGACCCTGCTGCCATCTCAGCACTCAGTTTCTCCTGACTCCTACACCTCTCCCTTTCTACCTCCTCCCTCTCCAACCCAAGACTCAATAATGATAGTGGTCAAAATTAAAACCTCCTCTGAAAAAACAGGGATGTCCTTGTCCTCATATCAGATAGGACTTGTGTCCCTGGCTGGGTTCAATCTGAAGATGTGAGCACTGCAAAGAAAGGCTTCATATCTTCCTCCGAGCATGTCCCCACCCATACCTATGAGCATTGGGGCTGTAGGATGGGCTGCCATGAGAACATGAGGTCTGATTGTGCCCTGGGGCTTCCTCAAATCCTTCAGTTTTAGCAATCACTACAGAAAAGCTTCCTGACTGGTGGTGGAGACTGCACCATTTGTGTAAGCCTGGAAAACAGTTTATTGCTCTCTTTTCAAATGTAACGTCAAAGTTATTGGTACTGTTTATGGTGACATCACTTTCTATGGCTGGTGTAAAGTGGTTATGAAGTTAAATGAGAGCAGTAAAGGTTGCACATGGGCTGCATGGCTGATCACAGGACTCATCATCCCTCTTCTTGCTAAACACTGGGAAAGAGCTTGCTGAGCTCATTTTAGAAAGAGCAATTCCTGTACGCAATATAGCAAGGGCCCTTCCTGATAAGAGCTGGAGTTGTGTCCGACCCACTTGGCTAATAGGTCCAACCAGAGATACAAGATGAGCTGTGAGACAGCACTCATCCCTCTTGAGTGAAGACACAGTGGTTCATCCAAGCTTGGGTCTCCTCTAAGCTAAAAGAACAACAGGGCACTCATTGAATACGAGCTTAATTGGCACCCAGCTAAAATGTACATGATATTACCACGCCACCAGTCCTGCAGGCTAGGCCTGTCTCCTAATCCTGTTCTTAAAAGTACTACATTAGGCCATGTACAACTATTTGTTGCAATTTTTGCTGTAAAATCCCACTTGACCAGGAAACATGTCTTAAACTGTGTTCCCTGGGTAAATCTGGGGTTTTCACCTGGCCTCATGTGGCAACATGTTTTTTCACTTCTTGTAACCTTTCAAAAGCAAACAGCTTCATTTGCTGCAGGGATCCCATCTTCCCCAAAGAAAAACAAGTGTGCACACGATGTGCAGGGTCGGTATAGTGAGATCAGTAGTTCAGCGCACACACTCAGTCTGTGCATCACATCTGCACAGCAAATGCATCTCTGAGACATTGACTTCACCATGGCCACACTGTGATTCCAGCTGACCAGTAGCTTAGCTGGCACTACAGTATAGGCTGCTATGTGCTGGGACCTGGCAGATCAACACCCAAATTCCTCTTTTCCCAACATGCTGAGTGAGAGACAAGAAAAACATTAGGGTTGTAAATGCATGATAGTCACAAGAAAGCTGACAAGAGTCATCATCCTAGCCCACACAAACCCAGGGAGACATCTGTCATTGTCACAAAGGGTGATAGCGCACATCCATCCTTTAGGTGATCACAGTACCTGACTCCATTAACGAAGCTGCTATCCTGCCTGCATTATTTCATTTTGCCTTCTTTTACCCCACTAACACTGCTCTGCAGGTTCTCTAGCACAGAGGAATCCTTAGTACAGATCTTCATAAGCATCTGTATGTAATGCTCTCTGTGATAATGCAGGAACACACCACATTATCACTTTCATAATTTCACTTTCACACAGCTAGAGAATGTGAGTCAGGACAGTCAGAGGAGAAACATCACATCCCCTTCACAATGCCTTTCAATGGGCACTGAAATCAGACCATGGGATACCAGCATTCCTCTGAGGCTGTGGAGCACTGCCTGTGTACTGGAAGTGCCCCCTGCATGCCAGCATCAGCTCCATGGTGCGTTGCCCTTTATCAGTACACACTGAGCAAAGGTGCTCCCTGACCTTCTCCAGAAAACACATAGGCACCAGAGGCTGTGCACCAGCAAGAGATGGTGTCTGCAGTACTACCTAGTGCCCATCGTTCCCTGAGATAAGGCACAAGTCCACCCCTCCATGCATGGGGACGGTCTGCAAAGTCCCCAACGGGTACAGCTCATGCTGACTAATGCACTGCACCCTTGGGCCATTGAAGCATTAGCTGGAAGATATCTATGCAAACATGAAATTTTATAAAATGCTGTAAGGTGTAATCAGTTTCCGTGCACCAGCTTTGGCACTCTACTCCTACCACATCTGCTCCTGGCTCTACTTGTTCCTCAGCTTTGCGTGCCCTTAACCTTTTTTGGGTAATTCACAGCTCCAGAGGTTTTCACATGACATCTTCCAGCTGCAGAAAACTGATGCTTCAGGCACTGGCTGCTGCTGTGCCACTGATGCCTGCACAGCACAGCTGACAGTGTGACCTGCAGAGCTGGCAACACACAGCCTGTCCAGGGATGCTGCTTGCACCAGGACAGCATATCTGAGCTCACCAGCACATTCCCAGGTATTCCCATGTCTAGTCCACCCAAGCTAAGATCTCTCAGGCCGGGACCCTCCCTTAGCTGTCACTTAGACACTGAGCCTTGATCTCAGTCATGGTCATCATATAAGCTAAAGAAGTTGATCCAGTCAGCTAACAAATGGCAGTTGTCATGGAGACAGTCATGGGGCACTCTGAGTTGGAAGGCTGGCAGTGAAGGGACCCAGAGATAGCAGAAAGATACGATGGACATAAAGCAAGTTATCTTGGAATGGACATCACTGGCACATCTGGCTATGAGGAGTGACTGGCACAGGTATTTATCATTCATGTTCGCATGGATGGGATGGCTAGATCCTTCCAAGAATTTTTTTCTCAACAACACTCACAGCTCAGCCTCCCCTCTGGGTGGGCCAAGTAGTCTTTAGGAAGGAAAGGGTAGCACAGTGAGGAGGTATTTTGCCATGTGGATCCTGAAGCTGCAGGTGAACCCGAGCTTCCCAGAGGCACAGATGGGCAGCCTGGTTGTGCTGGCCTGCCTGAACAACACAGCAACAAGCTAACCCAGCCTGGCAAATGCTGCTGCTTGTCCACGTTGTAACAGGTCAGCTACAACAGCCAGGCTGGAGTCAGTCACTAGGCTACTTCTAGACCACTGAAGGGACATAACCCCTATGTTTATGAATGTGCAACATGCATGGCATGAGCATTTATGTAACTCACAGGAAGGTGACCGGATACAAGCAATGCTTGGCTTGCATTCCCTTCCTGCAATTTTGAAGAGAAAGCTGCAGCTGAAAGCTCTAATAGCAACATTGCAGCCATAGTTTCAGCTCTGCCTTTGCTCAGACAGCTGGGAACATACCAGATACCTGCTGAAAGAGAAAGTAGGGAACAAAGTGTGCTTCTCACACCAGGCAGGTCCTAAACTGAACACCTCTCACTGCTGCACCCAGGACAGTAACACTCAGGGTAGACAGAAGAGCACCTAATGCTTTTTCACAGCCTCTGATGAAGTGACCTCTGGAAGGCATCTTTGTTGTAAGATACTGTAGAAACAGTTTGTTGTCCAGTACAGTTCCTCTTTTCTGCATCACAGAAGGACCTGCCGGCCTCATGCATTTGGAGATTGAGGTTCTTGATATGTCTGCTGAGGACTGGACTGCTCAACAGTGCCTGGGCAAACCCCGGCTCACAGAACAACCACAGAGAAGGGCAATGAAAAGCAGAGCAGACTTGTGCTTCCAGAGAAGAATCAGAAGAACTTGTTGAGATCTATCAAGGTAAAAGAAAAACACTACAGAGAAAAATAGATCCATTAAGAAATAAAGGGAAGAGTAAATTAACTGAGTATCTAAAGTGCCTGTGTTATTGAACTGTTAGAAAAATCTCTATTCAAAGTCAGGAAAGGAGGAAAACTTTGTAATAAAGGGTCATTAAAGGAAAACATGAATGCAACCATCAGCTGGTCCCTCTGCCAGGCATCATAAGGCTGGAGAGGAATTAACGACTGAAATTGCTGGGATGACCAACTATTCTTTTTAAATAAGTTGTGAAAAACCGCAGTGGTATCAGAAAAGAGAAAAGAAAGTTCATCATTAAGTGAAGGAGTGAACACAAGTGTTCCCAGCACAGGAATTTGGGGTAGTATTTCCAGAAGAGCTAAAGTGATCAAGGAAGTGCAGTGCCTAAGCTAAATCAGAGAAATAGTAGCCTTAAACTACTGTTGTTAAGAAAATGGGATGAATGCCGGGAAGAGTTGTCACAGCCTGGCATCAAGCATGTAGAGCCATTCCTGATCCTCTTGGACATGATGGGGAAAGCCTTTGCCAAGGCACTCCACAGAAATGGGCTTCAGCATATTTTGTTGCCCATCTGTCTTTCCTCTCACAGGGAACTTGTGTGCCCAATGCTTGAAGGTGTCAGATCCTTGCCAATAGTGTCTCCAAACCATGGAGAGAACAAGGAGAGTCACTGTTTCCCTCCCAATACTGTGGCAGAGCGCATCAAATTCACAGTCCCTTATCCTGGGACAGCCATAAACATCTTGCAAGAACAGAGCAGAAGGCAAGAACAGGCAAGTTTGGGTCTATTTGTTTTTCTGTCCCATTTAGAAAATTGGTCAGTGGCTAAAGCAACTCAGGGACTGAACATAGAGGGATAAAGCAGTACCTGGGTAAAGAAAATATTCATAATTCTCTACCTCTACACTAAAAAGACCTTTTAAAACTGCACCTAACAGCCCCAGCTGTAGCAGGATAAACTGCACAAGATAAGCAGGCAATCTGCATGGTCTAGCAACAAGCAGAAGAATCCCCACTTCCAGTAAGCTGAAGTGTCGTTCCTGGCCCTCTCTTTTCCTTCTTTTCTCCTGCCACATTTTCTTTCTCTGTCCAAAAGCATGTAGTCCAAGACTTTTCAGATAGGAATCCCTTTGGAAAGGCTTGCCTGGCCCCCTGCTCTTGCCCATCACCCAGCCCCTCTGTTTGCAGCTCTGGTAATTAACTTGTAAACGAAGTTCTAGCACATGGGCTGAAAACAGGCCATAGATAAAGGGTAATGAAAACAATCCATTAGAGAAAGGGCCAAATTAAACAACTCTTAATTGAAAAATGGAAATGAATATGAATTTAGATCAACTAAACAAGCATGTTATTGAAGAGGCAGAAAAGTGGATGAACTCCTAACATACCAATTAAAGACATGGAGGCAGAGATGCACCATACGCCGTGAGAAAAACTCATAATAATATTCTCACTAAGCCACTAAGTTTGATTAGTTTTATTACTCTCACTTGTATACTTCCTACATTTCTAGAAGCATAGGGGAAGTTAATGACACTTATCTGGTATCACACAGTCCTGGCTTGCCCCAGTGCTCAGGAATTATTGGCAAAGGTAGCCAGCACTAGCTGCCCAACTCTATTTCATGATTAACTGCTTGCAGGGCTCTTAAAATAAATGTATTTTGAAATGGTTGGCTCACACAATAGCAACACTTCCGGCTTGTCCTTCACCTCAGTAATCTACCTCCAAGAACCCTAACCACTCATAATTTCCTTCCAGCTACATGGTCCCCGTCAATGTGCTGTACAGAGATACCAGTGCGCCTCATGCTGCCCTTTCTCTGTTCGATGTGTGAGCCACCTGAAATTTTAACAAGAGTAGACAGGTCCTCACTTCTTAGAGGAATAGTGATAAGCTTAGAAAATCCAACACCACCACTACTTTCTGCAGCACTAAGAAATCCTTTGATGGCCATTCCAGGCACAGATTCAAGAAAGGTCACCAGCTGCATGGAGCAATCACAGCATTCCATACTTACACCATGGGATTCAGACTACAACTCAGCACTCAGCAGCAAGCAGGAAAAGCTGGCAGGAGAGGGAGAAGCCAGAGCAGCCAAAGCTGCATAAAACAAATTTTTGCTTCATGCTTTCTATCATTTTTCTTGAGGGGACTCCATGGGTTCACTCCTGAGCTCACACTCAGTGCAGTACAGGTTCCTCAGGCCTTCTCAAATTATGTTCACCTTTAAACAGAGAACTTTTTTGCAAAACTGAAGCAAGGTAAGCCTCTTGTCCTTACAAAATACTCTTGGTACTTGCTTCCCTCTAAATGACTACTCCTCCTGATTCCTCCATCCCTGTTCAACTCCTAAAGGGCTTCACAGTGATACTGAAATGTGTTAATCTGATAGCTAAACCAATACTTTTTCAATTAGAGATTTAGTTGACCTTGGTTTTTTTTTTTAGCCAAAACTGGCCTCTTAGCTGCTTGTCAAATCCTCACTCCACGCACATGGCACCAGCCTCTTCTTGGGATTCCTTTTGCTTATGAGAGCAATTTTATTTGCCCCAAAATTTGTCATCCAATAATTACTGTACAATCTATTAACAACAAGAACTGACAATTTTTAGCAGTTTTCTTACCTTTTTTAATTTATTAACTCCCTTAAAAAGTAACTCTAATGTCCCTACAATAACAGTTGGGATCTTATTTTTTTGAAATACTGATTAATCAATTTGTTTGATCAGTAGGAGATATACTTTAAGGACAAACATACACAATCATTTCAATAATCCCAAATCAAACTGTTACTGAACTTTAATGTGGTAACTACTCTGTTTAGAGTTTGGAACAGTTACATATTAATAAATTCAATGGGGATAATTTATCTAAAATCTACACATTACACTTCAGAGTATTTGTTATGAGAAAAAGCAATTTAAGTCAGATGTCACAGTATTTGCCAGCCTCAGGACATTTTTAATACTCCATAATGTTTATTAAGGATATATTCCCCACAGGAATCTACTTACCTCTCTTGGATTTTACAGAACGGTCTGGGTTTATTCCAATACTGGCACTTCAACTCCTACAAATATTCTTTCAAATGCATTGATTTATGTGGTCTTTTTCAAGTATCTTGCAAATGGCCACAGTGACATCTGATCTGACTTGTGCATACTATCTCACTACGAAAAAAATTATTTTCCCATGCTGCCCAATGGGAGGATGCTCATTTTCCTTCCAGGAGCAGCCAGCTTAGTGTGGGAGTAAGACACACACAGTGTGTATCTGCCTTGGGGAAAAAATACACTTTCATCTTCTCTTTAAATGGAGGAGTTGAATAATTTTTTCCTGGATTCAATGTTCTCTTAAACCAGTAACTTTCTTGGCCTCTGATGATATTTGTAGTGTTCTGCTGAAGGTTTTACCTGCGAACAGTTCCTATATATCATTCTTTCAATTGCCCTCTTTGAATTTCACTTTCACATCAAATTTCATAGGTGATTTACTTTCTCTTTGACTAATACCTCCTGAGAAATAATTCCATGAATGAAAATAAGGGGTAGATATCACTCTTAGGCGAGGATCCAGTGGGAAACCACATGAAATTCTGTAGAAGTCCACAACATGTGATGCTCACAACAATATTAGAAAACACTTTCATTAATGACCTACAAGAGGGAGAGAGGAATGTCGAAAGATGAGAGGAACTGCAAGCTACAATGAAAATGCAAAACTATAGAGCTCCCTTAGGCAGTTGGAAACTAATGCAAGGAAAAAAATGCAACTATGTGAAATTATAAATATTATGAAGACAGGAATAAAGATTCATTGTAAGCTGTCTCTTCCAAGGGGCATTAAATGATGCTAAAAGATTCAGAGCATAATTTACTGCACTCAGGCAGTTCTGCTGCAGAAATTCTTGCCATGGGATATTAAGATATTTAAAATCCCAGGAGACTGACAAAGTACTCAGTATCACTAGATAGCTGCCCTGTGTAGCATCCACCTCTTGCCAGTGTCAGAGCTGGTAGGGCTGTTATTATGCTTGTCAGCCGAAGTTAACAAAATAACATATGAAACCCAGAACACTGAAGTGAAAATCCTGAGCATAAAAAAAAAAAAAATCTTTTTAAAAGAAGTTTGAAGTGACTGAATTAGATAAAAATAAATAAATAAAAAAATAAGGAAGCAAGCAGACCAGTGCTAATCCAAGGCTATTTCTGCAAGGGCCCACAAGTCCAGCTGAACTGGTGTGAACACACCCAGCATGCAGCTGTTGGCATGTGGTCCCTTATCTCCAGGAAGGTTGACAGGCAGGATGGGCTTCATATGAGAACAACCACATGATTAAGAGATGAGCATGTGATTTACGAAGGATGATTTAAGGAAAGGTCTTTACAACTTGCTTAAGCAATGATGAAAACCAAAAGTGACAGCCAGGAGAAAAAAAAATCTTAGATTTATTTAAAGAGTGTAAACTTTATAACCAGGGAGGGAAGAATTAGAATCATAACAATAAGGTCTAAAGTTGAAAAGGAATATGAGGTAAAATACAAAGAAGTATGATCGAAGTTGGGAATCACTTTGCCATGGCTTGTACACACAAAAAATAAGGACAAGGAAATTTCATAGAATGTGTGGTAAGGGACAATCAATTGCTGACCTGTTGGAAAGAATAGTGGTGCTCAGGACTCCTATGTGAGCCTGATGCTCACCCTGGCAGGGTACTCAACAGATGCTACAGAAATTCTGTTGTTTCTCATTATTTCCTCTTTCATGATCAGCAAAACTGTTACTCACAAGCACTTTCTTCTGGAATACACCTGCCATTAGTTACACCTGATGTTCAGAACGGCCATACCTTGGGGTGCTTCTGCTGTCCAAGTCTAACCTGATCTCAAGAGCAGAGAGGTCACAGGAGCCCTCCCAAATTTAAAAGCTGCAATACAGGAAGAGTAGGCAGTTGTTCATAAGCCAGCTGCAGAATGACTGAGCAGACAAGTCAGTGACAGCTAAGATTTTTTCATTTCTAAATCAGTTAAAACCCTCAGCACTAGAAGGGTACCTGGGGGGTTGAAGCAGTACGTGCAGTATCAGCTCTGCACTGCCTGCCATAGCATCTCACTCCTCCTCACACATAGTGAATGCTCTCAGCTCTGGCCAGAGGAACGGGGCCTCTGGAGTTCAACATACACGATGCCACTAGATGAACCTCTTCCTCAAAAAAGTCTTTTATGGGAAATCAAAGGATTTTTTTATCCAGCCCAGCATCAAATGGTGGCTGTAGGCAACAATAAACTCCCAACAGTCTCTCCTGTCTTGACTTGATGTCCTACAGGGTGACAAGTAGAGAAGTGATCCTCCATCCCATCTCACTCTTTCTAGAGGGCAGGGCATCAGGGCTTGTTTCTCAGAGCAAAATCCTAATGAATCAGGTAGGATTTCAGATGATGGGCCATTATTTCTGAAGACTGGTGGAAATCCGGTTAACATACATGTTATCTACAAGCTGTTAGATCAGCAGGAGTCCTGCCAGGTCAATGGGATAAAAAGCACAAGTTGGTTTTATAAAAATGTCATTTTTGATTGAGCACAAGAATAAGAGTGGTGAGGGAGGATCAAGAGGAGGGAAAAAAGGCTACATTTTTGTTTTGGAGGATCTTCCTGTCCCTGCCTAGGGTCATACCTCAGCAGCTTCCAGCATCAGTGTTATCCTGCTAAGTGCCCTCTGAGCTACATTCCAAACCCGCAAGGGAGCAGCCTCCTGGGCCATCTCTTCAGCAAAGAAAGAGCACAGGCTCAAGATGCAGCTCAGTGGATGCTGGGCATGCATGAGGGATGAACAGGAGGAGGAACCAGGGAAATGAGGACCCTCCCAACACCACATGGCACAAAAAAGGACGTCTTTTGTAGAAACTGCTATGCACAGTTACAGCAGCCAGCCACTGCCACTGTGTGGAGAACCAGGACAGTTTAACTTCCAGCCAGACCAGAGCCACCACTTGCACCACCTGCTCAAGGCTTGGCCTGTGCCTTGTGTAGAAACCTGATGGGAACAAGTCAGAAGGCAATAGATGCTGCTGGAGCCCACTCTCGTGAACATCATGTTCCCTCTGTCCAGTGTGCCTTCCACACTGTAAACACCAGCTGTTAATTCTTCTGCAGTTTTCTGGCTGTAATGCACGCCTAAGGCTGGTCCTGGCACAGCCCTGCAGCTCAGGCTGCTCCTTCCTGCTGGAGGATTCACCACACAGCAGTGATATTCCATACCACCTTGTTCTACCTCCTCACAATGACGCAACAGGACTGACATGCAGTTAAAACCTTAATGTTAAAAGCTGTTAACTCAATAAAATTTAACAGATTAACAAAAAAAATAACAAAAAATGATCCCCAGAAACTTTCAGGGAAACTTCACCTGAGGAGGCAAGTACAGTCAAAGTGCAGACAGTGCAAATATCTCACTGGGACTCACCCATCATTCCCACACTGCATCCTACCCACAGCTGTGGTAGCTGCCCATGCCATCCCTGTGCATCCTTCTGTGGCCAAAGGAGCAAGGATGAGCTCTTTCCCTTCAGCAATGCTCACTCAGACATCTCTGAGATGCTCTCTTCTTGCCTTTACCAAGACCTTGAAATGCTGTCACCTTTTTTTGCACGCCTGTTTTCCTTCTCTGATTTAGGATTCCCTCTGTTACACACACCCTAAATCACTGGTACAACGCATCATGCACAGCACATGTCAACATACAAACACCAAATACCAATCCGCCAGGAAGAGCTGATCTGTCTCCTACCCACCAAAAGCAGAAGAGTGGACAGCCTGAGGAATTTTATTCAGAAAAATGCCTTCCCATTATGCTACTTTTTCTTCACAGAGGGATGAACATGGTTGAGAGCAGCACAATAAGGGGTCCAAGAGATATGATTACCTGTATCCTGTCTTCTGGCAACTCTGTTTTCATGGCCAACATCTCTCTAGCATATACGTCAGGATAGTGAGCCTCATTGAAGGCCTTTTCCAGCTCCTCCAGTTGATAGGATGTGAAGATTGTCCTGAGGGGAGTAAAACTCTTTGATCAAAAAACAAGAAGCAGCAAAGATGATGAAGAGTCAGAGAAATGGACACTGAAATCAGTGAAACCTGGGTAACTTGCTAACACATAGCTTTTCCCCACCTCCTGCATTTCTGTGCACAAAAGGTCAAGTGCCAGGGTGAAAGGAGAACCAGAAAATGCCAGAAGACAGCATTTTTAACAGTTACAAATCACCTTCCTTTTCAGGGACTTGCCTCTGGAGACAGTTCCTCTCCGGCAGCAAGCACCCGCAGTGATAGCAGCTGATCTTACACCTCAGACTCTGCTGCCTCTTGTGAGGATCATCACACTGAGATGAAGCAGCATCCCCTCAGCACCCCATCTGGAGAGGTGCTGAGCCCTTTCCCAGCTGCTGATCCTTAGCCTCTTCAATCACCATGAGCAAATAATCCTTCACCTTGAGTCTTAGTCCTTGGATGAATTCTCCAAATGTCTTCTCCACCCTAACCCATCACTTTTCACCCGTCCTTCCCTGCAAGAGTCAGGACCAGCTCCCTTCCTCTGCCTTTACCCTGGTTGCTTCCACTCTGACGTCCCATTAGCTGCTTCCTGCCAGTTTGCATTACCCCATTATCCCTTAGAAATCCTCCTGGACCGCCCTGGCAGGCAGCAGCCCAGCCCGCCTCCGCACAGCCAGTTCTCAGTTCGGGACAACCAAATTGAAAAATCAGCAGCTGGAAAGCCGAGACAGATGAAAGCCCTTCTCCAGCAGATGGATGAGAAGTCTCAGACTACTTCCACTCCCTAAGGGTTAAAACTCCTACCCTTCAACTTCTCCAGTAGAGAAAGAACAATTTTTGATAAAAGCTAACAATATTGCAATGGCAAAAAATCCCAAACAACAAACAAACAAAAAACTCCAACCAAACACAAAACAAAACCGAAACAAAAAAGCAACAAAAAAGCCAAAGCAAACAAAAACCTCAACCGAAAAAACAAACCAAAAGAAAAGAACCCTCAACCCAACAACGAATTGAAGCCTTTGTGCAAATTAAATGTATAAATATCATCAATCTAAGAAACATGTATCTCCCAGAAGGAAAGAGGAAATAGAGTATTTTTCTAAAATACACTCAAATTTCAGAAAAGCCTTTCAGTTCTAGAGAGCATAAACAGAAAATCTCAGAAATATCCTCCACTATACAGAATGAAAAGGATTCCACCAGATCGATAATATTACTAACAAAAGCAGCATGCAAATGCGAGGGATCTGCCTGCAACCAGACCCTTCTTTAAATTCACTCAAATCCATTCTCTTTTCAAACAGTTTTTCTTCAACTCTAAAAAATCTGTGAACTCCAGGGACAGCAGAGGCACACTGAATCATGTATTTTCTCTCTCTGGGATCATGGGAAAAATTATTCCAATTTTGATCCGGTTTAGATTTCAAGAATTTCCCCCCATCTTCCTCTGACAAGAGTGTGGAAGCCTGTACAGGCTCACTGGCGGGAGGGTTTTGCTGACATTCAGCTGAAGTTTTCCCTTTTTAGCTCATCCCCGGGTAGTCTCTGTCCCTTTTGCAATTCACAATCCACTGCTCCTTTTGGTGTTTCTATCCTGCAGCTATTTGCAGGCTATTGGCCAGTCATTTTCCAGCCCTTCCTTGGTACAACTAGAGGTCTTAGCTGTTTAGTACAGAATATACGACCTCCCAAGTGTTGCAGGTCTGTTTCTATCTAGAACTGAAACAAATCTGAATTTCGTTTCCTATCTCTCATCCAGATCGGCACTTGTACACCAGTCCCAGCTGTGTTATCGTCTAGCGCTGTCTGGGGTGTAAAGAAAATTAACTCGTACTTACTCCATAGCACCCAAACTGGGAACATTTGCCTGGGGAGTGAGCCCGGGTTTGGAAATGAGCCCTCCAGACCGAGTCTCCTGTTGCACACATAGCAGGATGTCTCCTGGGATAGTCGGTCTCCTTCCACCCCTCATACTGCTAAGCTTTCACTGGACAGTCTTTTAATCCACCTTTCCTGCATCGTGGCAGGATTGATTTAATTATTCCTAAATCACCCTCAGTGGATGGTGTTTGGCCTTCCTTTGTCCTGGCCCTCTGGCCGCAGCAATGCCAGAACCCAGCACGGGATTTTTCGCTTGTTTATAAAGCACAAACGAACCAACTCCATTTTAACTGTGGGAGAAGTCAGGCAAAGTCTATTATCCTGACGGTGCTGAGAGGAAACCAAGCCCCAAAGTGGATCTTCGTTTCCTTAAACAGTTTCCCAGCCTTCTTCAGCGTCTTTGCAGGCTGTCTCCGATTCCCAGCTATTTAATCTATTGGCAAAATACTTATTTTTACAAAATAAAATATTTAAATTATTGATAGGACTTCTGTCTTGCTGACAGCCGATATTAAGATTGCTGTGTGTGGAGCTGGAAACGGCTTTTATTATTTCTGACAGGTTGACGATTTTTCCCTTCCAAACACTGGTGATCCGCATTCCACCTAGATGCTTATGGGCTGCCCAGAATTGCGACTCGGGATGCCTGGATCCGCAGCCAGAAAAAATTAAATAAAATGACACCGTGGTCGAATCCCCACTCCCTATAGGCACGTCCCCACACCCAATTTATTTTGGAGGGGGTGAATGAAAAAGGGGTAGGACGCGGAGGAGAAGCCGCAGGGGCGCCGCGGCGATCCGGCGGCCGGTGCCGGGAAGAGTATTTTGCTCCAGGCCGGAGCGGGTCGGTCCCGCCGGGGCGGCGGGGCTCACCGGGAGCCGGTTCCCTGGGGACTGGGGCGACCGGAGCAGGCGGGGTGGCCGCCGCTGTCTTACCTGTGCCGCCTCTTCTTTCGTTTCTTGCTCTGGTTTAGAGAGGATTTGGACATTTTTCGGTCGCTGGAGGAGACATCCTCGGAATCTGCGGAAAGACAGGCAGCGGCTGTGGGCTGGGGCTCCCTCCCCGCCAGAGATCCCCTGGATAGGGCCAGGCCCGCCGGCTCCGCTCCCTCCGCAGGCTCTGGCCGAAGATTTCGTTGCGATCGCGCCGAGGACGGGGCCCGACGCCGGCCGCTCCCTCCAGCGCGGCCCCAGCGCCGCTCCGGTTCCGCTGCAGGTGGGGGCAGCTCGGGGCGATCCGCCCCAGCCAGGGAAGGCTCCGGGCCGGGACCGGGCTCTAGCTCTCGCCTCCCTCCACCAAAATCGTTTGCTGAGGCTGCTGTCGTGTCGCTGCTAAAACGCAGAGCCCGGCGAGCTCAACCAAACCGTAGGAAAACAGCAAAGATGCAACTCCCTTCCCGCGGCCGGGCAACCGCGACCGCCTGCCCCAGCCCAAGGATCCCGGACTGCGCCGCAGAAACACCGGAGAGTAGAGGGAGAAATTGAGGTTTATGGAGCTACCAGCAAAAACAAGCCCTGAGAGGAGCTGGTGCCTATCCGCAGCCCCCGGCTCCCCAGGGGTGCCACGGCCCGGGGACGTTAAGGGCAGGGCACCGGTGCCTTTGCCCCAAAGGAGCAACCGGGAGAAGTATCAGGGACTCGTATTTCGATGCGCGCTCCGGCCGCGCTCCGGTCCCACTCCTGCCCGCGGCGCCGCGCCACCTGCCCGGCCCCGTGCTGCTCGGCGGGCCGTGCTGCGGGCGGGGGCGGCGGGCACTGTCCGGGACGGGCCCCGCTGCCGGAGGGAGGCCGAGGATTGCCCCCGGAGCCAGGGTCCGTAGCTGCTGCCTGCAGCTCTGGGGGGACCCGAAGCGGCCTCTGAACAGGGCCTGCAGGCAGAGCTGTGGAAGGCTGCTGCCGTCTAGGAAAAGGATGCCGAAAGACCCCTAATTCTCCGGCAACGACACAGGGTCGCGGGGGGCCGTTCCGACAGGGCTCCGCGCATCCCTAGGCCAGGCGCCCCCGGCCACGCCGTCAGACCGCGGCCGCAGCCCCTAACGGGGGAAAATACGGTCCCGCCCGCCCTTGTCCTCATCCTCGGGATCGAAACGAAATCTCCCTTCCGCCGCCGAGCAAGTGGCCTCCCGCCGGGACACCGGGTGTGGGCGGCTAGGGTGTGCGGGCGCCGACGCTGGTGGGGATCGGCGGGTCCCCGGGGGCCGTGGACGTGCCTACCTGAACTGGCCGTCTGGCTGCTGTCCAGCTGCCCGGGGGCCCGGGCCAGGGGCTGCAGGTGGACGCTCTGGGGGTCGGAGAGCACCTCTAGGAAAGTGGGCTGGGTGTAAAAGCCGGGGATGCCGCCGGCCCCCAGCAGCCCCATGCCCACGCCGCCCACCCCGGCGGGACTGAGCACGGAGCGGGCCGCCAGCAGGTGCCCGGCGGGCAGAGAGTCCAGGGCGGCCCGAGGGTGCGACGGCGGCTCCTTGTTCAAGCCCAGGATCTCCTGGATGCCAAAGCCGGTGCAGCGGGGAGGGGTGGGCCCAGAGCTGGACTTGACCCCAGCCGCGGGGGGCGGCGGAGGCGGTGGCGGGGCGGCGGCGGCCGCGCCGTCGGGCTTGGGCTTGCCGGGCAGGCTGGGGGCCAGCGCCGCGCCCGCTTTGCCCGTCATGCTGCGGCCAGCGGTCCCTGGTGCCCGCTCCGGGAATGCCTGGGAGCCCCCGGCTCAGGCCCCTTTTATCCGCCCAGCTGGGAGCCCGAGCGGGGTCAGAGCCGCGCAGCCAATCACAGGGGCCAGCCGCGATTAGGGATGCCAAAAAGCCGGCACCGGCGGCGGCGGGGACGCTGCTCGGCGGGCTGGGGCCGGTGCCCGCCAGCGGACTAGGGCTGCCGCCCGCCCCTGCGCAAAGAAGGGCCGCCCCGGCCCAGCCCGGCCCGGCCCCGTAGGCCCCGGCCCCGCTTCGCCTCCAGCCGTGCTGGGGAGGTGGGGTTAGGAAGGGAGGGAGGGATGGAGGCATCCCTGCTTTCATAAACACGCACGGCGTGGGGCACCGGCCCTGGAGGAGAGATGCGCAAAGCTTCCCTGTAGGGAAACCACGGACTCTCTGGCTTTCTTGCTTATCCGATATTCTGAGATAAATAAGAGGTCATAAGAGAAATTAGGGACCTCGGAGGAAAACTAAGAATTAAAACTGAACAGCGTTCCTTGAAAATATAGAGCTGGAAGCTTTGCATGTTGGAGAAACATTCGGCTTCACGCCATCAGAGGAGGTGAAACAGTTGCTTGGGCTCTGAAGACACCCATGCCCATGAGTGTGGTTTCTGAACCACACAGTTCCTCGTTAACTTGCCTTTCATTGGCTGTGGGCAAGATACAACACACCTTCTCCCTGCCAGCGTTACCCCAACTAAAAACATTAAACTAAGAGAAAGCCTAAGGCTTAACCTGTTTCACTCAACCTGAGGCAAGAGCTCCACCACAGCACGTACTGCAATAGCAGTCTATAATCCACAGCATGGCTCCTAAAGTCTGCTTATGGGGCCAGTTAATCAGTGGAATACCAAACTGGGGCTGTAGCTCCAGATCAGCCTCCTTGATGGGTGATTTGTACCCAAAGGAGTTCGTACAAAGTTAATGCTCTGACTACTGCCAGCCTATAAAGGTACAGGCACAGGGTCTTTGCTGATATATACTGGAGTTTCTTAAACATCAGTACTTATATTTCGATACCTCTTCAGCTGATTTCTGGCAATATTTTTACTCCGTCTTAACCAGAAGAAATTCTGGGTTTATTTCAGCTTTCCTGAGCTAAATGGCTCAGATGGTTTTGTGGAGAGAAAAACATTAGAAACTTTGAATTCTCTCCCAGTTTTCTGATCCACCTCATCCTTTTTCTTTTTCCATAGTTCTTCTGCCTTACCCTTGATGCAGAACTTTTCCACTTCTCCCATTTCTGTTTACAAATCTGTCCTTCATCCAGGGCACATGTATTGGGCTGACTTGCTTCTTTCTTCAGTCTTGACTTTACTCCAGCCTTCTCCTCTGACCACGGACAACTTGAATCCCAGTAGAAGCAATGTTTCTTGTTACCCCCTTAAGAAGTAAGGGGGGTTTCGTTTTTGACTAAAGAAGTGTCACTTCTCTATTTCTATTATAGAAGCATGATATTTGTTGTCTCTGTCAGCACTGGGTTCAAAGCTGTCTTTGTCTAGACAGACCTCAGTGGATAAAAATGCCTTATAAAAAAGATGGAGAGCAACATTTTACATGTGTAGACAGTGAGAGGAAAAGGAGGAATTGTTTTAAATTGAATGAAGAGAGATTTAGATTAGATGTTAGGAAGAAATTCTTTACTCAGGGGGTAGTGAGGCACTGAGCAGGTTGCAGAGAAGTTGCGGATGCCCCATGCTTGGAAGTGTTCAAGGCTAGGTTGGATGGGGCTTGAAGCAATCTGATATAGTGGGTGGCATCCCTGCTCATGGCAGATCTAGATGATCTTTAAGATCCCTTTCAACCCAAAACATTCTATGATTCTCCAATGATTCAAACAGATAGGTCAGACCTGATCTCTCTGTGCTCTTCCATCTCCTCTGCAATTGCTTTTGGGTTCTTCCAGCACTGCATCAGTTATCCTGGTCTCCTCTGCAGTGGAAGTGCATGCAGCTCCTGCCTGTGTCCTTTCAAAACCTATATATGGAAAAATACTTTGAATAAAAGTCTCTCTCAACATGTTTTTATTTTAGCTGTATTCTTAAACTTCAGGGAGCACTGGTGATCTCTATGGAAGTCACAGTCACTGGACATTTTTACATTATCCTTTCACCATATGTTGCATTGTAGATGGATATAGGACATGATCATGCTAATATGACAAGGAGAGACACTTGCTGCATTAATAAAAACTGCTGAGACACGAAGACTGACCAGAGCCACCTGCCCACAGATGTTGTAAATTCTGTCTATCACATAAAGTCTTCAAATCAAGGCTGAAAGTTTTTAAGAGATGATCTATAATTCATCCAGAAGCTATTGGTCTGATGTAGAAATTATTTGGTGAAGTTTCGTAGCCTATTTTATCTTGAAGTTCAGGCTAGAAGGTTGCAATGTTCCCTTCAGGCCCTAAAATCTTGAACTCCATGGAGCTCACGGTGTCTGATAGGGATGTTCTATCTATATAAAAGTCTTCCCATATAAGAAGCTTCTGATGTCAACAGTGTCCTATTGAACATATCTTTTTCTTTACATGTCAGTATATTGATCTCTAAATAATCAGATACAAAGTCCGTGATGACAGGAGATTATGGCACCTGTCATGCCCATGGCCAAATGCTCCCAGTTGGCAGCTGCTGCCTGAGTTACTGCAGCCCTGAGCAGACCTCTCTGTTTCCGCCTGCTCTGAATCATCCTGGTAGTTTTGAGCTGCACCTCTTAACCCCCGGGTAAAATCTTCATCCTACTGAAGACAGCAGGACCTTGGTCATTGACATTTAACAGAACTAGGACTTCACTTTGCTTAGCACTTCCGACATTTTCCTTTTTTCCATTATACCTCTCTTTCTCTCCTGATACAGATGGATCCATATTTCTCCTATTTGCTCTCTGCCTGAGCACCTCCATTCATACCACATGGAATTTCCAGCTGCTAGGACTCAACCACGCTGCAACACAGGCAGTTCCTCTGTCCTGCGGTTTCCTGTGGGGAGGTCGGGTAACTCAGGACACCTTTCCACGGGCACTTTTCAGCTTCAGGCATTGGGCAGCTCTGCCCTGCTTAGGACAAGGGGTTTAAACACCTCTTCTGCATGGGGCTGCTGAGCAGTTAAAGGCTGGATATCAAAACTTGCTGTTAGCTGAATATATCAGTAACTTCCAGTTGCCTGTAAATCAGAGGAGAAAAATTTAACCCTTTGGGCCAGTCTGGAGTGGGTATTGCATGTCAGTGTCCCATCACATCTGATTCACTTCCTCTCTCTGAGCAGTGCTGGATGGGGCAACACCAGAGGTTTATTGCCACTCTTTTCCAACCCCTAAAACAGAAGAGAATATTACCCAATTGATAAGTGTTTCTATCTCCTTTTTAAAGAAGCTTACTAAAAGTGATTTTTATTGCAAGCTAGGCTCATAATGTAGACATGATTTTAACTCTTCTCTAGCAAGTGAGCTTATTTTTTTCAACCATTTTCAGGAGTTCCAGTGTTGATTAATTAGAAAGTAACAGAGCAGCAAGACATGGGCTTTAATAATGTAGACATGATTTTAACTCTTCTCTAGCAACTGAGCTTATTTTTTTAACCAGTTTCAGGAGTTCCAGTGTTGATTAATTAGAAAGTAACAGAGCAGCAAGACATGGGCTTTACCATGTGGACTAAGGTCTGTTCAGCGGATATAATTTTAAGGTCAGGTAAAGTATGGCATAGGAAAGTAATGATGTTTGACTTGGACATCCTAAATGAAGCTGCCATAAATGGATATAAAGATTTGCTTGATTCACTATGACTGTTGGCCACTTCATTAGCCATTTAATTATAGTATTCATTTTTGGCTGAGGATGTCCTGCTCACTTCTAAATAATGCTTTGGCACATGAGTACTTCAGGTAAATTATACATTGCGTCAAAGGGTTTTGTCTGATGCATTTTCCTTTTACTGTATTGGATGCTCCCTTTTCTTGGTTTGAGTCAAAGAGGATATTCGGGAAAAAATTTGATGTCCTTTCCACTATCAGATAACAAAATACTCTGCCTTGTTTAAAGAAAAGTGTGTGTTTGTGTTAGGAGGGAAATCCCAGGGAGATCTAGTTTTATTACAAGGTATGGAGTCTTTAAGGAAAATAAATATATAGGAAAATGTTACTAGATTAGGCTCTTGTGCCCATAGATGAGTACCTGTCCTGGGGACAATATACAAGAGAAAGTATCTAGAGCAGCTTTCTAGCCAGTCCACAGCCTGGGGTGCACTCTGCTCTGCCGATTTTGCATACTGAGCTTCAGGGTGGATCTGGGCTGATTGGTGAGGGACGGCAGAAAAATAATGAGATATCTAGAAAGTATGTATTTCTTTTGTCTACCATGAAGATGACTGAAGTGAGATGCCAGCAAGTCTTCAAATACATTTTAAAAAATGTGGCAGTAGTGGTCTTCCAGAATTGTCCACTGTATCTACTGAGCATAGCAGATACACTGGAAGTATTATGGCAGATGGCTTTGTCTGTAGCAAGTCAGTAGGAGAAACTCTTTAACAGTTAGGAAAGTGTTAGGATGTGATGCTGATTCTCTTTAGGGCAGGCATTAGGATAGGATGCCTGTCTTGGAGAAACTTCACTGGATAGGTTTAAGGACAGGTTACACACATCTCACATGATTGGTTTGTGTACAGTGGATCCCTCTTACAGCTGGGGGAAGGACTAGAGGATCTGCCAAGGTCTTTAGGAGCTGAAATTGCTGTGTCTGTACAAATAAGAAGCCAAGATGCCAAGAGCATCACTGATTTCACTGTCATTCAGAAGACAGAAGTCTTCCACTAAAGGTGAAGTTTAACAATTGAATTTGGGAAGGCAAGTGGCTTTTATGGCAGAGGAAGCAAACTTGTTTTCCAGATCCTAATCATTAAATAAAGAAAAAATTAATTTGCCTATAAAATTGCATCAATAATCTTAAAATTGCAAAGCGAACATAAAATGATGCCAGGGAATCTAAGCAGCCTGAAGCTCTGATGCTGTAAAGAACTGCTCTTACTCACGCCACATCTTGCTCTTGAGGACATTTCCAATTTCACTGTTTCTCTCTTAGGAAACATGTTAGAGTTTCATGCATGGAAGGAGAAGTCTGAGCAGGAAAAGGTGTGCTCTATCCATTTACCAGATGTCTTTCATGAAATTGGTTGTGAGGTTTTGGCAAATATGCTTGCCTATAACCCATTGCAAATGGCACCTTGCCTGTGAGTGTGCTGTGGGCTGTAACTTGGAAGAAGCATTCCAGCGGGATTTTACCTCCAGTACGCCCACAGATTAGTTTGGGTTTCCAAAAGTGGGGCACACAGACAATCTCAAAATTATCTAACAAGGTAGTGGGACCAGCTACAACCTTCTTCAGCACACCAGTGCCTATAGGGATGTGTGAGGAGGCAGTATGCTGCAGCAGCCCCCACCCCAGCACCCATCGGCAGCTGTGGTGCCGCCCTTGCCCACATCCATGCCCTTGCCATGGGGGCTTGACCCTCCTGCAGGTGGAGCACAGGTTGTGCCTGGAACCTGTTCCTCATGTGCAGGGTCTGAAGCTGTGGGAAGGGAAGGGGCACTGTGGCTGGGACACTGGGTCTATCCAGGCACAGGGCTTGGGAAGGCAGCAGTGCCAACAGGTTTCTTCTCTGCTTTGCCCCACTCTTTTTAAGCTCCTCAGGTAGCAGGAAAGGGAAGAAAAATTACAGCTCCCAGATGTCTGCACGGGGTTCTGTGCCCAACCACCACTCAGATGCAGCTCCTCCTGGCATGCAGCAAACTCAGTTTTCAGGTCCCAGAGGTTATTTTTGCCCCAGCTGGGTGAGCTCCCCAGGGACTCCCATCCTCAGCAGAATGTTCCCATGGACAGACATCACCCAAGTCCCAGGCTGGGCACCCTATCATGCCCAGCATTAACTTGGTGCCACTGGGAGCTGCCACAATGTGTTACAAACCCTGGAGCAGAGGGGAATCCATAGAGACATCCTGGGCACATGGCATCAGCTGGGGAAGGAATGCTAAGGCCAGAAGCAATTGTTTGGTGGCTGTGGACTGGTGTAACTTGCGCTGAGCGTGGGTTTGGGGCTGTTGCAGGACATGGGTAAAAACTGCCTCAGAGAGATGAGAACAGACCTTCTCCCCCACAGATACTCAGCACCACATCCTGCCTCACCATGTCTTCTGAGAGGCTGCATAAACCCAAGCATACCAAGAAGGGCCAAGACCATCCAGTGGCCTCCTTACTCAGAACCCTTTCAGGAGTGATTTTAATTCGTGTAAATGAGTATTTTTAATTTGTTATACTGGCCTTTATCTCTATTACCATCTCATTTGCTTTTAAACCTAGTTTTGCCATCCTGACTGAATTCCATTCGATGCATTAGGAGTAATTCTCTTCCCAAAGGGCTAGACATTTTCTCTCCACATAAAAGTCGCTTATTTTGGATAAAGAGACGATTAGATTTATCTTTAATATTTTAATGGCAGCCAGGATTATTGGGTGGGCAGCCCTGGTTTCGGTTGTTGTTGGGGGATTAGACTCTAATAAACTCTTCAGATTGGGATTTTTTTTTCTGTTTTTCACAAAGTACTTGTATTTATTTAAAAAATTCACTTTTTTTTGAGTCGTAAATTCCATTTGCTGTTTCCTATTAGTATTAAATCAAGTTGATTAAATTCATAGTGACTATTTGCACATATATCTTTTTAATTTTAACATCCACAGCATAAAATCTTTAATGGTGCAATTTGAAATACCTGCAACATACATTGCTGTTGCTATTTAAACAGATGGAAATGAGGATCCAGAGGGAAGGGACAAGGAGAGAAGAAGGGATGGAGAGATGGAAAGACAGATATTGAAAAGAGGGTGAGCTGACTATCCCATCACATGCAATATTAAAGACTTTGCGGTTTATAAGGATATAGAATTTGGAGAAAGCTCCCTCTCCTCAAAATCACCAGCATCTTCTTGGTGAGCAAAAAGAGAGTGCAGCCTGCCCAGGGTCGCAAACTCAATTCGTGTCACAACCCTTCCAGTGCCAGGAGCCGGGGCAGCCCCTGGAAGGTGGCACTTACTCAGAGCAGATGCTTGTGGGGCTGGCGGGGTGCAAACCCAAGAAGTGAGTGCCCCTCACCCCTCGGGGGCTCCGCACCCTGCTTGGCTGTCATGGATCCTAGTTTAGGCTAATCGTAAACTTGGTAATAGAATAAAATGTCAGCAAAGTAGAAATCAATAAGTGTTAATGCTCCAGTACTTTCACTGCTGGGCTCCCCTCTCGGGCTCCCCCCTCCCGCACCATCCAGTCCCTTTGATTTCAGTCCCTTCTCTAATCCCCACCTCATCAGCTCCGGGAAGGGCTGATCTGCAGCAGAAAATCCCTCATTCGGGGCAAAATCAGCTTAATTTGCAGCAATTTGTAGCAGGTCTTTGCTGGGATTTGAGTCTCAAAATTATTCCGCGGGTGGGGGCCGCAGCCCCTTGCAATATGGGCAGAGATTTCCCCGCTCCTCTGTTTGCAGAGATTTGTCTGGGGAATAATTACAGGCGGGGG
>VZRF01011437.1:0-59094 GCA_013396875.1 Vireo altiloquus
GGAAGGGACAGATCAGGATCATCAAAGTCCAGCAGTGGCCATGCACACATTACTCCAGGAGTCACACCAGGTGCCTGAGTGCATTGTCCAAACACTTCTTGAACTCTCTCAGGTTTGGTGCTGTGACCACTTCCCTTGGGGAACCAGTTCCAGTGCCCAAAAACCCTCTGGGTGAAGAAGCTTTTCCTAATATCCAACCTAAACGTCCTGTAACACAATGCTAGTCAATTCCCTTGAGTCCGGTCACTGGTCCTGAGAGTGAAGAGATCAGTGTCTGCCCCTCCTCTTCCCCTCCTGGGGATGTTCAAGCGAGGTTCCCCCTCAGTCTTCTCCACGCTGAACAGAACAAGTCACCTCAGCTGATCCTCACAAGTCTTTCACTCCACACCCTCCAGCATCCACATGGCTCTCTGGATGTTCTCTAGTAGTTTAATATTTTATATTGTCGCACCCAAAGCTGTCCCCAGCACTCGAGGTGAGGCTGCCCCAGTGCAGAGCAGAGCAGGACAATCTCCTCCCTTGCCTGGCTGGTGATGCTATGCCTGATGTTCCCCAGGACACACTTGGCCCTCCTGGCTGCCAGGGCACTGCTGGCTTGTGTTCAACTTGCCATTGACCAGGACCCCCAGGGCCCTTTCCATGGCACTGCTCTGCAGCCTCTCATTCCCCAGTCTGTCTGTACATCCAGGGCTGCCCCGTCCCAGGTGCAGAATCTGGCACTTTTCTCTTGCTGAATTTCATATAGTTGGTGATTCTCCATTCCTCTAATTTTTTGAGGTCTCTCAGCCCTTAAGGGAGTCAACAGCTCCTCCAAATTCAGTGTAATCAGCAAACTTACCTGGTATTTCTTTTTGTCCTTTGTCTGAGTCATGCACGAAGATGTCAAAGAGCACAGGCCTGAGGATGGAGCCTTGCAGAGCCCCACTTGTGACAGGTCCCTGTAACCCTTTGTGCCAATTGCTGACCCATGTGCCAGCTGCTCACCCATCACAGGATGTGTTTGTCCAGCTGTGAGCTGAACATATTGTCCAGAAGGATGCAGGGAGAGACAGCAATGAAAGCTTTACTGAAATCCAAAAAGATCACATCAGCTGGCTTCCCTTGATCAGCTGGGTGGGTTACCTTGTCATACAAGGATATCAGGTTCAATGAACACGATTTTCCCTCTCATGAAGCTGTGCTGGCTGTGACCAGTGACTGCATTGTCTTTCAGATATTTTTCAATACATCCCAGAATAATCTTTTCCATTATTTTACTTGGCACTGAAGTGAGACTGACAGAACTGAAGTTTCTGGGTACTCCTTCTTGCCCTTCTTGAAAATCAGGACATTTGCCAACTGCTCTTGCCCTGCAGCATGGCTGCTTATCCCCACCCACTCCTTTGCTGTGGCTGGCAGGAGCCTGCCTGCTGTGCCAACAGGCCTGACACGCAGAGTCCTTTAAGGTGGCAGAACACCATCACTCCCTCCTGCTGCAGTTCCTGACAGGGCTTCCTGTGTTGCCGGGTGAGCTCCAGAACTGGCACAGGAAGGAGAACATAGCAGGGAGCAGACCAGCCTGGCAGGCAGCAAGACGTCCAGCAAGTACAGCATCACATTTATGTGCAAAATAGAATTGTCTGAAAGCACAACTTTTAAGACCCAGTGAGCCAAATCAGCAACTCTGACACCACCTATGGGCTTCCTGCTCTCTTGCTCACCCTGGCTCCTCTATGGGCTGCTTCATCTCACTGCAATAGGGAGAGAGAGCCTAGGGGGGTGGTGGTGGTACTGTGCTTAGCAAGTCAGATAGCTCATGGAGGGTCTGATGAGCAGCAGCCAGGAACAGCAGCTTTAAGAGCAAGGGAAAAGGGACAAATAAGCAGCAGTGCACACACCGTTCTCACTCTCCTCCTTCCAGCGTGCCATGGGAGTTGCCTGGGGAACGACCATCCCTGTACTGGGAACACTGCACAAACCCTTGACATCCAACTTCCTCCACAGAGCAAGAGGTCCCAATAACCTCCCAGAGAGGCAGAGAGAAGGGTCCTCTCAGGAGAGGAGGGATCCTCAGAGTCAAGGAGAACGACCACTCTCTTTGGTAGACTGGCGATCACTGCTCTGATCCCTTACCAATCCCCAAGGAATGTCACTAGAAGTTGCCCTGTGCCCTGTGCATCACCACAAAATTTGCACAACCCCTGTTGAGCCAGATGCCACTGTCTCAGAGCTCTGCTAGTCAAAGCCTGCTGAAAATAGCCAGGCTCCTATGGCAGTGAAGGACTTCCAAATGAACGTGACAGGCAAGGTTCAGGCTTGGAAGCAGACCAAAGTAATGCAGACACTGCAAAGCTTTGCAATTTGAAAAGGAGACGATGCCTCAGCAGCCGAACAGGGCACCCTGGCTGCCCCAACCACCACCCAGTTCATAAGAGCACGCCGTTTCCCAGATCCTCCTTTCCCATGAGCTTATGCCAACCACAAATTCACTGGGAGGCTTGCTTGGACTTTTGCACTAAATACTGGTTTCGTCTTTCTGAACATAGTTTGCAGACAGCAGCAAAAATTAATGTGAGAATAGTTCACCCTGTTTATACCAGAAACTCATTAAAAAATACACTGCAACCTTGACTGGCATTGTTTCCTTCAGCTACACTGCAACATGAAATCCTCTTGCAGAACAAAAGCAATGAAAGCTGCCACATGCCAGGAAACTTCCAGTGAATCACTGAAATCAGGACTGGATGAGTGTTTCCTCCTGACCCAGGACAGGCACAGCTAGGCCAGCGGCTCAAGATGGCCTCAGGATGACAGTGAACCATGCAGGCACAGCTGAGGGGCCAATGAGCACAGCTCCGAAATGGATACAAGATTAGGACAACTGCCTGCACTGTTGTGTTTTCAAGGATACCAGAACAAGATGTGGTAACTACTGTGAGCTATGAGGATTAGCATTATATATTATTATACAATTCAAGAGGAAAGCAGTTTTTACAAGCTGCGTCCATTTTAAGCACAGGAAATTAAATGGAAAAATACTATAACAGCCCCAGTTACAGACAACTGTGCAACCTAGTAGATTAAATGACATGTCTAGAACTTAGGTTTTAATTTTATGACCTTCCTTATGGACAGCTGAACACCAATATCAACAACAGCAGACAGCTGAAAACCTTACAATGTAAATAGTTAAACCTTCACCTGTGCATCAAATGTGAACTATTTTCAGAGAAATTCAAGCCTACAGCTTGCTCTCTGGATGGTAAAACTACAGCTCTCCCTTTACACAAAAATGATGATGAAGCTTGAAGTACAGGCATCAAACATACTTTATTGACACAGACTTCTTCTGTCTTGAATCCACCAATTCAGCTGACAACAGTGTAGTAATTTGAAAAAAGTTCTTCTCCTTGCTTTATGTCTCTGAGAGTGACAAGAACTACACACCTCAGGCAGCTGTAAAAGACACAAAACATGTAAAAGTAAACAGTTATATTTTCCTTTGAATTGTTTTTAATTCTTCATTTCAAGAAGCTAAACCAGTGGCTTTGTCTAGATTAGTTTAGTGAGTAATATGCACAATGCAGGTCAGGAAACATGGAAAAACAACACTGGAATACAGACAGCAAATATAAGCAAAACCAATATGATTACCAAAAAACCCACAGCCTCTGTGGGTATGCAAAATATGTTTCCACTCAACTGCTCCACACAATCATTTAGAGACGAAAAGAATTAGTCAAGACTGCAAGAGACAACACTCACTCAGACAGGAGGAAAAGCTACAGCGAAGTTGATGCAGCAGAAGCCACTCCTTGGACACGCCTGTCGCAGGCGCTGGCTGGCTAAAGTGTCTCTGCTAAGGCCCAGTGCCAGCCAGAAGACAGCTCTGAACTCAACACAGACCTGCTGCCATCTGCAGCCACACGTCAATTGTCCAAGCTGAAATCAGGGGCTGGCAGGCAATTTCTCAGGGAGATATGCAGAAACCCACCCCCCTAAACTTCCTTTTAGTAAATGACCATGCTCTAAAGCTGAAATGTCTGTTCTAGGAAGGAGAGCAAATGCTTCTGATACTGATGAACCAGGAAGTGGAAAATACCATCAACCCAAGTCTCTACTACAAAAAATGTAGTCTGAGGCCATTTTGAAACATACAGAACAAGGTAAGTAAGTACTGAGAACTCTTTCATAAAACAGAGCAAGATCTAGAAACCAGACTATCTATGTTGTCAGCATTATATTCATCAGTACCAAAACAAGCACCTAGAAGCAGACAAGATCTCTTGTCTGGTGGCTGTACAATGGGAGAAATGATGACAGGAAGACTGTATTTTCTTGGACAGATTCCAAGCAAGAGCAAAATTCCCGTTTCCTGAAGTGGTCCCATAGCTTATGTGCTTTCACACTTCAAGTACAGCATCCAGGCTTCCTGAGAATTTAGTCCTACTGTTTATTTTATTAGCATTTATTTAATTATCTGCAGATTCCAAGTGCATCTTTAACCTCGACTCAACAAACTCCAATATGCTCCATAACTTTCTCCAGTGAAATTTCAGAGTATTTAAAGAACTCCAGAATTCCATTAGAAGTTCAGATGATCTGCTCTAAGATTCCTATACATTCTTGAAATTAAGAAGGTTATCTGAGAAAGATTTCCAAGTGTTTTAATTTCTGAAAACAGGTGGACTTTCAGGTCATAACCAGGATGCTGTAATTTTATTAACTGTACTGTAAGTCCATGCCTTTACACTGCATAGTACTTCACTTGTCTCAATATACTTTCAGGTTTCTTCTTGCAAATTCACCTGCTTATTTGTCACATAAGCATCAGACATGAAAAACAGAGAGTAAGAAGTCTAAATCTGAATTACCTCAGAAGGCTTTGATTGGTCAAGGCTGAAAAAGATTGGAAATATGTACTAATACAAGCACCATAATACAAGTACAACTAGTGCTTTATGGAATTCAGAAGAATTGAACTATAATGCAACAACTGCTTGTAAAACTGTCTTCAGAGCTGATTTCATCTATGAAAATGTGGGAAAATTAATGAAGAGTAATTAAAATTAGTCTATTCAGAGAGGTAACTCTCCCATACAGTTGCACACTTGTGTAACTAATCTTTACATGGTTTGCTATTTTTTAACCATGTCTGTCTTTTCTTTACACATGCAATATGCATCATACAAATCTACAAGCTCTTTCATTTGCTGCCAACCTCTCTATGTCATGGCTGTAGACGATGTTTGGAAGATATTGTTTCAGTTCTACTGGAAAATGTACTGGCACATCAAATTCTTGGTAACACACGTTTGCTGCTTTTTCTAGGAATAAAAAAAAAAGTTATTAGATAGGGCTTAAAGATGTGTAAAAACATCAAATGTACTGCTACAGGAGTACCAGATGCTTCATCAAGTCTGAAAATAATGCCTCCATTGGGAGGTACCGCACGCCTCTGAACTCTTGTTTTGAATTACAGAAGAGGTATGCAATCAACTACAGGAGCTTTGCCCAATTATCAACATGTCTGTGAAGAGGAACAACCTTCCCAGTGCCAGAGGTAGCTTACAGCACTGCTAAATGTTCCAAAACACAATGTTTGCTTTTAACAATTAAAAAATTATTGAAAAAAACTTTCCTGGTAGCAAAACATGTTAGAAATGCAGGCAGGAAGAAAATCACCACTTTATCTAGACAGTGGACTTCGAAAAAGCAGTTTCATGAGACAGCCCTCGGTTTACTCCTCCAGTAACCCTTCTGGATGCTACCTGGAGGCAGGGCATCTTCAGCGTAATTCAGGCTACAAAAGCCAAGTATGGTATCAATTCAACTTTCTGCACAGTAAAACTGCTCCCATACTTATGATCAACAGTGAGAGAGAATAAATAGTTCCCTTCTTCAGATCCAACAAGTGAGATTACATCAACAGCTTCCTAGATTTTGTACATAAGATTTTGTACATAAGCCTAAGGAAGCCCCAAAAAATCCTTCAGTTTAAACTGAGTAGTAATAGAATCCTACTGTACATGTCACTGTGTGTAGTTTTCTCATGAAGCCTCCTGGAACCATACTGGGGCACTTGATCTGCAACTCTCTATCGTCTCAGTCCAGTGGTACTTTGCCAGATATCCTTTCGCACCATCTCACATTTTGAGGTGTGTGCTTTTCATTCTACATACCAGGAGGGACACTGGGGGGTCAGTGAGAAAAGAAAAAGTGTATTTTAAGTGTTGCTGCAATGAAGGATTCCAAACACTCAGCTGTGACAAAAAGCTTCAGAAACGTTTTACCCCTAAGTGCTTGTTTTAAACAGAAGTACTTCCCCAAGATCAATATCCTATTCTCTGTGTCACCTTCAAATAATTTATAACTATAAAGCCAAACTCATACTTGGAAAATTTACCTGACAACTTACCATGTGAGCAGTTGTTGACATACTGCCCCACTGCCAGTGGGTTTTTCAGGGTGGCTGTGAGCCAGCTCTCATCACTCATTTGAAAAGGGCCAAACTGATCTCTCCTTCTGCAAGACCTGAAATGCCCAAGAGCGTTAGCACGGATTGTGGCTCCTTCACCTAACACATTATCTTATTTCCTCTGCAGGAATGGCCACAGTCACTGCATAAAGTTACAGCCACCCAACCCACCTGGGGTGGGGGGCATGTGCACAGACCAACACCTCCCACTACTCTATGGTGTCCTTCAGACTGGTGGAAGAATTTACACAAAAGTTCCACACACTCTTCTAGAAATCAACATCAAATGTTACCATTACAGAAGTGTCAGCACCTTTCATTCACTTCTAAAAATATGAAGATTCATTACAGTATTAGCTTCAAACTCATTCCAGAAATTAAAATCTGGTCTTAGTAGGTATTAATATTCAAACTAGGTATTATATAATTTTGCTAGTTCTTTTCACATTATATTTAAACACATATTGCAAAAAATTGTATTTTAAGGTAAGCCCAACCAGTCCAGCTAGCTGTGTCAGGGGAAGTTCAGACTGGGCATTATGAAAAGATTGTTCACTGAGAGAGTAGCTGGTCACTGGGCTCCTCTGGGGAGTGGTCACAGCACCAAGTCACAGTTCAAGGAGTGTCCACACGATGCTCTTAGTCATATGGTTTTAGGTAGTTCTGCAAGAGGCAGGGAGTTGGACTTGATGAACTGAACTAAGCAGGTTTGATTAACAGCTCAGAAACATTTCAGTACTCTTACACTACTTCCTGCTTTATTACAACTATTTTGTGTACAGGAAAGTCTCTGTACATCAAAATGCATCTCACTGGTGTTACAGATGAAGATCCAAGTACAAAATGGGTCACATCCAGCATCTCCCACCCTTGTGCTGTCTGCATTACGAGATACGCGCAGGTGGACAACAATCACGTGCAACTCAGGGTTAGAAACGGAACTGAGACAAGGAGTATCCTTGTTTTAAATCAGATGAGTAACAATCCTCTACTTCTTTCACTTACCTGAACACTGATCTGGACAGTCCTTTATCGTTCCCATCAATAAGGACACCATCAATGCACCTAAAAATAAAGGGATTGCCAAGGGACTGGAAAAAGATGGGCTCATGTTTTCTGTATACTGTACCTGTTGCAAGACAGATATTATTTCAGAAGAAAATAAGTTAACTGTCAGAGTGGGCTTTCAGTCCCCTCCACACAGAAACTCAAAGGAGAATAGGTAAGAGTAAAGTTCCCTCTCACTTAGTTACACTGGTATTTGTAAACCTACAAGCATTCAGATGCAACTGTTTAGGATGTAAAAAATCCCCTCTAAACTAAATGAGCTGATATATTCCAAAGGGAGAAGCCTCAACATAGAAAGCCTGAATCGAGAACCTTTGGGAGAGGAAGATAAAGCCTTACAGCAAACTGCTATGTTTCAGAGATGAAAATATCAGGTGACACTTGTTCAGGAAAACACAGCTGAAGATAGTAAGCCATTTTGCTACTACTGTGTCAGGACTCTGAAAAACACACACGGATTCAGCAAAGAATCTGAAACACCTCCATCCACTACCCCAGGGATTTTGTTTGGTCCAGGAGATGGAAAATGACAAACCAAGGAAAAATTATTGCAGCAGACTGTTTCCCAAATCTGAGAAGAGGATTTAACCTGCCATGATTTCCAAGCACAGAAAAGCAAGAGCTGACTGGCTTTGTCATGTTTCATGAAATCAATGTCCTGCATCCCTCACACCCACTGTGTCTTCAGCACCTCTCTGCAGAAATCCTGCACTGCAATCCCACAAGAAGCCAGGCAGAGGCTGCAGGCAGGCTGCAGTCCCTGTCCACAGGGTCCCATCCCCAGCCTGGCATGCTCTTTCATTCACCTGAAAAGGCATTTCAACAGCCCATCCTGTTTTGCCACAAGAGCTGTTCGAGGAGACTGAATTAGCCTATGCTCACACTTAGTATGTGCGTGAAATTTGAATAGAGCTGCAAAAGTGGCAGACTCACTCAATGTCACTTGACAATTGGTCAGCTCACAAGTCAACAATGGAAATGGCCAGGCACTCCGAAAAACCTGTGAATGCCCGGCTGGGCTGCTCTCGATCCTGGCACTGCTGGCACAAGCCAGAGACCACAAGGCAATGATTCTGTTGACAGATGAAACAAACCCAAAGCAACTCAGCAGAGTTGATAGCTTGGCCATACTGACAGAATATCAACCCTTTCTATGAAACATATGCAAACACAGTTCCAAGAAACGAGGAAGACAGAAGTACTGATTTTTCCAAACATACTTTATGGAATACAGTTCTGCTAAATGAAGGTTTTATTTTCATTCTCTAATTTGTACTTCTGTACTTTCAAGAAGTTCATGCAATTCTCTACTGACCTGTGTGGAGATCTCAAAACCTCATTTTTCAGATCCTGAACCAAAACAGAAACCCCAAGAAACTAAACTGTCCTTTTCATCTACTTCAAATTTCTCTCATATGTTTGTGTTTAAAGCATTTCGAACAACTTTTGTATCTGCTGGAAAATCAGACTCTCAATACTGAATTTTTTTTAATAAACAAGATTATCCTTCCTAATATTGTTTTTATTATTTCCAAAATAACTCTAGCTAGTTTATAAATGTTCTCATGCAGCCTAGCTGGTGATTTTGTTAAGCAATGACTGAAATAAAACCCATAAAACAAAAATCAGTGTTGATCTTTGGCATTCCATGATCAGATGCTTAGAAGTTCCATCTAACTTAATCAAAAATAAAAACATTCCATTACCGGGATACATAGACACAACCGTCCCTTTCGGCACAAAACCTTTGGTAACAAAGACTCCAGTTCCAGCAGACACCAGGGAACTCCGGTCCCTGCTAACAGAGAACCCAAGGGTGTTAAACAAAACTTCCTCAGGACTGAACACGAGCTGACCCTGATGGGTACAAGAATTTACTTCTGACCGCTTCTGCTCCACAGTCAGTAACTCCAGATATTGACACTTGACTTCTGGAAGTAAGGCCAGAATATCTGCTTGTCTACGGAAGTCATTTATGAACAGAGCTTTAAATGCTTTCAGTAGTGTTTCAAAGACATCTTCATCAGCAATAATTTTGTCTTGAGAGCTTTCAGGAACATATCGAAGGGTCCTGCAAAGAAAGTAAAATATTTTAGAATTAAAACCATGTATTAGTATTACTTTTTTTCCTCAATAGAGAATAGCCCTTTTGCAGTACCAGTAACTTAGATGCACTGTTGTTTTAGAAAATCCCAAACTTTTTTCATACTTTTTTTAACTACAACCACTGTTTTTAACACTAAAAACACTAAAAGAGACTGTTTAAACCAGTATCTGTTCGACTCTGAAACCCTCATCTCTGAGTATTTACCACAAGTAGGTTAAATCCTACTGAGCTCTCAGGGAAAAACGCACCAAAAATGAAACATAATTATCATAATGTTTATTTAAAAAATAGTTCGTTGCACTTTAAATGAGGTGAGACAAATATTATGTGGGCGAGGAGAGTTTTATTTTAGTTACTTACTTTAACTTTGTTACTTATAAGCACGTCATAATAATTTAAATTCTAACAATATTTTTATGATTAAAATAGGGTATACCCATCCTACCGACAGGAAATCTATCTATCTATCTATCTTCAAGGTTAAACACCATTTTAAAGTATCTGACTAACAATTTCAAGCCAGCCAAGAGGCAACCAATGCTGAAGCACTTCTGAGCGACAAACCCGGGCTCCTGCGGCGCCCCAGACGCTCCCGAGGAGGGGCAGCGGGGTCTCGGCTGGCGCCCGGAACCTTCTCCCGCGCCTCACCTGCGCTGGCGGCGGAGGTTGAGGGCGAGCCAGGGCACGAAGCGGTACTTGTAGGAGCGCCAACGCCGCCGCAGCTCCCGCAGCATGGCGGCGACTCGCTCACGGCCCCGCGCACCGCCCCCCGGAACAGCCGCGCCCGCGCAAACTGGGACAACCAATCCCCGCTCCGGACACACGCCAAAGCGTTTGTGTCCTGAGCTGCCATTGGCTGTGAGCGGTCGGCAGGGCGCCAGGCGGCCGGGCCGCGAGCGGTGAGCGCCTGGGGGCCGAAGGTGAGGCCCCGCCTCGCGCTCGGCCCGCGGAGAATGTCGCGCAACACCCAGAACGCGGAGAGCTGCAGGCATTGGGAATGAAAACGCATGGCTCCTGGGTCCACATTTACTGACGTAAATACACACACCTCTCTCCGAACAACGTTACATTCCACCTTCTGTGAACAATCGAAAAAGACAAGATCAGATTAAAAGGTGGTTTAAAAATTATTTAGAAGCAGCCATTAAAGACCACTCCTAGCACTGTCAGATGACCTCTCCAAAATCCAGTGCCTGCTTCTAGCTATATTAAGGGCCTCATATCGTCACAGAAACAAAGGAAAGACCTCTCAGATCATCACGCCAAACACCACCGCGGCACGGTCCTATCTTCCCTTGAACACCTCAGGCACCAGATCCCACCACCTCCCTGGGCAGCCCATCCCAATGCTGAATCACCCTTCCCGCGAAGATATTCCTCCTAATGTCCAACCTGAACCTCCCGCGCAGAAGCTCCACGCCATGTCCTCGCGTCCTGCTGCATGGGAGAATGAGGCTGGCCCACACCTGGCTCCAAAAGCCTTTCAGGGGCGTCACGTCTGAAATTCTTTTTCTCCAGGCTGAGCCCCGCCCGCCCAGCTCCCTCAGCTGCTCCTCCTAAGACTTGTCATAAAAAGAGTGGCTCAGTTTCAGACCGGAGACCTGTTACACTTCTGTCCACACTTTTGGCTAGTTATTTGGGTGTGACAACAAGGAGACATGAGTTGTGATTTGTAGCATCATAAGGTACTGCAGATTGAAAGATGCATCCCGGACAGCAAGCAGCAGCATCAAAGTAGACAGATTAAAGGAATATACAACAAATCATGACCATTTACAAACATGGGCACAAGCCCTTTCGGTGCTACATTCTACCATCACTTATCTCTAATATAATTAAAAAAAAAAATCTAGCAAGGAAAACAATCACTCAGCAATTGATCTTCAAAAATTAGCAATGGCTCCCAAATAATTCTGTACAAACCACTAGAGGTGTAAAGATAAGGGTACTGTTGTCATCTTTGGCCACTGCTGTCCCTTGGCTGCTTGGGTACCTAGTACCATAAAACTTTTATCTTTGGATTCTGCTTCTTAGGTGCAGTTTTAGTTTAAGACTGCCAATGATTTGGAAAAATAAAAATATGTCTGTATGTATTTTACTTTATTCAGAAAGCAGTTTAAAAAATACTAAGCAAGTGTTTCAGAATTGGTTTTGGGGTAAACAGAGAAATCAAGCCTCAAAACACTCAGGGGTTAAATTCCTTCCTCTGGACCTGAAATTTTGACAAGAGTTTGGGAATTTGAGACAGGCCCACCAAAGCAATATAACCATCAGAATTAACTTCCTATCTCAGAGCTTTACAAATATTTAAATTTGTGCCTTGATTTATTCCATAATCAATTCTGCTGTTGGCCTGCCACATCTTTTCCAAGAACAGGAGCTGAGCGATGGGCTATTGCAAACTGAAGTAATTGAGGGAAAATGCAGGAAAAGGCACAGTGGCTGCCGCAAATGCCATCTCCTGGCCTTCCTTGGTAATTACAGGGAAGAAAGATCTCACTTCGATACTTAAAACGCTGGGTTTCAGCAGCTGTATGAATAGCCGGAAAACAACACGCATACCCAAGCCATGCATATTGTGCCTCTTACAAGCAAGACAGTCAAGCGTGATTCAGGTCATTACGGATGACTAAGCAATGACTGGAAAGTTAGTAAGGGAATGAAGTGCTTTGGGAGGTGGGCTGTCAGGTCACAACAGCCATGCACACAAATCGCCACTTTCATGTGACAGAAGGACATACGTGACCCTTGTGGCACTCCAACATGTTCTGGAGCCAGCCTGGCACGAGAACTTACAAAGATGAAACACCATCAGACTTCAGCCTATGATCGTCAGGTAGGAATGAGATGTTATTTCCCATTGGTGTAAGTCATGACAGGCATAGAATTTACCATTTGCCTGTGGAAGAACTGAACATGCCCTGTGCACAGGAAGAGATTCCCTGAGAGGTGTCTTTGAAATTTCCTGCCATCTGCCGGGCACCCGGGATCTCTGCCATCCCTTGCTCCTAAAAAGGGGGCTGCAACATCACAACATCCTACAGCAGGATTCAGAGCTTCGATATACATTATAATCACCTTATCTCCTGCTTAATCCTTGCCATGTATTTTCCTTTCTGACATTCTAGATTTCAGAAATCAGATATTAGATTTCTGCTAATAACTAAAAACTGCTGCCAGTTTTTTTTCTGGTGAATTGATATACTTGTATCTATCTGCAGAAAGTCAAACAACTAATGGAAACAATAAAAAAGTGCAATCCTTCAAAATACAGAATCTAGTCACAAAAAAGTCTATAGTTGAAATCTGTTCCCATTAAAAAACAGACTAATTTTTAAAATTTCAAAAATATAGTTTCATAATATAATATATATAATTTCAGTAATATATTTCAATAGCTTACGTTTGCTATTAAAATCTCAAGCAACAGAATCATTTCACCAAAACCATAAAACAGCAGTTTAACTTCCACCATACACTTCAATTGCTCCAGAACTGACCTAACCAAATCAGCTCACCTGAATGCGTAATTGTTACATTTGCAGTAATGCAAGATTTTGACATTTAATTCTTGGCCTGAAGGCATAATCAAGTGAGGTTCATATGTACCAGTGCTGTCATAAGAGAAGTTCCTATCTTCATCATTAATTAAAAAAAAATTAGTCTTTGTTGCTGCCCTTTATCTAAGCATTCTTTATTAATTCACCCAAGATATATATATGTATGTATGCATATATATAGGCCAGTACTCATTCACTTGTGTCATTTAATATTAGAAATTAAGTCTTGATATATTTTATGTGTGATGTATGAAATTGTGTATAAACAGTGAAGTGTACCAGAAATATTTTATTCCCATCAGTAAAACAAATGTGTTCATCTTACAGTAAGCAAAGGACAAAGTTTGTTCAAAAACTTTTATTTACTATAAAGACAAAAAACACCAAAATACGTACAAATTATACTATATAAAATTGGTTCAATGGGGTAAAAACTTATTTTAATTAAAATATCTTGATATATTTAAAATAACAAAGGATACAATGAAGCCAAATTTCTTAACCCAGAGATTTCTGTAAAATTTGCTTGCACAGTAAGGTGCTAATAGAAGTTAGCCCTTAAGCCCTGGAAGTCTTAGGAATCAGTCACATAGCAAATATAATTTCATTGTGAAAGTGAACTTTGGTAGAAGAAACTCTATAGGACACCTGAGGTAGTAGAAACTGGAATAAACAGCAGTAGACGTTATTTACAACTTAAGTACCAAATAACATTAAGAACACAAAAAATAATTACACAATACAATTTTCAGTCCAGCTTTGATCCAAAGAAAATAAGAATATTACATCACATCTCCATTTTAAAAACACCACAATTACCAGCAAGCCGAGGGAAATGCAAACTCAAACAAATGCATTTGGACACCTAAGAGGCAGTTTGAGTTTGAAATGTGGTAGGCATGGTGATCTGCAAAGTAATACTGATTAGCTGAGGTTCATCAGTTTATACAGTTTACATTTCTGCCAGAAACAGTATTAATCTGACAACTGATCTTCCAGTACATGAATTGGCAAGAGTGCATCCTTTAAAGCTTGCACGCAGGAAAGACTTGGAAACAATCTTATTAGAATAAGAAATTCTAAAATGGTCAAAAAAAAAAAAAAGTCAAGTACAAAACAGAGCTACCAAACTTCACATTTCGGTATTATCTTTTTAACTCTTCAAAGTCTGCCAATCTTCAAAAACAAAGGAATGTAAGATTTCCAAAAGAAACACATTCACAACTAACAACACGGGTTTGTTTTTTTATTAGTATGAGCACTATCATTCATGTAAACTTAGAATCTTTAAGATGTCTTACTTCCAATTTGTATTATACACTTTAAAGGTACTATAGCTTATTTAGTTTGTCCTGAGTCTTTGAAAATAACCAATTCTATTTGAGTCCAACAATCCAACTGGCTTCTGAAGAGTTATAACATGAACAGTAATTTTTTTCAAAATGGATTAAACACAATCAGTATTAGATTAAAAAAGATCCCCATTTTTAAAAAAGCAAAAGAAAAAGCTGCCATTTTCCTTCAGAATTACATGCATCAGAATCTAAAAACCTGCCCTTAAAATAATTTTAAAAACTTGTTTAAAAAAAACCCCCACAACTCCTAAAAACCGACAAGTTTTGCACTACAGGTGAAGCTTTACTTCACATTTTACTTTCTCTTGATCTTCAAGTCCAAGTTTGTTTCTTGTTAAAATAAATACCTTTCTTATGGTAATATTTTTAACATTTTCAAATTAAATTATCACTAATGGCTACAGTAAATAGATGATGTACGGCAGAAGGAAAACAGCAGGTAAAACTTGTTATCAGTAGAGAATGTAACCTCAGTTTCTTTACACAAAGAATGAGATTCGCTCATTTGGCACCTGCTCACACTGAAGTACATGCCAAAGTCTCCCATAAAATCTTTATTGGGAGCTTTGTTTGGGGGCCTTTGACATGAAACTTCTCTACACAATTTGCCAGAAGAAACTGCTATATGAAAAAAAAGGCTCAACAACTTCTAGCATGATTCAGACTAAGTTGCTTTATACAGAACAATCTTGTTTATTAAATAACCTATACTATCAGACCCTTCAACATATCCTTGTTGAAGGTGGCATTTTATCCCAGATTTCCAGAAAATCTGGTTTTAAAACTCTTGTGTCAGGAAAATATTCCATGACACAGCTTGCATCTTTTTTTTCTAAAGACTATTTTAAAATATCCCCTTTTCATGAAAGTTAAAAATACAAAGAAAACAAACTTTGATTTCAAAAGAAATTACATGGCCAGCAGTAAATGCACAGTGAACCATGAGTGCCTGCTCTTACTTCATAGGAAGGCAAAATGCTTTTTTTAAAGTTTCCATCAATATTTGGACTTTTTACTCAGAGAACATCATGTAGTTAAAAGGGACAGATACAGAATGTCCTTTTAACCAGTACTGAAAACTTACTAATTGCAGAGCATCTACATGTGAAATTGAACAGTGATTGCTATATTAAAACAGATCTTGAGCCTCTCAGCTTCTAATACTGCTGAAAAAGTGCTCTAAATAAAATAAAAATCACTTACCTGCTAAATAATCATGTAGATTTAAGGAAAAATGTTTTTGTGTTAACATAGAGCCAGATGAAAAGGCACAGTTTACAAATCTCTGCATGAATTGTCAAATGTTGCATACTGAGCTTAGGTAAAGATCTTGATTTGTCGATCACATACTTAGGTAGGGTCCTCCACTGGCCTTATGTTCTTAATGTATCTATCTTTAAGGCCAGCAGAATAATATAATTTGCTGCACTTAACTGCACTGCAACAGTTACTGTATCTTCAGTAGCATTTTCTTCAGCATTTCTGCCTTACACGTAAGTAGCTACCATGCAGTACGGAAGACTGGGTGTTTCAGCAGCTCCCTTGAAGGGGGTCTGTCCTGAGGTTGAAGTTCTAAACACCGAAGAGTCACATCTTTCAAGCCCGGAGACAGATGTGTAGGGATTGATGGAGCAGTAGTTGCACTAGCAATCTGAACAAGGGGAAATAACTTTTTAGAAGTCAGTGATTAAGCCCCCTCTTTTACCTCAAAAAACATTCCACGAGCTGGTAATTGCAGCTGATGAGGTAGATTTATGAACTCTTCTCCATTCAGCATGTTTGCTACTGCAATTTGAAGATTACATTACTACTTTCAGTTTATTGTCCTTATGCCTATTGCTTTTCAGTTTGTCGTTCTCCTTACACTTTTCTCTAAATTTTCTTCTTACAGCAAGATCCTGCAGTGATCATCTCTGAGCAGGCCATAGGAAAAGCTCTTACAGCACACATATGGGCATTCTTTAGTCTACTACCTGCCTTCACTGTTAACTGGCATAAGTCACCATGGAGAGAGATTAAACTGGGTCATGTTATAGTACAACACGTTAAACTGGGTGTGCTTTCTTGCGATGCCTTTACTGTATTTATGCTACCACCCCGATGGCCAGTATGTCTCAGAAAGACACAGACCTCTCCCAACCAAATTTATTTTAATTTATCTAGATCAGATTAAAGCAGGATGACTGGGAACAGTAGAGTGGCACCACCAGTTTCACAGCAACACAAGACAATCTCTTATTACAATTGATTTTACTTAGAACATATCTAAGTACTGCTGTACAATGTCTGTTTTCTGCAAACACTTTCTTCACTTGCTTCCTTCATGCCTACAGTTCAACTGGGCCTTTAGAATTAAATATAACTAATGCATTTTGCTAAGAAACATGAATGCCAAGATGGATGATCTAGAAAAAGAAGGGGCAAAAATCATATATAGCAAGGCATAATGGGAAACATCTTTCAGCAAATCTGATCATGGAACATTAGGCTTTTACAATAGGACATGCCCCTCTGTGAAATATGAATACATACAGAAATGTTTTATGGTAAATAAAGCTCCTGTATTTTACAGGGTTGTAAGAAAACCTTCAAATCCCAATCTTCTGCTGAATGTAAAGATCAACTCTCTCCCTAATTTTTTTTTTTTAGCCTTTTACACTATATTTTTACATCTTAAAACAGACCTTTCTGAGCAACCTGGTCTAGTCGAAGGTGCCCCAGCACACAGCAGGGAAGGTAGAACTAGATGATCTTAGAACACAAACCATTCTATGATTTTGAATATTTTTTCATTAGTGCCTTTTTTTTCAGTAACAGTTTGTTTGGGTTTTTTTAAAGAAGCTAGTACGGTTATACTGGTACCAGTATTGCTTCTGTACTAACAGCTGCAACATTAAAAAAAAAGCTATTGCAACATCTGCTGCTAGGTGCACACTTTTCTAAAATTCATATTGCTGAATACAAGATTACCTGGCGTCTTTTGTAGTATACTGATAGTAACAAAATACCTCACCTTAAATATCAGAGCAAGATGATTGGAGTGTTTCTCTGCGTTCCAGGGAGGTTTAGCACAAGCCATTTCTATGACAACACAGCCAACACTCCACACATCACAGCTCCTTCCATATTGCTGACCCCTCAGGACCTGAACAGACAGACACCAAAAATCAGATTATATGCGTCAAAGTCTCTTAGCTCTAAGTAATTTAGAAATAAATATCAAAATGTCATCCAACAAGTTTATTCAGATTAACATTTCGGGTTAAAAGTGATCAGTGGTGTAAATGCCACAAGACTTACACAGGTCTAGAGATCTAGTAAATGCGATACTTGACCAAGTGACAAGCAAAGTGCCTTGCAATGGCTTGCAAATGAGCAGATTGTCATTTTGGCATTAGTAAAAATACTTGTGATAATTGTATCTTGTAGCAAACTACTTAAAACAATTTTGGCAGCAAGAAAGAAATGTCATGATCGCCATGTTGTTGAACAAAGGCTTTTAAAACACATTTGAAGCATATACAGCAATTTTCTGTTATTTGGCAACATGAATTAGCTTAAAGAGTTCTAACAAACTTTTTGAAATAACTTTAAAAATTTGTTTCTTACCTCCGGTGCCATAAATGCAATAGTTCCCAACAACTGTCCCTGAAACTCCCCAGCACCAGTTCCTTTTGATGCCAACCTGGCTGCAGCTCCAAAATCAGCAATTCTTAATCTATGACCTGTGCTGTCAATTAGCAAATTGGCACCTGTCAACAGCACAATAAAAATACAACTAGTTGGCTTTCTATTAAAGGCAAAAGGATGAACAGACACTTGACACTTTTCCTCCCTCACTTCAAAATTATGAAATAGGTTGCCATTCCCCACCCCAGTATCAAGGAAATCTAAAAATCAAGGATACGGTCTAATAACCTCACTTTTCTGTTATGCCTGAATGATACTGCATACAGCTTGAGGCTGTTCGAGAGATTTCAAGAAGCAATCAAACTTTCAAAGTAGGGCAAACACACAGGATTCTGGAACAATGCCTGGAGATGGTATAATGGAAGAAAATGGTGACCTAAAGCCCTGGAGGCTTTCTTTGCCTGCGGCTCCTCATGAAATTTAAAGTTATTTCATTAGCAAGCAATCTTGAATTCCTTTAAGGAGAATTAGAGAGCAATTGAAAGTTTTACTATTTCAAAAAGAATTAGTAAAGACAAACATTTGCCGTCAATATGTTGTTACTTATATAAATATACCTCCAGTTCAAGGACACCTATAGTGACATCAAAGGGAAAAAATTCCGGAAGACTGGTAAAGTCCCAGTACAGTCCACATTTTACTCAGAGTATAACTGTATTTATGTTCAATTAGGATGAAGGAAGAAAACTCATCGTAATATTATCTTGGCTTGTTCACAGATTTTACTATCATTTCAGTGTAAACATTTACATTAATTTAAGTAGCAGTAGTTTTAAAACTGCATGGCAACTTCACATCTTATTTAACCAACTGAGAAAGACAATTTTGCTAAATTGTTGGCACAGATAGCAAATATCCCCAAGCTTGCTATGAACATTTTGATTAATTTCAGTAGCATTTTGCTTAATTTCAGCAACAGAGTTTCTTAAGAATGATCAAGAATAATCAGATAAACCCAGTAGAAATACCACTCCTGAGAGGGTAGCTGAGAAAATGAAGAGCTCTCAGGCCAAAACAAATGCTGCTTTCTGAATACTTCTTCTCAGAAGTAATTATAAGTAATTCTCACCTTTAACATCTCTATGGATTATCTGATTCTCATGGAGGTAAGAAAGGCCACGTAACAGTTGTTCTGTGTAATTAATAATAACCGATTCTTTGAAGGCTCCATATTTACTTAACAAATGAGCAACTGAACCCCCTAAAAGATAAAAGAGTACATTCTATCAACATTTACACTTTTCTGTTAATAGTGTGCAACACTACATCCTAAAACTGGAATTTGATATTAGTATTTCTAATTTATAACTAGATTTCTCCTTCCCCTACCCCCCCAAAATTAAAATAATTTCATACACAAAAAGTGACATAGTTCATTCCTCAATTACTTTCTACTTTGTACACTTTAAAGACAAAAGTCTTTGTGCTGCCTAATCATCTTATACTTCCTAAAAACAACACTATCTATCTACACTTCACATTAACGTTTAAACAGCAAAACATTAGCTTTCTTTGGGGCAATAGATAAGTGCAACCTCCAGCAAGAATTCTCCCTTAATATATTCATTTATGCTTGTTATTATCGAATACATAGAACCATGCAGACAAGCAAGGAAAAGCAGTATCTTTTTCTATTTTCCAAAACTGAAGATTTTGGATTTCCAATTTGTTTCTCCAAGTATTATAATATAACCTGGGCTCAAATAAGGTAAACACAATTCCTGACGTCTCACTATCTAAATAATAATATTTCAGAAAAAACTTACACTTAAAAAGTTTAACACTCTCAATTTTGAGAAAGTATTTCTTGCACTACTTCTTGTAATGACACATACTTGGGGGCTTTGCGTGTTAGCACTCTGACCGTAAGTTAAGGTGCAATTTTCCTTTTATGGGAAATAGGGAAGTATAAAACATCAAATCTAGTCCTGGTAACTGGATGGCAGAAACATATAATCACATTTATAAAATTAATAAAACTACTTCTCAAAAAATATACAGATGTTTTTGTCCCTGCACTGTACAACTATGAAAAGATCTCAAATTATTTTACAAAATTACCAGTTAAGAGATTTAAGACTTGAATTAATTTGTCCCAAAGCACAACTTACTACTTATTTGAAACTTACTTTTCAGTTCTTAAATGCTTCTGCATGTCACCTGACATAATTTTTAAGAAAAAGCTTGGGACAGAAAAGAAGTGACAGGTATTCTGAACTTTCTAGAAAAGTTATTTTTAATAATAACCTGAAGCTACACAGATACACTGAAAATGCAACAGTTTGAGAGACAGTCACTTCAGTTGGAAATAAAATCAAAATCAAAGTTTTTAACTTCTCACTTGGAGTCCGAAATGGAAAGAAAAGGAATAGAATCTTTCTTCAGGGTTTCCACACTGCTTTAACTGTGTGACAGGTTAGGTATGGAAAATTACAAATCACAAAAAGATGCACCATTAAGAAAATTGCTGACCACTTCAGCTATTCTGTCAGTAGACATTTATACTGATTGCCAGCATAGCAATGAAAATTTAAATTCACAACCTAAATGCAAAATTCACTGTGAAAGTACGTATTTCAAGACTCAAATGGTATTTTCACGAGTTGTTTACCTGCCATCCACTCAATAAAGAGGTTATAGTTGCTCTTCTCGCATGTAGCACCCAACATTCGAATAATGTTAGGATGGTTCAGATGACTCATCATCCTTATTTCTTCTCTCAGTGCTTCAACCACCTCCTCTTGCTCAGATGATGTGTTCCTGACATACGTCACCTGTTTTGAAATATGATACTCAGACTTATCTAATTTAAGTACAAGTCCTGTAATCCCCCTTCAGTACAGCAAAAAGAATGGATGGTTTTCACCATCTGGAACTACTTTTTTAACTCCAACCCCATCAACTGAGAACGTATCTCCATCTGAGACAGTTACAGAAAATTAAGAGTGATCTTCTAGAGAACAAACAAAAATCTCTCCAAGTACAGAGTGGGGAAACATCCCTGTTCTCTCCTCTGTTTAAGCTACAAAATGACCTTTGGTTCCCAGATATTGAGGAAAAGGAAGAAAGATAAAGCCTGAAATAGGATCCTGAGTGCTATTTATAAAATTTTACCAGTTAAATGATAAATATTTCATAACTAAAGCTCTTACATAAATTCAACTGAGGGGAGTGATGTCTTAGGTTTTAACTTTTACATTTTTTTCAAATCCTGTACTGTCTAGTGTGTAACTCTGAAGTTCCTTGTAGCTCGTCAGCTGCTGCTCTCTTATGCTAAGATAGACATAACAAAGCCTCTCCAGCTTGCTCTTCAAGGACACCCAGACCGTCCTAGGCTCAAAAGTGTAAACCTTCATCTTGGGGGGGAGAGGGGGAAGGAAGCTTGGGGAAATTACATCATTAGCTAAAGTTTTAATTGGCGAATTTATGCTGATATACAAATGGACCAAACCTGTAAAAGGGTGAAGAACTCGTGACCTGTTGTTCATCTTGGGATCCACTGGGGCAGGAGCCTCCAGACCCCCAGGGTGTACCTTTGAAGGCCTTTCAATTCCCTGTCTAGTCTCTGTTTCTAGGTAGCCATTTAAGGCATCAGTAGAACATGACAGATCAGAAGCAATGGAACTGAAGCCAATCTCAGCTCTGATCCATACTAAATATGAAATAGTGGTATGCTGCAGGGAATTTCCCCCAGGCATCACAATCATCATCTCTCCAGGACCACACAGACAGTTCCACTTTTGCACAAGCAAAAGGGTTTTGAAGGAGGAATAGCTGTTGGCAGATACTCTTTCCTTATGCAATTTCAAAACATTTAATCAATTCCATAGATATAAGTTCATTGTAGGACTGATAAGAGAGTGTTTGGACTAAAATTCCCTGTATTTTGTTACCACTGATTCAGCCCTTAGGCGGCTCTAGTGTGAACAATTTACTCACACAAAAACTTTCAAAAATCTTGACTGAAGCATGTGCATTTGGGCCTCTTCTTAGCCACAATTCTGTATTAATTTAAATAGTAAGAATACTTTCCTCCAAGTTGGCTTAAGTTAGTTAGCAAAGTTGTATCAGAGAAACAAACATTAAATTGTATTTCCTCCATTTAAAGTTTTAGGCAAAATATTCTTGACAAGTGAGGGGAAACTGTTTTAAATAGCTATCTTGCAAATAGGGCATTAATTTGCAATCAAGATATCTGGGCTCCACTCCTAACTCAGCCACCAATTTATGAGCTTGATACAAGCAAAAAGGCACTTGAAGAACTATGGGAGAAAATGGGCATAGAACAAAGGACTTTTTTTTTCACTCTAAGAACTGAAAAAACTTGCATATATTAGGTTAATACCATGCACATAAAGATTTTTTTTATTATGTATTATGTCAGAATACATGACAGGGAGTACAAGAAGCAGGAACACAAGAGGTCTGTGAGAGTAAACACGAGAAAGGGAGGTAGTATTTCCTGAAGTATTTACCTGTTTTACAGCCATTAATGTCCCTGTTCCCACATCTTGAGCTTGGTAACAGGAAGAGAAAGCTCCAAGACCAATTTGCTGACCTTTAAGCCATTCTGCATCTTCTCTGTAATGGTGTTTTGCTTTGGTATGTCCAGGCAGGGTTTCTGGTGTCTGCAAATTAAATTCAAAATCAATTCCAAGTTTACTAACATGCATCTAAAATACAGACATTCTAAAGTGTTAGGAAATATCCAAGCTTATATGCCTCTTCTCTCCCTCACACTTCTTAGTTCTGCTTGTTTTATAGGTCTCGGCTGAGATCAGAGCACCAGAGTATTCTGTAACCCACATACTCCTACTACATGCAGAAACAGAGTTTCCTCTGTATTATTGGGTGAAGGTGAAAGGCAAGATTAGAGGACACATGTAGGAGCACGACTTTTTTTTCTATTCCTAGTATCACATCTAGTTAAGGCTTTAGCTTGCACCTACAAAAAACCAGAACAAAGTAAACAGAACAAAAATCAGGTAGTTTTCCATTTAATTCATCCCTTCCATTTTATCCTTCACTTGTTGTTACCTCAAAGGATCACAAATAAAATACCCCTTTCTCTAGTCTTACTTCTTATGCTCTTTGTCTATTTGCAAATATAGTATTTTTTTTCTGACTACTAAAGTATCTCTCATCTTCTCTCAAGACAGGAAGACAACAAGATTTTTTCCCACTCTTTCTTTCAGAAATTAGTTTGGTTTTGTACAATTGCCTTCAAAGTAAATTAGGACCCAGTACAGTTCTACTCCTGCTTAAAAATTTTGGTTTTATTTCTTGGTTTCCCAATTTTATTGAGGACCTCCTTATTTGTCACTTTAAAAGTTGATACATGATATGGTGTTTCTCTTCCAAACACCTTCTCTAGATTTGTTAATAACATGGAAGGATTTTGTAAGCACCCTCAAGTGACAGACTGTTTACATTCCATTTCCTATGAAAGAGTATGGAGCACCTTCATGTTTTCTATCACTTTTGAAACATAAAAGCACTGCTTTATCGTTTCAGTGACGCTCAGTTGAGACTTAAGCTAAATTCATATATGTATACTTACATCCTGCTGAATGATGATGATATCTTCACCATTTTCAACCTGTAGTTGAGGAATTATTGGCAAGGCATCTTGGGATGCTGACATTGCCATTGCAATAGCTAAAGCTTCCTCCTCTTCAGCTTCCATCTTCTCCTTGCATTTTTGATTATGATTTACATCATCTTTGTAAGTATCATCATTTTCTGCCCGCTCAGGAGAAAGAACTGCAACTTCAGACTTGAATGTAACTGTGCCATCACTCGTTGGCATGGAGGCCTCAAGCAGGTCCTCAATACTGGAATTGAGCTCTGCATTAACATCCAGCCGGCACTTTTCATCTACCGGTGTGAACACTGTCTCCTCACTTGGTATAACTGCACTGCTGCTGCCATCACACTGTGAAATATCATTCAGGTCAAGTGTCATGCTGCTCTTTAAGGTTTCTCCTTGCTTGCTCACATCACTTGGGGTGGGTCGTGATGCCTTTGGCCTGTGTACATGACTGGATGGCAGTGGCCTGGCTTGGGTAAAAACCGGAGAAAGTTTCTCAGATTCTTTATTTTCAGAACAGTTTCGCTGCAACTGGAGAGAAAGTTTCCGCTGTGTTTGAGGAGAAGGTGAGGGGACTTTGCAGGGAACAAATCCCTGAGGTCTGAGTTTAGAGACATCTGTTACAGTGCCAGCTGGTACAGATGGGTTTGATGGAGACAGAAGTGTTGGGAATAGCGACTGGGAATGACTGGATGAGGGGGAAGAGTTCACACACTGACTGTGAGGTTTTCCTTTTGTTTGAATGGCTGGTTTTGGTTGCTCAGTGGTTACTGATGAAACAGGAAGGCCCATAGCAAGGCCAGCTAGCATCTCAGAAATGTCGTCTGGACTGGCACTCAGTTTTCTATCACTTAAACCTTTCCCACTCTTCCCTGATAACTGGACAGTATTGTTAGGAGTATTATTTTCTGTAGTTTCTGGAGAGTTATCTGGCACAGGGAGCTGTAAAAAGTCTTCATGTTGGCATTCCCCAGAGTGCACTTCTTCCATGCCTAGCTGAATGGCTTCTGCAATTTCCATTTCATCTGCTATTGCCATCAGACGTCGACGCATCCTTGCATAATGAGTTGAGCTTGTCACACTCAACATATCTAACAGCTTTACAAACACGTGGGGCACTCTTGCCACCATTCTTGCAGCACTCAAAAATACTCTCCTCGACAGTTTGCCAACCATTGAGTGGGAATTGTCAATGGACTGCAAGGCGAAATTTAAGAGGGAGAGAAGTTTCTTATACCTAAAAAAAGAAAAGAGGTCTTTTTTACACTGACATGCTCTAGTTAACTAGTACCAAAAAACCTGTTTCAACATAACATATTTAGTTGTCAGTTCTGAAGTAGGAAGGAGATTCATCATTGTATTGATGCTTCAAAAATGCTTCACAGGTCAGAAGTTTTTAAAAAGGCAACTATTTACTCCATAAAGCAAGCACATAAAGCACTTTGCACAGAAATACATGTTATTTGTTTACAGGAATTAGAACAACTGCTTTTTTTATGAAATCACCACCAACAAATTCAACTACAAAGAGTAACATTTGCATAGTACAAGCAAGTACCTGTCGACTACAGTGTCAGCCTGTAAGACATCTCCACAGACAATGTGGGGATAAAATTCACCGGGAAATTCCAACAGAAGTCTGTCTATTAGACAAAGTCGTCCAAGCAGTGCTTGCCAGTTGCTAGATTCGATTTCAGTTCCGAGAATACAATTTAAGACATAATCAACACCTCCAATACCAATGGATCCTATAAAAAAGTTGATACGATGAAGATTAGGTATTAGATTCACAGTCTACATGAAGATCAGAACTGTATCACACAGAATTATTCGTTGTTTGCCCAAATTAACCCCCCTCCAAACTGCTGAGAGGAATACTCGTTCTCGTTGTCATGCTTGTACTTAAAAAATTCTAGGATTATTTGCTTGTAATTTAATTCAATTGTATATGAAGCGTTATTATTACCAGATTTAAGTATTTCTCTTCCAACTGCCAGCTCGCCTGCTTGACCTTTACACATCTCCAACAGCGTTGAGACTGAAAGTTGACTTGTTCGACTGTAAGAAATTAAAACCAAAAAAAGAATTCCTTTAGCAAATGCTTTCAAGGATAAACATTCTATTCATTATACTTAAAGATGATCAGCTAGGAATTGTGTGTAAAATTATTTCACATCACTTTATTCCAGTATACTTCTGTAATCCACTCTTTGTAAACTACCAGTGGTTGAGACATTTTTACAAGGATACTTCCAGAAATGTAATGTCTAGCATTAATATACAAACAAAACCACAAATCATCTCATCCTCTTGTAAAATGTGGCCAAATGCATAAAAGCAGTTCTATTCCACTTACTACGTTAACTTTAGATATTCTCTTGCTAGACTATTGCTGGTAGATCTCTAGGTGCAGTTTTAGAGGAAATGCTGCTTAAAAACTAAACCTAGAGAGACAACTCAAGCTGGTGAAGTTCTGCATTAGTTTACAGCACAGGAGAAGAAATGCTTGGCCTGGCAGAAGAAACAGCGTAGCCTAGAAGAGGAAGACTTGTGCCAAGCGCAATTCACTCTGAATAGTCATCTCCTATCATTACACTCTGAATTACAAATCACAAGGGTTAAATCGCTGCTACTGGCAGTAATGCACATGGCAAAGATGTGTAACAACTTCTGCTGAAGCAGGAAGCCTACTGAGGAGTACTTGCTAGTAGGTTTAAGGAGAGTCATGAGAATTAGACCAAATCAATGGCAACAGAGATCGAAGGGATGGGTTCAAGACTGCCCTTTATTTTCAAGGGAGTAAAAAAGCCCTTATGAAAACAAAGTATACAATCATCTGCCTTCAAAACCTACATCTTTCAAGCCAGAAGTTTGCCAGCAGCAGTTAGGCCAGCAAAACAATGATATATATTTACAATCCACACATTTTAACATCAGCTAGTTCCACATGAATAGCAACAAATGAAGCTTTAAGGTATTTCAGTAACAATACAAAATTAAGTTCATGAGAGACCATACCTGTTAGCATCTGCACATTTAACTAGTATCGTCTCTACAACTGGCTTGAGAAGTCGCTGTAGTTTAGTCCTCTCTGCTGATGTATGACAAGGAGTGTACACCAGCATGGCTCTTAAAGTTTTCTAAGAGAAAGGAAGAAAATACATATGATATCCAACTTCCAGCTACACAATTTTTATTTTTTTAAGAGATGAAAATAAGAATTAAAGAGTTGTAAATTAAGTTCTACATAAACTACGTTCAAAATGTCAGTGAAATGTTCAAAGGATAAATAGCTTACTACATATTCACTGCTAGAGTTTGTCAGGGGGGAGGTGTTCTTTTCTGGACTTTGACATCTGGCCTGGCTGTGTTCCTTGTTTCAGTGGTTTATGTCTCGAAAAGATGAAATGAGGCTTCTTTCTGCTGTTTCAGAACTTGTTTATTTCTTGTTCTTATTAAAGTTTCAGAGGCACAGACTGTGCTGTGACCTCCAGGAACACGAGGACAGAATGGCCAATGGCTACCAGAAGCAGGTAGCTTTTATATCTATTATCAACCAGTTAGAAAACTTTATGTATCTTATTTTGTTCTCAAAACCAGTGACTAACAACTTTATTGATATGTCTCTTCTACACTAAATTTTCTCTACTAATTGCTACATGATAGGAACTGAGGTCACAGAAAAGGGAAGAAGGAGAAGAGGGAAGAAGGAGAAGGACAAGGGACCGACACCCTAAAATCTCCACCTTGGTCTCATAGTAATTTATATAGCAAAACTTAAAAATTACAACTACACATTCTGTGGTACACTAAACAACCATCTTTTCATTTCTTTGGTGTTCTCAGCTCATTTAGAAGTGTGGGCAAATGCTCTCACGAGCTTGGTTCGCAGGCCAAGCCTTTTCTATGGAGCTGTGAGGGTAAAACAAACACTCAGAGGAGCAGGAAAAGTTCCCAAGCTTTTCCTGACTCCAACAGAGTTAGTCATCTCCTCTTTGAGAGTGAAAAGACATATAAATACTGTCAATACTTAGCACTGGGGCAAGCGCCAGTGAAGTCATGTCCTTTCACTTATGAGTATTTTTACCATCCCACTTTCAAATGATAGTTAAAAGTCATTAGTGGTACTCAACAATATTTACTAGGATTCCTAACTTCATATATCTTCTCCCATTCCTGCCCTCTTCAAAAATGAAGTAACTAAGAAATTAGTAGAATACAGCAAGTAAACAACTACTTACTAAAGCAGCAACATACACTTTGTAGACAGGGTCGGCACAGACCATGGACAGCACACTGCAGCAGGATTCCACCACCACATCTCCTGAGATACTGGTCTGAGATGACCCACTAGCTGCTCCGAGAGCTCCAGCACTTGTGTTGTTTCCATTGCTGCTTCCAGAGTTTCCAGTGCTTTCCCCATTAGCCAGTAATAGAGCACCACTAACATCATGGGAAAGACGTCTAAGTGCCATCTCTCGTATATTCCAGTTTCGAGAAAACAAGCAGCCAACTAGCTCCATCCCAAACACCTGCCAAGGAAGAAAGCAACATTACAGGAGTCAAAATGAATAATGCTTCAACTGAAGTACCTAACAAGAGCAATCAAAAAGGGGAAAGATGTTTCTAGTTAAAAATCATCAAGGCTGACAGCAAAAATATGTCTGAAGGTACAGTGATAGATTCTGTGATAGAAATAAAACATCATAAATTATATACTACTGGTTCTGTAAAAACTCTGTTAGGAGAAGTGGGAGGATGACTGTGCAGATGGTTTAATTCACTTCTAACTTCAGTTATTAAGTATGAAGTTGGATTCTAGACATTCCATTAACAGTCCTGAAATCAAGGTCTGGCTATACCAGACAAAAATAATAGCAGAAATAAAAGAAATACAAGTTCTCTCATTTTTAAGTGTGTGACCCATGTTCAGCTGAACCCATCTCTACACTGTAAAGGCTATTAGGTCTTTTACAAAATATAATTACCTGAATCCATGGCTCAGCTGAATCTTTATATGTAGAAGGGATCTGCTGGACTCCATAATGAGTAAGGTTAAAATTGCTATCTTGGGTTCTTCTCTGTGATCCAATTGCAGACTGCTGCTGAGATTGTTGCTGAACCACACGGAGAACAGAAGAATCTACAGGGCTTGGCAATTCATGACTACCAATCAAGAACAAATAACACAGATTAACAAATTAATCATCTGAGGTAAATACTCCAGCATATTCAGGAATATCAATTAAAGATCCAGAAAAAAGGTAGGTTTTTTACACATTAACTGAATTCTCACCTATAGAAATCATGAGATCTCCATTTAGATCTACAAAGAGGACAGATAAGTGGCTCTCTGTTTCTTCTGCATTCTTCTGCCCCTGGAATACAACAGGATAATATGCACTTAAGTTTTACAGGGTACAAAACCAGAAGATGGCATAACTATTTTTAAGTTTTACTGAAGAATATCCATTTCATAATAAACACTTCTGAATGGAGCCACTTTTAACAGCCTAGGCATTAAAATATGGGTGCTTAAACATTTTTTTCTGCATGAAGAAATGCTTCACTTCAGTACTCCATTTAATATTTTAAGTTATGAACTGAAATTCAAGTACTTTTGAGCCACAAATATAGGAAAATTTTATCTGTTAATGCAAACTGTAAATATTTATATACTTTATTTAATGTATTATACAAACATACTTCATAATTCATTATATAATCCAAGATGACAGTATATGATTTTCATGCATTCTCATGACAGGTCACAGGGAGCTAAGGCTGTGTGAAAAGGTTGTTCCTAACCTTGTTCTAATTGGACATAATCTTTTCATTCAGATAAGAGAAGCATAAAACTTTAGACCTGTAGGTAACTTCTCTATCAGAGCATTGAATTACAAACTCGATTTGTGAGTGAGTGATGAAATAAGGTGCATCAACAGTACCTGAATGATATCAAATTCTCAGAGTTACCAGTCACCATTTAAGAGCAGATTTCTGATTTTTTTATTAAAAATAAAACAAACAACCCAAACCCATACTAAGCTATAATACTTCTGCAGATTTAGTCACCAGAACTTTACAAAACAAAAATAACATACATATTGACATGCAGTGGTGGTGTAATTTGTTCCTGCAGCCATCTTCACACACAGTTAGACTCTCTTCATCCAGCATGCCTAACAAACAAATGGGGCACATCTGTTCTTCTTCATCCTTCATACTATGAAAAGAGACATTTGTGATTGTAGAAGAGGCATATCAGAATTCAGAATAGGCTTTAACAGTGAAAAAAGATTAACTTTGAGTTTGGAACAGTCACTTCTGGATAACTATAGGCTATTCATGAATCATTCCCCTAAACCTTGGTCTGAATAAGTAAGCAACCAGATTTTTAGAAGCACTGAGTACAGACAACACTTTGTTGAAATGAAAGGGAAAGTCACAAAACGCATGACATCTTTTCAAACTAGGTCAGATACTAATTAGAGATTGAAAGGCCCAGCTTTGGGCACTTAACATTTTTTCCTCTAAGGCTTCTTTAAACAAACCAACCTTCACTTTTTAATTTATCATTTGGTTTTGAAAAACTAAGGAATTTTTATATTTTGAAACCTTCCCACATTCTTTTTCATCACATTGCTTTCATAGTATGGAGTCACAAGCCCTTTGCAGGAAACTGGAAATACTCTCTGATGAACATAGTAAAACTCGAAAACAACTACTCAAGAATTTTCTGCCGCTAACAGAAACTCATGGAATAGATTCATAGAACACTAACTTATATGCCACACACAGACGTTTAGAAAAAAAACCTATTTTCCCTGTTTTACTTGTTGTTTCTATTTTATTTTTCTCCACTTTAATTTTGAAATGGATATAACCAAAGATTTACCCAAAAAATCATTCCAAACTTAAACAACATGCAATGAAAAGCACAGATTTTTAATCCTCTGCAATATTGTTTAAGTGCGCAAAACTCTTAATTACTCATGGCAAAAAATTTAAGGTATAGTTGGTGAGCATCTAAAACTCTGCATGCACCCTGCATTTGTTCACCAACAATATATTTTTAAAACAAAATTAACTTGTACATGCATTATATCTATACACACGTATTTCTATTTCTTTGCAAATGCTTGCAAAGCTACTTTTTTCTTGAAAAAATCCACAAAAGTAAGCTTACAATGAAAAATAATTTTCCCCATATATATATATTTATTAATTAGAAACGTATTTTTGAAGAATTAGCAGTAAGCAAAATATAACTGCAAATCACAGCAATTATCAGAACCGAGTAAACTTCTATCTCAACTGAATGTGATGCTCAGTGTTCTTCAATACCTATACCATACAAACTTAGACTTGTACAAAATGGCAGCTTCTCTTATTGAACCATTATTGCAGGTGTATCACCAGGTGTACTGGCAAACAACTGAAAAATCTTTCATCCTATAAGAAGTGATAACTAAGGCAGCGAAGTTCACAATCCTATAGGGAAAAAAAAAATTCCTACACAAAGTATCTACATAAAAGGAACTGGCTTCCCAGATAAGTAGTTCCAGAGTAATTATGTACTTACAGCACTGTTTATGCAACTTATATACAGTGACACAATTTGGGAAAAAAAGTAAAAGATGAAGCGAAATTAATGTCACAGTCTGTATATTCAAATTATAAACCTGTCTGAATATATTCATCTTACTATATGCTTATTATCACAAAGTAACATATCAAGGTACTCCTCAAGTTGGATTCCACTTCACTCAAAAAAAGCCTCAATTAGGGTTGCCTTCTTTGGTTTGACCTCTCTAAATGATGTACAGTTTACCCACCAAATAATGCAAGCACAAACTATTTGTTTAAAAAATTAATCAGTTTCTTTTCAAAACCAGGGAAAAGAACATACAAAAGCACTCAAGTAGAAGTCAGGGAAAAAATATGAAAGAATAACATATCACTTAAAATTCATAGACAAGGCATCATATAGTATTGTACAAATTATAAAACCAATACATTAACAGCTATCTTAAAATAATTTAGTCACCCATTTTTAATAAAGTTGTTCTAAAAACATATGCTTACTTCTGTTTTTATACTCATATATGTGTTTACATAGAGTGCATTTACCTAAATATTTTTCAGTGTATTGTCAGAGGCACCAGCTTTTCTCCAAAGCTGGACAGGAGACAAAGAAAAATCATGTTTATTCTTCTGTTAATATTTGCACAATTTGCTGTATTTCAAAAAATGCACACGATAGGCTTCTAAAGTTGACATATGCTTCAGTCTTGTACTCAGATTTCAAAAGTTTGTTTCGCAAAACTCATATAGGGTCAAAAAACTTCTTTTCACAACTCTGTTTAATATTTTCAGAAGTTACAAAACAGATATGCCCACTTGGTACCACAGTGACTAATGTATGCTTGACTTGATAGCTTGCAAATGCAGAGACTTAAAGTGGCTTGAAATGAAAGCAGCTTTGAACGAAAAGAATGTAGGTGATTCTGAAACTACAGAATAAAGCTTGTAATTCCTTTAAAAAATACTAACCTGTTTTCTGAACTAGATGTAGAAGTACTAGATGATGACAATGTATGAGAATTTGACATGCGTGAGACAAACTTCTGGATGGTGTTACGAGATGGAGCTTTGATCCTCGAGCTACGCCTACTGTGATATTTCTGGAACAAACTCTCAACCTAACATCAGAAAAAGATAGCAACAGTCGTATTTATGCTATGAATAGCTTGTAATTAAAAGTCATTACTGAAGCGTAAACTACTGCTAGCAGGAATAATCTCTTTATCTTCACAATAATGCATTAGCAGTAGCAGCAGCAATTTCAGAAGTCTTACCACTAAAAAGATCACAAGAAACATTTTACACCAAAAACTTATCTGCTTATTGAAAATGACAGCTCTAAGTAAACACACAATCACTCCAAAATACCCATTCTTTCTTCTTTTTAGCAAATCAGTGAGACTGATCTATAAATTTGAGTAGAAATCCCAACAGTTGAATCACTCACCAAACTACAGCTTTCTACTATTTATGCAGTTATGTCTTATATTTGCAGTTATTTTTTCCACTTACAGAACTCTTGTGACTGAATTAAAGACATAAATATAAACCTATTTCTTGTCGCTATGAAATCTAACAGTTTTCAGCATTTTTAAGATAGTGTCCTGAAGACATTATGAAGTGTATTCTAGATTGTCATTAGATCTATTAGAAATTTATTACCTCAAAGTTCTTCAGTGTCTTTCTCCAGAGCATTGGGTCTGAGGGTTCAAGCTGAAAAACCCGCAGCATAACAAACAGCAGATGAATACAAAACGTCCCACGGCCGCAGCTACAAGTCTGCAAAGAAAAGTATATGCTAAGACTCTACTGACTTGGTAATTTTTCCACATTTAATGGAATGAAGTGTGCCAAAGAACATACACTATCCAGCCCCCAACAAAAAACATATTTCATATATAAGCGTAAATGTCCTCTTGCATGGACTTACAAAAAACCAGAATTTCTAAAATATTATCCAGAAACTCATACAAGAAAGCATAAAATTACAACACCAGTTTTCAATTTATTTTCTTTCCCCCACCTTTTTTTAATCAACTGAAGCTATTTTTATGCTTCATACTGGAAGGAATTTATGCATATAATCATAAATCCACAACATGACATCAATCAAACTTAAATGAGATGCTCCTGTTTACCCAGTCTGGATGTGTCCCAATATTGCATAACATTAGTACCAAGAAAGCCTATGAAAAGGACCTCATTATGGGTATTAATGAAATCACCACATAATGTCATGTGCTTGTCATTTATACACATCCCATAAATAGAAGAATTAAGCAGCCAAATTTTGCCCAAGAGTATGTAAGACATATAATTCACAGCCACTTCTAGGAATGAGTCTTTTTTTCTTTAAAAAAAGAAAAACTGCAGACAAATGTAGTTTACAAATTACAAGCTGATTTTGGTATTCCAGGAGGACAGATTACAACTTTGAAACTTTACTTTATTCAACAGTGATCAATGATTGACTTCATCTGGCTTGAAGAAGTTTCCTGAGATTAACCATGAATTGGTAAAAGCTATAGACAAGAAAAAAATGTTCCCTACCTGAGGCCCAATAAACACTCTGTATTTATTATCAGGGCTGTCGCCTCCAATTAAGAAAGAGTTGGGTCCTATCTGCTGCAGCAAGTACAGCCTGGCTCGCATCACTTTGTTGACACGGCGACTTGTCTCCTCAGGGCTGTACGGAGAGAAGCCATCTGGAGATGGGGCTCGGCGAGGTGGTGTTATCCGTCCGCTCTGAAACTACACAAGTGCCTCCGTCATGAGCATTCAAAGGACAGAAAAATGTTTAAATAGGTATGGTTTATTCGTCTCCAGAATAAGAGTCCCCAAAACCTGGAACTACTACAATCTCTTAGACTACATGATAAAGGATTATTCTTCTCCCATGCCCAGAACTCCAGGGCAGAAGAAAACTGAAATTCTGTAGCTGAAACTTGTCTGACATCAAGACACAAAAGAAGTCTTCTAAATTGCTTCTTATTTTCATGTTGTCATTGGGTGCCTTACGATATTACTACTGAATTATCAAACGTAATTCAATCAGAAGATAACCAGAGACTTATTACTCAATAAAAGAGATTATTACATAAGGCAGTAATGCAAATGTATTTTATAAATGAAAAAATGCTATGACTACCGTTTACAAAAGGGAATACAAATTTAAAGATCAAAAGTTTAAGAAAATTCCAAAGAAAAGAAAAAAAAGATACAGCTTGTTCCCTTTTCTACCATGAAAGCAACTTTTAGATGAGGATGCCTTTGGTTTTTTTTAATACTGTTTCCCCATAAACAAAAAATCAATGGCCCAAACCTTTTAGGAAGATTGTCATCATTTGAATTCTTCACATTTCTAACATTATTACATGCATTAATGCTTCTGTCCCATTTCAGATCTTCTGCTTTTATTTTTATGCATTGAATTTCATGTCAAGATGAAAGTAATAATGAATTCACTGTCCATCATATAAGTAAAATATAACCTGGATTTTTAATGTTTTTAATGTGAAAAGTTAATAGAAGACAAAAAACTCCAACCAAGTAAAAATGGATCAAAGACAAAATTAAGTATTTTCATGAGTTGTTTTCTTTTCTTTAACCTTTCAATTTCTCTTGTCAAGAGGAAAGGACTACTGCTGCTGTGCTGTAACCTGTAATACTTTGTCCCTAGTTCAGAAGAATGGCAGTACGTATTTTAAGTGACACTGGAAAAACTTGTTTAGAGCAATGGGACAATAAAACCAATTAGATCTTACTTTTCCTCTAACTGCACTGTGCATTGCACTGAAAATTTAACTGTTGGTGAGCATTTTTAACAACAAGCTAGTGTGTTAGATATTATTCCTCAAAATATCCTCTTGATCCTTAATTAAGTCAGTTACTCCCGCTCAAAACATGCTATTCTAGAATGCAGTGATAGTGATTTCAGACTTCTAACAATGTACACAAATACATCTTCCCTAATCTGTGCATAAAAATCAGTTCTGAAATAGAGGATCACACTTTTCTACAGGAATCTTAATCCTATCCTTAATGGAATACAAGGGCCAGAGAGCTGACAAGCAGGAGAAACTGGCTACAGTTAAAAAAAAAAAAGAAAAAAAAAAGAAAAAAAATAAACTACCAGCACTTCTTCATGCTAATCAAACTAAGAGAACATACATGTATTCATGACTGAATATCAGTATTTCTCCATTTATGTCCTAGCAATCACAAATGAAAGCAGGAGGAAAAAGAAAACACACGTGAGAAATATCACACGAGACATGTCTGTCACTCAAGTGATACCTCTTTGTATCAGCATCTTGCTCTACAGAGGGCAGACCAACTGCCCTTACAAGTAGAAGACTGCAGAGTACAGCCAAACTGAAAATTACATCACAGCTTGCAACTTACAGGCACTGGAGATACCCTTTTTCTTCTAACACCTGGTGACTCAGATTTCACTGTCCTAGTAGATGATGAAGAGGAGCTGCTAGGAGAAGGACTACGTCTTCCTTTCTGTGTAGATGAAGAAGCAGTGTTTTGTCCTTCAGCTTGAGGATCTAGACAGAGTTTGTTCATTTCTGATCCATCTACTTTTCCAGGGATAGGTTTCACCACCTTGCAGGAATTAAACCACATGTTAAAATTATTAATTGGTAACTTAACATTAAAGCAAATCAAATTAATCAAGAAATTTTTAATTTAAATAAGCCGTTATACAGACATCCAAATATGCCTTGGGCCATACTACTAACATCTAAGAGAGATTAGCTTCCTGATCTATATGCAACACAGAAGCAAAAACCTTTCTTCCTGCTGCTTTGTGCCGCTTATGTTAGTTGTGGCAGCAACTGATTAATTCTCAAAATACTTCTATAATTATCATTCATAATACCTCAAAGAATAGCAGTTTCCCCATCTGCATAGCTGAAGCCAAAAGAACTTTTCTCTCTACAGACACTGTCTGCTTATTAACAGCTATAATATTGGATCCATCCATTCTACACGGTACCAGCTGAAAAATACCAGGGCTACTATTTCTATAGCACAACACTTTTGCAAAATAAAGACTTCAAACATGGAAGAAATCCAGCAAAATCCAGTGTGCTGTTCTTTGTAAAAAACACACCCACATTTTTTGTCTGCCATACAAGCAAAATAGCTACACCACATCTAGTATCTGAGCTAACAACTGTGCATGGTGCTGCACCATGTGGATAGACACAGGTGCTCAAGCAAAGGGAGTATATACATTTCCAATTCACTGCTTTCTTGCATGAACACTTAATTTTGACACTGAGGATTGGAATATTTCAAGGCAACTTTCAGCTTTCTGCCTGTCAGACCCACATAACACATAAGTAGAGTAACATCCCTGGGAACTGAATTCAAAACAGTCACACTGGTCAGATTCAGTTCTAGTTCTTCATTTCTCAATATCTCAGAGGCTTGACTCAACACTGGAAGGAAGCTCCAAGCAACACCTCAGATAAACAGAGCAGACCTCTCACAGGAAGTTCTAGAGGTTTCTTTGAGACAAAAACTGAAAGGGGTTTTCTCTTAGGTTAGGAAAAGACATCTAGACTCAGTGCCAAGTGACTAAAGCGAACAGAATAAAAGAGAAGTTTAAAGAGCAGTGAAAACCATTTTTTCCCTCCTACCAATTACTGTAATGCTTCTCCTCCCCTTGAAGATCAGAATGCAAATTCATATACCAGCTACTTGTGCTTGAAAACATTAAAAAAGTCAAATTATAGTAACTGACAATCTGGAGCATCAAATGTTGTATTAACACACCCAAAACCTCAAAGGAAGTGGGCTGAGCAGGGAAACAATTTCAAGCTATGCAGTAACCCAAAAGCATTTAATTTTTTAAAATTAAGATTGTGTTATTTGACCCTTTGGGGTATTGGGGTTTGGTGCAGTTTCAAGTATTTTTAGTGTTATTTCTCACAATGGAACCAACAGAATCTTCTTATTTCTGTTCCAGAAAAGCTGTCCCCAGACACTTGCCTACTGCATCAGATGATCTCAACTTTACATTAGTGGTACATGGGAGTCACATCAACCAATGCAACTACATTTATAGGTAAGTAATGGCTATTGATTAACAAGAAATACGCTGATTAGAATTGAAACTACTCTTAAAATGTTTCAGGTTTGATCTACCTGCATTTCTTAAAAGCACTTCCAAGCCATTTATGCCAAAGCAGTGCCCACAAGGCTAACAGAACACTGTCATCCACAGCTCAGCAGAGCCGAGAGCTGGCTGAAGCAGAGCTGGGGCTCGGTTTGTTTCCGTTTTGCGCAGGTTTTGAGCGGAGCAGGCTGCTGCCGGCGGAGGGCAGCCGTGCCCGCTCCCAGAGCCGCCCCGCGGTGCCGCCCGCGCCGGGCCGGGAGCGGCACGGAGCGCGCCGAGACTCGCTGCAGACAGCGCGCCACGCCGTCCGGCTAAACACCGCGTGGGAACGGGACAGGACCGCCACAGCTAGGAGCAGAGAAATCGTTAAGCAAAAGAGGTTCCTAATAGAAAGAAATTTAAGTGATTTTTATTTGTAATAGCTGTTACTGTCCCTCCCATCAGTGCCACTTACCACAGGGCCTCTCCTGCTTCTTCTTTCCAGCCATTCATGCTTCCAAGCTGGCATACACGTTGCCTTGAGTTTCTCCCTGATCATGCGCTCTTCTGGGCGGTCATCCATCTTCTGCAACCCCCTGAGGGTTTCTTTATTCTCCATGTCACGACTACAGCAAGGAAAAAAAAGTCATAAACACAATTAATTTCAGTTAAAGTGTAATGCCACAGCATTCTTAAAATTTGTGCCACCCTATTCTCCATCTCCTTACAATACAACTGCTAAAACACTATTTCCACCAGACTGCAAGAAGCCTTTTAAGAGTTACAGCTGATCTGTTGTTCTGCCACTTGAAGCAGAATACCTGTTTAGAGGGATATTTCTTTAAAATGTGTGTACTGCTTGTAGCATAGAACAACCAGTAAAAAACAAAGATCTTGGTAAATATAAAACCGATATAAAAATTACCCTCTATGTCATGCTATTCATCAAAGGTTTCACAAGTGTTGCAATCATGCATGCATTCCTTGGCAATTCAAAGCCTACAATCTCCATTTTAAAATTATTTATAAAATTACTGTAATATGAATATAAAGATGAAAATTTTCCATAATCAGAGGATGCACATGCAAGAAACTATGTATGTACCTAGTGCCTCTTCATGTATTAACTCTGCTCAAAAAAAGAGAACTTGTAAACTAATACACAGTAAGTATCAGAGAATAGTAAAATGGCCTGGGTTGGAAGAGCCCTTAAAGATCATCTAGTTCCAACCCTCCTGCTGCAGGCAGGGACACCTCCCACTAGACCAAGTTGCCCCATCCAACTTGACCTGAAGTATATTGAAACTAGACACAGAAGTCATGAAATTAAGGCTAGTGGCCTTGTGAGCTCTTTCCAAGTGACTAATGACTCAAAACCCCTAAAGTCAGCTATAATAAGAGCAAAATTCACAGCAAGTTTGTATGTGTAAAATGAAAATTTAATCCATCTGGGCTTGTACCATCTGATCTACAGCAAAGTAGTTCCTTGTGATTGCTGGCAACAACAAAAAAGCAAAAAATACTGTCAGACACTGAAAAACAAATATGAACAGTCTAGATGATTTCCTGATTCTGTTGAGCTATCTGCTAAATCACCAAGAAAACCACATTCTTAAGCAGCAGCACATGATCCCCACCCATCTTCTTGAAGCCAGTGCTTTTTAAAAATAAGCAATCTTGACAAAGCCAACTGTCAGAATGAGATTTTATTCCAAAAATAAAATCACAGCTTAAAGAGGAAGACTATCTAATAATGTAGCTACAATCACTGCTTTCTTCCATGTAGTTTCAGCTTCTAAAACATTTAACCATGCAGTCACAACTGCATTTATGTACTGTATGATGACCTAAAAACATATTCCCTGCAATATTCATTGCAATAAAATGATGTTGAAATTACAGTTTCATATCTTCAGCAGCATTGTATTACTAAGGTCATTTATCACAAATCTGTACTTTAAAGAAAATGAGAAGTTTTTGCTGGTCAGAAGGAGAGCACTGTTATTTTTTTCTTCTCTCATTGTAGAGACAAAGGAAACAAAGGATTCTGAGGCAGGAAGTAATTCTTCCTGTTCAGCACTGAAACGTAATAAGCAGATGGACACTCTAAACAAAATATATTTTCTTTCAAGCTACTTTCTAAACCTGCTGCTAATAACTGATTTTAGATATGCAGAACTCTGTGATTCTAGTGCTTAAGGACTTAAAAATGTTCATAAGTAGAAACACAATCTACCTAAGAATTAATGTTTTTTCAGAGGTTAAGCATTAATGCTTGCTTAATTCTAAAAGTAATGCAAGTGGTATAAAAATAATTTTTGTCCCAGCACTGAATTCCATAGCATTGCCTTCTAGAAATAGAGACAAAAATAGTGATAATTAATGAAAAACAAAGATACTATAGAAGTAGGTAGAGTCCAAATTAAGAACATGCCTGAAAGTTTCAAATGTGGAAGAAACTACTGTGTAAAGAGTCAACTTTACATTTTTTCCTCAGTCAAAAAATCTGTTCAAAGACAAAAAATATTTGTTAAGAACAGCACAGCTCCAAAGTAATATAGATGCAGGTTAAAATATCATTACTCTGTTTTTTATATTAGTTATTTTACAGCATGAATCATCTCAGTTACGTGAAGACTTCATATACTAGACAGAAAACACAACACCAGCAGTGAAAGAATGACACAGTATTTCATTTGTTCATATAACCATAATTAACTTCCCAACTGATATAAAAAAAGTCTTTTAGAGGCCCTTGGACTTGAATTCATGAACAATGTAATACAACAGCAGTGGCTTCACAATCTCTGCTTGTTCTCTAAAAAGCAGAAGCAGCTATCTTCCTCTCATGTGACAGCTAAACCCATCAACTCTTGCCTGCACAAAGAACTCTTGTGCTTTCTCTACACGCAGGTGGGAAAGACCAACCGAGTCTGAAAGCTTTTGTTTAGTAAATCAGTTATCTTATGCAGAATTTTTATTCTATCTATACAAATAGATCTGTATGCTGTTGTATGTATATCTATAAATATTTATTTTTATTTATAGCACACAACTTCTTAAGTGATCAAAACAACTTCTTATTTTAACTCAAGCCTTGGCTAAAATATTCATTAAGTATTCTTATCTGCTGGGTCTGCATAAAAAATATTTTTCCTGTGACTGCACCAAACTCCTTCATACTGCAAGATACCCTCACTCTGTGACCCTGAACCTGCAGGGTTTGGGTTTTTTTGTTCGTTTTCTGTTCCTCATTTATGTCAAGCAAAATCCCTCATTTATGTCAGGCCAGCTGAGATTTTTCTACAGAGCAATGTTTAGATTGCCAGTCTCTATATCACTGTACCTCAGCAGAAAATAAAAACAAGAAATCCAGAGCATATTCCACTATGGACTTCATCCTGCAGTGTACAGAGTATTCCGATCTTCATACAGGAGCACCTACTCATGATAGCTATGTGCTTAAGTTTGACTCCCAGGTTGTGTTTTATTTGAATCACAGTGCAAAGCTAATGAGCAAGCTAGAAACAAACCTCAGAGAACATGCTTGGACCCGGGGAGCCTGACATTTCTCAACAGCCCACCCCTCCGCTTCATCAGGAAGCAAGGATTTTACTCTTAATTGTTCCAGCTTCTCATGAGTAGAACAAAAAAAGATAAAAGATGCTTTTTTTCTGATAAATTTTAACTTTTAAACTTTGCCTCCCTACCCCTTAAGGGAACAACAAGTATCTTCTGAATTCTTTGTATCGGTATTTTCAAACCAACAAGACATCAGCTCCTCTAATAATAGTCAAGAATTTCCAAAGAAATGGGTCTAAATTTGGGTTCTGGAGTACTGAGCAAGGTCAACAGTGTGATGAATACTGGAGTTTAATGCATAAGGTCACTGATCTGCACCTTAATAATTGCATTATTCACTTTGGATTATTTGCTTCATGAACTATTATACTCTATACAGTAAGATCAACGTACTGCATGGAAACAATCTACTGCAACATCTTACGCAACAGAGAAGGCAAAATATCCTTCATTTCTTAATTTTGAAGACTTGCAAACAGAAAATGAGTAGCTAGATTATTAACAACTTGTTTTCCATGGACCAAGGACTCAGTATTTTAGAATGAAGTATGCAATACACATGCTAGTTCAGTAAACCCTGGTGAAGTACACAAGCAAACTTTACGTATAATAGCTTCGTGAATACAGTACTAATTCTCTGCATGTATTTTTCTTACAAAGGGTATATAATGGTATATGAAAGCTCAACTGTAGCTCAAATTCATTTGCCAGTTGTACATTTCATTGTACTTGTCGGAATTAGATGTCGTGGCTTCTCTGCTGTCTTATTTGGGTAAAAAAGCTTTATCCAACAGCCAGGCTGCACCACATTTCATTAGCAGCAGGAAGACAGGAAAAAGTCAAGTTCTGAAATACAAGTCAATTCACCAAGAAAGGGAGGTTCTATTTGCTATATCTACAAATACCTAATCATAGCAAGGAGAAAAGTTATTAGCTGCTGAGCTGTTTGGTTTTTTTCTTTTCTTTTAAACATCTGTCTAAAGTAGTTTAGCAAAAGTAACTTGCATATCAGCAGTGGTCAAACCATGGTGAACCACAAGAAACATTTATGAACAAAAGTGGTCACAAAGGAACTGCGTCAGAACAATCAATGCAGTTAATAACAAGTTTGATGGAAGAGCACTGGATGAGAAAGAATGAATACAGGAGAAATTACATAATCTGTTCAATACAAATGCCATCTATTCTAACAATCAAAACTGGAAGTGACCTTAGATGGGACACAAAGATCTTATTTTGAAGATCTTAAGTAAGAATTAAGAAAATGATCACCCAGCTAAATGCAACCCAAGCCTCAACAAGTCCCAAGAACACCAGACTAGCTGGCCAGTCAGGAGGCATGCTAGGAGCAGTGCTCAAATGTGAGGAACAGGGACAAGAGTCAGCCATTCCCTGAACTGAGGAGGTCAGCTACTAGTATTTTAGATAACTTCTTGCCACTAACAGTTTCAGTGGTGCTCACAGTTTCTCTTCTGCCATTAAGTACTTCTAATGAAACAGAGATCAATAAATAAAAACCAGAGCAAGATGGACAAGGCATGGTCTGTCCTCCTGCCATATCCTATCAGGTCTCCTGTTCCTCCTTCTGCTGATTCACTACTATTGGCATCTGTCATCTAACCATATGTGTTCATTCTAACAAAGCAAAAGATCAGGTGTGGCAGATACTATGAAAATGAAAAATTTCACAGGAACTTTCTCAACCTGGTAATAAATGGCAGCCACTGCCACTTAGCAACAGAACTAAATGTGCTACTTCCTAGACACAAAGGTACCTGACTTCCTAAAACAGTTACAGAGACTTTCGCTGAATATTATGGAAGTGTGAAATTTAGTTGTATTATTCTGTTAAGAGTACTCCCTTGAAGACTGGTATGTCAAAAGGTGCATTTGTATTGTACTGTATTTCACTGCTAACAGGACAGTATTCACAACCAGAGCTCTAACTCCACAGACTGAGCCATCCCCCTTCAGTGTAACCTCACAAGCCCTGGTCAAGAAGGGTCATCTTTCCTGTAAGCCTCAGTGATGAAGGCTCAAAACTCCAAAGACAGATGTCAAAACATACAGAGGTAAATATCCTGCATGGATTTTCTAGCTCCTATGAAGTCAAATTCACCAATGTAAAACACATGTTTTATTTCTTGCTCTGAAACTACCTAGCTAATCCTTTCAGATACATTACTCAGTAGGCACTGAAAATGAGTCCTCCTACAAAACAAGACAATAAACAACAGCCTCTGTTTACAACAGATGCTTGCTACAAAGAAATGGGCTTCACTCCTGTATATTTCCTAAAAAAGCTATCAGACATCCCACCCAAGTATTACAGAAAGTTCCTACGGCTCTCTAATTCTTTCTGTCATTATTTAGTCAACCAGTCGCAGTTCAGATGGATCAGGGTGTACACATAGGTGTTTTCAAAATGTGAAAAACAGCAGTAACATTACATGATCTCTCAGACTTTTCACTTTCATAATAAATGCTTTACAGAGAGAATTTGGTACTTTATCTCTAAAACCCTTCAAGTTTATCAGATTTATTGAGCAGAATTTCTAGAACTTACAGAAGGTAGGTAATTTATATTGATACAAGAGATCCAAAACTACTAATAATTGTGCAGTTTAATTATTTTAATAATTTTATGAGTTTTGCTTAATATACCCAGGATGAGATTATAAAAGTTTATATATTTATTACTGTATGACAAACTTCAGCATCCCAGCATAGTCCAGTATGCCCAGTTCATGTTATGTCAGTTGAAGAGAATATGCAAGTCCTGTCTCCATCATAGTGCAACATACCACTGGGCCTTCCTTCAAAAACAGCAGTAATGTCATTACAAAGATTGAACCAGAGTGCTCATTTACAGTCGCTGTATGATTAGTTCACCAGCTTATAGGCTCTCAAGTAGAGGTGTTAGAAAGGGATTCTCTCCCCTAGGCTGCCCCACCAGAGCCCTCCTCTAGCTCTGCCTGAAGTATATCAACAAGTTTTTCCTTGACATATCATGTAAGTAAACTTCCTTTTTAACAAAATCAAATTCTTCCCTTCTAGTATGAAGTTTGATCTCTTAGGCACCAAACAGATCTTTCACTTCAGATTCTTCAAGGCTGTCCTAGCTCAAATTAGAAGTATTAGCTGAAATGTGATTTGCCAATACACAGAAAGGATCAGGTCAGAGCAGATATTGTCCTTGCTGATGCAGAAGTCTAAGCCATTAACAGAAACATGAGAATTATAGGTAGGATAAAAGCCAAAATACAAGTCCTAAACCAAAGTTCTCATTGCAGATTATTTTTGTATCTCAGTATATCAGGTACATATCCTATGTTTCAAGTGTCTGTCCTACTTTTAAAGATAAAATTGCTTATTGTGTATTAGATGACTGTCACAGAAGAGTAAAACATTTCCATACATAATGCACGGGATTAAGAGTTTCTTAGCCGGTTTTACTCCCCTGTCACCAGTAGAGAACATCAGATATTTCATACAAAAAAATTATGCTTTGAATCAGCTTAAGATACTAGGGTTAAGCAGATAAACCTGCATACTACATTCTCCACCTTCAATGAGAATGGTGAAAATAAGACAGCATACAAGCAAGTAGCTTGGACAGAATAAGCTACATAAAATTTAAAAGCCACAACCTTTAAATTATTTCTGTGATAGTTAAAAATGAGAAAAAAACTTTAGAATGTCCTGGCTCTGTTCAAAATGGCAGAATTATCAGCAGACACCAAATGTTCAGAGATTACTGCTGGGAAGTTCTCTCAGCACAATATGATCATAAAAATAAACAACAAAAGAAAGCAAACAAAAAAATTGCAGGCTTATATATATGTTATTTCTAGAAAAGAAACATAACATCCTCTACAAATTTTAGGTCTTAATGACTGGTTAGTCTGGCCTCACAGAAGGAGACCAGAGACACAGAAGGAAATTTAACAGGTCTCTTTCTGCTCTTTTTTGAAGAATGATCTAATTGACATGCTTTCATGATAATAATTATTTCTCACCAGGGTTATATTTGTTTCTTAGTGCACACTGCTGACAGTTACAACCAGTTACTACTGTTATCTATTAGTTTTACTGAAGTAGCAATTAGGAGTCACGAAGCAGGCCCCTAGTATTCTAAGCATCCCAGTCTGTTTTTTTAATTTATGTTTTGTTATTTGGTGCTCATTTCCTAAAGTTTATGCTTTATTTTTTTCCTCTTTTCATATTTCTTGTCTATATATTTATTAATTCAAGTTACACTGGGAATTAATATCATTAGTATGATATCATAATACAGAAACAGTAAGCTGTACTGAACAGGCACTGAACTTTAGCTAAAGAGATATCTGTCTTGCTCACTGACAGTCAGAGACTTGTTCAAAGAGGCCTTGTCTTCTGAAGATTCATGCATACACTCAATTTTGCTCAAAGGCCAAAGTGGACTCAGTGTTTCCACAGAGATTTCTGACTGTCATAAAAAGCTTTCCTATGGCGCAGAAATAACATAAAAAATTCCTTGCAAGCCTATTCTGAGTAACTGCTGGGTGAAAAAATACAACCCTAGCGACCCCTCCACCCACTTACGGTAGATACACATTGAACAGCGTTATCTTCTATCAGCAGAGAGCCACAGGAGAACTGGCTATCACCATGAAGATCCAGATTTAGGTTCTGCAGTTCCTTAATGCTCACCCACGCAGTGCCCTTGGAGGTATAGAGTGCTCTGTGCTGAACAGGGCTGTCTCCTTTCAAACAAGGAGACCTTTTGGTGGTATCTGTCAGCTAATCTAACCACAGGCCAACCATACAGTAACTACACCCACTTTAACAATGGCAGCTACTATTGCAAATGTTTATTTTTTTAAGACAACAACAAGCTACCACAACAAAAAAAATTACAGGAAAAGGCATTCAAAACTTCTGTGAGCATATGGCTAAAAATGATACAGCCTCAGTAACTCCTGTTTTGTCTTCTTTAAAATCTACCAAATAAAAAGAAAGTAAGTAGAGGAATTTTACCAGATGAGGAAGAGAGTTTAGTGAGAGTTTAGTGAGACTATTTTAAAAAAATTTTAAAAACCAAACTATGCAGTTAGCAAGCAATAAAAATATTTTTCCTTAATAACCAAATAGGTCTGATAACAAAACAAGAAAGCCAGTACAAGACAGCAAGTACATTCCTTAAAAATATACCATTTTTTCTTACTATCTTCAGTGGATTCCTGAGATTTTAAAACTTTTCTGCTTTCACATCTCACTTATAACAATGTATTTAAGTTTTTAATTTATAGTAACGCATGCTCCTTACAAAATGTAATTCTTGATACTAATTACAAATTAGATACTATCAGAGTAAAAATGCAGTGAGCTCATTTCCATATGACATGAGTCTGGGTAAAGAAAGTGGCTATCTTCGGTGTTTGCTTAAAAAGTGACTTACAAATTGCAGACACATTCACATAGCAGTGTGAAAGTATAACACAAGAGGAGCATTACTTTATGAGAATTCCAGCTTGCCACCAGTGTGACTTGAGGAAAGACATGGTTCCATGTGAACCAAATCTGATCAGAAGGTCTTTGCATTCAAGTTTTCAGATTAACCATTTCATCCCAGGCTCGCAGGCACAATACATCCTACTGGGCACAAGCAATTGCAAATAACAGTATCATAAAACATGGGCACCCCTCCATAGCAAGAGAAAAATAACATTACATAGATCTAGAAAGATGCATCAGAATGAAATTATATAGATAGATATTATAATCTGATTTCATCAAGAGATACCATGCAAAAGAAATTAGAAGCAGTATGAAGCTTTATATAGTACTTGAGGGATGATGTAAGAGTAAGAGCTATTAGGTCAGCTGGTATCAGTTTTCCTGTGAAACACTCTTAAAAAATAAAACTAGCAAAATTAATTCATTTTTTATCTAGTGACATGTATGTGATCCTTTTAAGTCCAGGTTCATGAAAGAGTAGAAGTATTTGACATGAAGTGCTAAGTCTTAAAGAGAACCTAGTGGTGAATAAAGATGCCTTAATTATGTTCAGAATTCAGTTAGCACACTGACTGCCACAGGTTTTGTAGGCCACCAAAAACTGTCATGTCTCTGCTTATTAAAACCAGCATGCAGAATGTACAGCTCTACACACCAACTCCCCTCATCCCACTCTGACCACCATGCTGAGTTCTCTAAACCCACAGCTTCAGTAATTATTACAGAAAAAGCAGTAAGTGGGGGGAGGAAAAAAAAAAAAAGGCAAATGGCACTTCCTGCAAAAAGTCGCCAGATAGCATTTACTTAATGTGAATGCAAAATGTGGGGGAAGCTGCAGGTGGTGCCTTCACTTTTGCCTTTCTGCAGTCCACCGGAAAATGCTTTGGCTACTTGTAATTTCTTGCATTTATTTTGGCAATTTTTGATTGAAGTACTTTTTAGTATTCCCATGCTTGCCAGCTCTAAGAAATATTATCTTTCCTCCAGGATTGTGTGGAGTGATTGTTTAGCAAAAATTCTTAAAATACCATCGCTGTACTGACTACACTATCACTTTGCACACTGAAAGCCACTGTATACATAAAGCAGTACAAAAAGATTAAAAAATATGTCCTATTGGAAAAAATAAACCACACTGTGGAACAACCCCAAATCTACACTAACATTTACTCATCTCCCACTACTGCATTATTCAACCATTCTGGTTATAGGTACTCACAAGGTGGTTTGAACAAATCTGTCTCTAACCTCATACAGGGCTTTGAGACCACAAAATATATTGAACATAAATAGTAACATTTTAAAAGAAGTAATGAACACTAGATCATGTCACCTGTATGTATGGTTGGCAGAAAGCTGACCAATTTCCTATGGCTGTTAAAAACCCTTCTGAAGAGGCATGGAGGAAAGCTTTCCAGAACTAGATAGTTAATATTTTACTGTCCTCTCTAATCAGCAGTACAAGTGAGTAAGAGTAATTATTGGCTATTACTACATTCTCAGATCTCCTCCCAAAGGTAACTGCATGGGGTTTGGTTGGGAAGGAGTTACACTAATAGCTTAAACTTTGTTACAGCATTGTTAAAAAAAATCAGAGGAGCTCCATTTACCGTTTTTTTAAAATTCATCCAAAAGAATCAGAGAAGGAGGGAAAGAAGTTTTAAAGAATGTGAAACTTATAAATAGGAATAAGCCCAGCAATCATGGAACGCAAGTCTTATGGGCATACAAAGGAGTTTTAACAATAAAAAGTTAAACAATTGAACTGAAAAATCCCTAAACCACTTATTTCAAAAATACTAACAGCAGTACTCACTGCTTGCTTTATTACCGTGGATAGGTATTACATTAAAGTGACTTTTAAAAAAGCTTCTTCATTTATCTTAATCCACAAGCATAAAAGGAAAAAATAACCCTTGTCTTTGAAGAATCAGCCTCACATTGCTGAAGCTACAAAATCAGTAAGATTACAAAAGAGTTCATTTGCTTTCTCATTGAGAAGACTATTGCAGTGTTTACAGGATAAGCACCAAAGGTGTTTTCAGTGGGTTTCATGACAAGATAAATAATTATCTTGTCATGAAACAAGGAGCACAGGAATATACAGATATAGGTATACTTCAGGCGCAGTAGACATGTTTTCAATTATAAAGATCTTTCTCTCACCTATCAGATATCCTTAAAAAATGAATTTAAGAAGCAGGATTAAAATGAATTAAATGATTAAATTTCAAATTTAGCTTTATCTGGGATTTGATTTAAATATTTAATACTGACAGTCATCATAAATGCAGTAATTAGTACTTCAAAAAGTGGATGATGACAGATGCTTCTTTGTAACCATCTGCCCATTAAACTTCTTGCTTTATCAGAAATTGACTGTCAGCATTCAAGACAAAAGGTTATGATTTTCTTTATGTTACTGACCAATTAACATATCAGTTACAACTTAAGACAAATTTTTCTTTAGTCACTTAAAACCAACAACAACTCAGCCACCACCGACAACCACCTTTTGGGTAGCTGGCAGCAAGTCTGTGCTCATCCAAATTTTTCCACAATGAAGTCAAAGCAGAACTGCAAGAAAATACTTCAAGCCACGAACCAGCAGCCAAGAAAAATCTGATTAAGAATTGCCACAAAATTCATCCATACTAAAGGACCCTGAAAGTTGCAGATAGGAAGCAGTTACTAACCATTTGTGCAGTACCATTAAACACTGCTTCAGCTGAGACAGCAGCACTCAGTGAAGTCCGTGGCTTCAAAATGAAAAAAAAACAAAACATTAACACACAAGTGTACTTTCAGATTTTTAAACTGCTCTCCCACATAGCCCAAAAGACAAACACTGTGTTTGTTCTGTAGTACTATACACTAGGCTTTTGTGGACTACTCATGTAAGCTCATCAATGCAATCCTCAAACATCCATATTCTGTCCACAGTTGTGTTTGACCTCTATAAATTAATTCTGAAATTTAATGGAGCAGTTCTCTAATTTTTAGACATTATTATTAAACTTCCATTTAGAAAACTAAAATAATAATAGCAAAATCCTTTCATGAATATTCCCAATATATATAAGAATGCTGGGATGCTTCCACAGGAGGTTCACAATGCCTAAATATTCATGCGCTGTAATGACAACATTTTTGATAGGTTGAAACATCACTTAGCCTCACATATAAGCAAAGAAGTTCCAGAGTTTTCACAAACTTCTCATGAAAGATATTTGAGAAACTTGTATAAACAAACATCTTTCTGGAAGATGACACTTCACTGTTACACATAAGTGAGGCTGTACTGAGATTAAAATTTCAAGTAATTAAATTTGGGTTTATTAAGAAAGCCTTCTAAAGTAAATTTACAGCATGGTTTTCAAACATCTTTATTTGCAGACTTCATTTCAAAATTCTGCCTTTGTACAAAGAAGCCCTGCCTTTCTTATGTTTGCTCAATTTGTTAACTAAACTATTAATCCTGGAGAAGTATGCGGGTCCATGATTCAGAAGTATCTGTTCTACAGCATAAACTAATCAAGTCAAATGTCAACATCCACCTTTTTTCCTTTTTTTCTTAAGATGTCTTCCCTTACTGTGCAGATTTGGAGATTAATAGTATAAGTCATGTGCCTGCATTTTATTCATTTATATTTGGTCCTTAATACCTTTAGCTCAGAAGTCAACTCTCAATATGCCAGGTGTACCATCCATTTTTGATGAGCAATGTGAAATAAGGAAAAGTCAAATTAAAAATATTTTGGTCTTATTCCACCAACTGATTAACAATCTATGATTCAGGCAGCAGTGGAAATGAAAACATTTCTGTAATTTACTTAGAAACTTCAGTCCTGAATAGCAGATGCTTTATTCAGATTGTCCCAGCATGCTTTTGTTTTTGCAAAGTAAAGTATCGGAACTTTGATATTCAGTTTCACATGTACCATACTTGGAATATTTTTGAGGTTTTGTGGTTACTTTTTTATTGCAGGGGTGGTGGTGGTTTATTAATTAAGAAAATAACTTGCAGGTCAAGTGAAAGCTGTATGGGAAAAGCACTGCTGTGTCAATCCCTGGTATAAGTGTCTCATTTATGAAAGGATCATGAAATAAACGTATTTCATATCCCATTTCATTGCCATCAACACATAGAGCATTTTAAAAATCCACATGTTAAGCAGAAAGCCTGCAACACAAAGCTCTATGTACAGGACAGTACTTTCATAGTTCTGTTAAGTTTTAAAGCAAGACGGAAGAACTTGGTATGCTGCTGCAAGCATATATATCCCTCCCTACAAAGAAACTCTAACATGAGTGCTTTAATGCACAGATATGCTTTACCCATTACCTGTATCTTCATTTGTTTTAAGCTTTTATGCTACCCCCCAGCAATGTTGGATTTCATATAGTTTCCATACAATTAATTAATAACTAACACTTTAACAACAAAAGGTAAGAAAATATGGTCTTGTTTATGGACATGTCTACCTGCTCTAGAGGGATGTAACACAATTGCAGCCCTCATCTCTTAGAGCAGACTGGTTTTTAACTTACTACCTAACACTGTCAGTGCAACCAGCGTCACACAAAATTCAGCACTGGGTGGATCATGCAAACCACAGACAGGAGTCCATGCTACTGCTGAGTGCCACACTTAAACACAGTTCAGTGTTTGTGAGAAAATGTAGTTACAGCAGTGTGATGTGCATTTACACTCACAAAGACTGCTGTGCTCCCCTTCTCAAGGCAGGACACACTTAGCCAATGACACATAAAGCTAGCATAAGATTTTAAACTAAAGCCGCAATTGAACACTTTGTTTTCTATGCAGTTCACTTCAAAACAACTACTTCCTGAGGTAAATTTTTAAAATTCAACTTCCTAAAATTCATTATATTATGAAATATTGCTGGGCTATTAGGAAAAAAACCTCAAAAATATTCTGTTAAAATCTGTCATGCATAAAAACAAGATGCAACATTTTCCCTAGTCAGCTCATTTGAAAACACAAAATCAACCAAGTAGGAATGCTAAATGTTGCCTCAAAAAAAACCCAAGTCAATAATTTTATTCTGAATATTCCAAGTTAATCATGTACTCAATCAGTAGAGGGGAAATTCTACACAGTCTACTCTAAAGGCCAGAATTGAACTAGAACATAAAAAAGAAAAATCAGAAGTACTACATTTTTTCTGCCACGTAAAGTAGCTTCCAGCAGGCTGAAACAAAGTTCTAAAACCTTCCTATATACAAGCAGTATATGACAAAGATATTAAGGTATTTTTATCATTATAATGTAGTCTTTAAAAAAAAAGCTCAAATGAGTCTCAGGGGATGCTATCAAACTGTCACGTGGAACATGTGTAAATTGGAGGTTCCCAGAGGTTACTGAAAGTTTATTCCAGGTGACAACACAGAAAAAGTAAAAACTACAAATTTTATATTTCTTTACCAAGCAGCTTACAAAAATTTGAGGAATGAAAAGCAAAAAAGTTAAAATGTTTTTTCAGACTATTCATCTGAAAGCAAACCTGCTTAAGGAATACACCCAAATTTCATTTCTTCTTACCTCCTTCTGTGCCATTCCGTATCAATTAAAGAAAAGGCAAGGTGCTGGGTGTACTTTGTCAATTTGGCAATGGATCTCAACCTCAGACATAAACATTTAAGATTTATAGATTAAGATGCTTTTAAGCATTAAAAAGCATAGAGAGTATTTAAAAAAATAATCAAACAGCAAAGAGTACCTGAAAGATTTATATGCAAGTAGAACCTTGAATTTGCTGCTAGAATACTTTAGATCACGTACAAACATTAGGACTAAAGTGGTAACAAGCCTAGAAACACATTAGATAATTTAAATACCTAGGGTCTGAAAAACAGCTTATTTATGGCAATCCAAAGGAAGAAGGGGCCAGCAGCTATCCTATCTCAGGTAGGTAACCTGTTGAAACAGTTCCATATACCATCTCTGCAGACACAAGGTTAGTTTAAGGAGTTCCTATTCCCTACCTCCGTTATTAATTTCTATTTACACCAACTGGTTTTGATCTGATTTCAGAACAAAACCCCAAAATACCACCACATATTCTGAAACTTTAAGTCGGAGAGGAGAAAATGGAAAACTGTTGGTCTGGGTTTGATCTCCAACCTAATTCATGTGGTCCTCCAACAGTTTCCCAGGAAAATAAAACATGATGACGTTTCTGACAAACAAGCCTCTTTTACAGTACACGTAATAAGAGATTTATTCCAGTGGAGAAGATCCTCCACATGCAGAAATGGGATTTATCACACTAAAGACTATGGGAGGTAGGACTTAAGACTAAAGGGTGTAGGACACACTACACACTACAAACTGTAGGATGAAGGAAAGTCTTATTATTAAAATAAAGCTGCCAGAGCAGAAACAACAGTCCTCAAAAGCTGAAATTTGTTCTCCTTCAACCCTGCAAGATAGCAGGGGGTTATGACCTTCAGATATGAGATTAAATGTATTAGAAAGCTTAACACTGAAAGCAATTCATACCTTTTTTTCCTGTTTTCTCTTCAAGAAAAGTTGTTGGGGAAGTTGTTACCCCCAAAAAGTAATAACTTCCTTTGTTTCCTATTTATTGTAGGAAAAAAATGCTACATTTCCAGGTCAGAAAGCAAACATGTCAGTATGACTGAGCATAAGAATAGAGCTTACAGAGAACCGCAGACCCTGTGAATTCACAAGGCTCCCAGCTGCACAGTCTGTCACTCCACAGGATCTCCCCATAGAAGCATCTTTGTAAGTCCAAGCCGCAAGTCCATCCAGCTCAGCATCCTATATCAAACTGCAACTATCTGTGTGTGCTGTGGTAAAACCACAGAACAATCTCTGGGCAACTCCTCCCACTAGAGTCTCCCTCACTTGCGTGGCGTCAGGGATCAACGACAGGACGATACCTCCACATGAATTTGTCCAATTTATTTTTTATCTGCTGTATCTTTCATCTGTTGGTTTGTATTTATACTGCACTCTAGAAACTGAAGGCATGTCATGGAAATGACCCAAGATGTTTAAAAGTTGAGCTGACCTCAGGGAAAAAGTAAAAATTGTGTTCATTCACCACACCACAAGACTAAAAAAACCCTTATGTTGAAATTAACTGCAGTACAGAAAATTAAGACATGTTAGAGAGGTAAATGCCCATTGTTTATTTGAATATATATGCCACCTTTGTGAACAAATGTAGGTCAGGGAACAAACGCCCACCATTACAAATCAGGAAGATTGTAGGCTGGAGAATACACACACCTTGAGCTTCCCGCTTCTTCTAAAACCCTGATGCAAGTACAAAAGAGTTGTAATCATAAAATCTGCTCCTGCAGGCAAGACAAAACGGAGGAGAGTGCTGAGGTAGCCTCCTGAGTTATTGAGAAAACCCACTGGTCCATGAGTACAGGCTTTGCTTTCCTTGTTTTTGCTTTGACTAAGTTTATCTTGAAAAGGTCTTTGACTTCTCTAGGCAGAAGACATTGCATGTCCTTGACTTCATGCCACAGTACCAGCATTATTACACAAGAATGATACGAGAAATTCCACTGTTTCAATGTTCAGAAAATATTACACCAGAACTGCCATTTTATATACAATAGAATTTAAACTACAATAAGAATTATCCAATGAATTTTTCAATGAGAAAGTTGTACTCAAATCAAACTGGCAGAAATGAAAACCCAAGTGACCTTTTGGGGATGGAAGAAGGAGAAACTACAACTATGGTTTATGTTAAAACTCTAAAGGAAGCTGTCTGTGCCAGCAGACATTAAGCAAACACATCTGTCAGTGTTATCACATATATACAACCCAGAAGAGGAGACCTTAAAAATAAGGTCTGTTTGTACCATGGCATGTTAAAAAATTATTTTTAAATTATACAAAAAGAAATCAGAAGATGATTATAATTACTAAAAACTATGAAAAAAAAGAGAAAAAAAAGTGTTCAGTTAGCTTCCTCCCAAACAGTAAAGTTAAAACAGAAACACTTTGTGTCCTGGAACACATTCCTTGGGATCCCAGGAGCTCTTCCTGCTGTAGGCATTGAAGTTTCTGACAAAGCAAAAGAAGTCTGTAGTTTCCTGCTTTGCAAAACTATCAAAATGACTGTCACTTTTTCATCATTTAACAGACGGACAGGAACAGATTACTGTACCCAGATGGTGCTAGTGTTTTATTATCACACCAGAAATGGAACCTCAGTTATGAAGGGAAGCTGGCAGCAAAATTTAAGATAAACAAAACCAAGAAAAAACACCCCAGATTTTTGAGGGAATCTACAATAAAAAAGCAGTCTCTTCCCAAAGCCTAGACAGAACATAACCAGACACTGATAAAGATGCATTCTCATAATCTCTCTGAAACAGAAAATTCAATACAAACATTGAAGTGGTATTTGTCATAACAGAGACAGCATTAAGACAAAGAAAATTACTAATGAAAGTTTAAGAAAGCTTCATAAGGACTCCTTCTCTTGCTGAGCCAGGAAACGAAAAAGCATTTTGCCGAAGTCAGCTGCATGCTTTCGGTTTCTCTTATCTGACTATGAAAAACCCCTTCTCTTTTCTTTCACTGCAGCTTGAAAAAATTTCTGTGAAACTCAGTTCATGAGAGGTAGATATCTGAAAAACAGAAGTTACTTTCAAGCGCTGTTAAAATATCTGAGCACGTTTTAAAAAGCAATTTGATTATTACATTAAATAAACTAAAATGGTCAGACAAAGTAAAAGCAAAGCAGTTTGTTTCAAACTTAGAAGAGGGAAATGTGACTTAGTCTTACATGACTTTTGCACTGATTTGTTCTAATACTGAACAGTTGACTTGAAGTATATAATAATTAAATAAACTTAAAAGATATGATCAGCACAAAACTGAATTTTACTTTACAACGTCACAGTTCAGCTTCTCCTTAGATGGCTTGTTTAAGTAATAAATAATTTACTACAACAGAGCTGTTAAGAACACAACAGGAAGTGTTTCGCTGGAGATGAGGACTTTGTTTTCTTGCACTGCAGAACACACTCACTGGGACTGTTCTCTGTGTTACCTCTTGACTTTGCATCAAGTCCATAGCAAACTCACCATCTGCTAAAGATTCAGCTCATGAGGTAAGGTGCAAGGTACTTGTTACCTGTAATTTATCTCAGAAGACTTTTACAGCAGTAATTTTAAAGGTTCATCGAGGAGAAAAAACCCTCAATCAGCTTTTTTTCCCTAGGGAAAGTTGTTTTCCAGTTCAGAAAATGCAAATATTTATCCTACAGTAATTATCTTTACAGGAAAAGAAACTTGTGTTATTCACATGTAATACATTTAGTTGAAAGTGGTACAGTAAAGAAAATATGATCTGATTTAGGACATATTACTTCTAAGTAGCAGCTGGATGTTCTATTTACAACTTATCCCCAGTTTCACAGTGCATTAGAAAGTAAACTACTTATCCATATCCTATGGGTGTCTCTCATGCATAGCACAGCTTATCATACTCTCTTCTCAGTCCAGGACCCAATAAGCAGGAGAGGTGTTCACATTTATGTAAGAACATTATTTTAAATCAATGTTCTTAATAAGAAGAAAAAGGTCAAGAAATCTAGCCCATGAATGGAAGTGTTGTCAACAAACACTATGATCAATGTGGGAAGCCAGTTATCTGAACTTTTAAATTTTATTTTCAAAATATACATGTATGAGAAAAATAAGCAATAATGTCTATGCCTAATGAAAAATACAAATGCAGAAGTGGCACCAGCGTCTAGGGGGTGAGCCAGGGGTGTGGGGAAGAAAGAGGTGTGTTTCCCTTGTCTGAGTCTTTTTCTCATTTCATATATCCACCAGTTAGTACAATTTTAAGCAAATTATGATATTCTACTGTATATCCTCTCACTGTTTCACAAATTAATTTGATCATTAAAAGCACCGTTTCTAATGTGAAACACAGTTGTCATATGATCAAAATGTATTAGACCTATGCCGGTATTAATGTTGGGATCTAAGTATGTATGTACTTTTCAGGACCTTCTTGGTAACAGACACTATTAAAGAGAATTTAATAATTTAATTGTTAGACTGAAACACCACTGTAATAAGGAAAGAATATGCACTTAATTTTAAATCTTATGTTTGAAAGTAATCTATACACCTTTGCACCTACAAGAACAACTTTATTTAAATAAGCATTGCATAGGTGTCTCTGTGTTTTTAGGTAAGAAGCCAGAATCATAAGCCCACCTCTCAAAACCTAGTACAGAATCTAACTACAGAAATATTTTGTCCTTAATTTTTTCTCTACTGTTTAGCACAGTGAAGAACAACAAATGGAAAATAGCTGAAATACCAACAAAGGCAAACATAGAAGAACAGGCCATAAATGACAATGCTGAAGAGGTCCAGAGTTTCACTAAAGCCAAGCCCCGACTCTTTTCCTTTCCACATCCCACTGGTAGACATAAATCCTTACCAACACAGACTACAACTTTCAAGGCTGTCGCAGAAACCATCTTGTCTTACAAAAGGTCCAACAGATTGATGGTTTGCAAGTGTGGTCATTTCAATTTAGAACTAACCTAAAGGTTCTAAACCTAGCAACTTCACAGCACTTAATTCACCAAGATACTCTTTCCGCATTGTAGTTTTCACAGGAATTTCTGAAACTAATGCACTTCAGTGAGTTTTTACTTCAATTTATTACCTGTTTCTCATGAAATCTCATACAGTTTTGACCACCACAATGCTCTAAAATTAGAATGGCAGTAAGTGCATTCTGTGCTTTCAAGTGTGTCTTAATCTGGTTTCCAGAGCTTTTCCACTTCATTTTATTTCAGGGTTCTAAGGGAAGGTTAAACTAACATTGACTGAATTTTCCATTTCTGTTCAAAAAACCATCTTACAATTTTGTCATGCAACAACAAACTCTGGTCCATTAAAATGATGACCTTAAAAAAAAAAAAAAAACAAAAGCAAACCACCAAAACTTATTGGTTCAAATTGGTGGATGACAGTCAGTTCTCATCACAGGCTTTTAACCAAAAGTACCTCAAGCAAGAGATGTATTTTGAGAAAAGCAAATTTTCTGCATTATTCTTGTAAGATTCTTAACTACTTCCAACTTCAAAGTAATTATGTAAATAACATTTAATACCGCACACTCAAACCTTAACAAGTCACAATAAACTCATCACTTGGAGCAAACTGGCTGATAAATGCACTCTTCTGGTGTTTTGTTCCCACTGTCAGCTTTGAAAAAAAGGGCACTACATTTCTGAAAAAGGTGCAAGACTACTAGTGACTGTTTTCCTGTATTGTCCCCTTCCCTGCCTTCACATTAAAATAGCTTCCCAATTCATATGAAAGTAATCCAAGGAGCAATTTCATTTTCTAAAAGATGTCAAGCCTCGCAAAGCTGTTTCCAAATTTAGGCTTCACATTTAAGTACCTAAATCTGTATTTCAGCTGTATTCAAACCAACCTTCACTTTCTGCATAAGCAATTCTAGGTAAAGACAGCACAGTAAAGAAAAAAGAACAGAAGAGGCATTCTTGTCCAGAAAACACATAAATCAAATACCAATTTGAGAAATTCAGAACTACTAAAAATGTAATTTAAAGAAATTAAAATTAAATTAAAAAAAACCTAATTGAGTAACTAAAGTGAGGCTTCTTTTCTGTATGAACACTCACATAGAAGTGTATCAACCTAGAAAGGAGCAATACAAGACAAGAATGTGTTTTAAAACTCCAGTATTAAAAAAACCCCATCATCATAACCAAATCACTTAATAAGGAATATGACAGTTACTTTGGAAAAAGAGTTCACAATTAAAATGAGACTACAATGAATGAGAATCCAGCTGGATATTAATAACAAAAGAAAAAAAAAAAAAGCCGAGAAGAATTTGCTAGTTTGAAATTTTGGTATGGTTTCTGAGCCTATTCAAGTACCAGCAAGTACTTAAGGCACAGGTGAGGCTCAGCTCACTTAATCCTTTTTTGATTTGATGAAGCACAACTCATCCAGAACTGATTTCTGTAATTCTCTATATACACAATTATGTTAAAGTATCTTCAGAAAGTAAAAATCTAAATTGCACAGCTCAAAAGGATATTTATCCTTGTGCTTTATTTTTTAATTCCTTCTGAAGCAAATTCCTCACTCTTTGCATTAGTCTGATTGGACCAATCTACAGGTTTTAAAGTGACTTCTTTTATTTGTCAGTAGCCATAACTGCCTTTACTCAAAATTAAGTGAAAGGAAAATGGAGAGCTAATTATATTAAAGAACATTAATTCTTCTTTGGAAAGGTGAGCTTGTCCCATCTGCCTTAATAAAGTTTTCCTTCAAGTTTCACAGGTGCTTTTGCATAATCATAAGTGAAACTCAGTCAGTTTTGTGTTTCCCACACTTCTGTAGTCTATTTGAAGATTTAAAATCAGAATCCATACAAAAATAACTACAGTGTTATTTTTT